>NIVC01001226.1:87500-151834 GCA_002269645.1 Macrostomum lignano | reverse complement strand
CATGCGGTGCAGAGCACACCTAACAATTGATCTCTCTGAAATCGCATCACTTCTTCTGACCGGCCTTGGCGGCAGCGCCACCAGCCTGCTGTTGTTGTTGCTGCTGCTTTTGCTGCTTGGCGTCCTTGTTGGCATCGGCTGCCTGCTGCTTGCCGGCTCCCTGCTGCTGGTTCTGCTTGGCTGGCATTCTGTGTTTTGCTTTTTGTGCTTGAGAGCTGCTTAGAGCTGCAATCGGGCGACAGTAAGCAAGTCATATAGTGCTCACACAACAACACACACACAGCAGCGAACGAAGTCTGTGCATCTTAATCAAGTAGCTAGCTAGAATTTTAAGTGCTACCAACCACAGTATAACTTAGCTAACTACCAAAGGAATTTCACTCTTTCTACTCATACAACTAATGATCGACGCTGGTTGCATTGATAAACCTGATGAACCTGACCAGCTCGCAAGGGATGCCTAGAAATTATACATTTACGAGCCGTACACTCCATTTCCACAGATTAGACAAAAGCCCAGTAGCTAGTTATTGCACTACAAAATGTCTAACTCTTATACATAAACTGAAACAGCCCCACTGTCAGCCTGTGAGCGAGAGGCCCCTAAGCCTTGAGGAGCATGAAACTATATACGTGACTAGGAAGCAGCAAAAATATTGGTAAAAGTAGAGCTCAAGCCGAAAAACGATTGTTGGTTGTTGCAACAACTTTGTAAGTAACTGATGCACCCAGTACAACAATGTAATTTACGACAAGTACATGACTGCCCATCAGAACAGAGCAGCTGGTACCATAGTATAGAGCATGGCTGACAGGCTACGATTTACGTACTGTATAAAATGCGTCTGCGCTTTACAGTGCAGAGCTGTAGAGACTGCAGTTGTGTAGTATGTAACTGAGTATGATGCAACATTGATTAGTAAACGGCCAGCACATGTAATTACAGTTCACTATAAGTTGCAGTTTGATCAGCAGGCATCCAGCAACTCGTACAGGTCGGTAGGAGCGCCGCGATCAAGCCAGCATACAGGTTGGTATAGCGCGATCCGCAACGCACATCGATCACTTCTTCTTATGACCGCCCTTGGCAGCGGCCTGCTCGCCCTCGCTTTTTCCGGCTGCTGCTTGCGTCCTTGCTGGCATCGGCGGCCTTCTTGTCGGCGGCGGCTTTCTTGGCAGGCATGTTTGTCTGTTGAGATTAGGAAGCTGATGCTTGGCTGCAATTTGAGAAGCGAGCAGCTGAGGTTTGCAAGTGACCAACGTCAACTTCAAGTATAGCTAGCTGGCTGTACATCCTCATTAGAAAAACTATCTAGATATATTCTCACGGGCACTTCTTCTTCTTTAACCGCTTATTGGAGCAGTGCAGCTCTACAAGGACATTGGTGCATATCTAGCCTCTAGTTGGATGTGCTGGACAACGAAATCTAGAGGATGCTATATCAAGCCAAATACAAGTAATGCCCCCTTTCTTGTCTGCAACTGCTGATCTAACACAAAACATCTAAGCATATAGGGAAACAGAGAGCATTTAAAGAACGAGAGCCGAAAACACCTGCTTGCTTTAAAAATACTGTCCAATATGTAATTTGGAAATGCTACTGTAATTATTCTACAATCAAACAACTTTTTTCAATGGATCAATTTACAACTATAAGCTTTCGTCAGCACGTGAGTAAGGTTAGTACAGTACAGAATACAGTAAGTAACCTTGCAGTTTCAGAGCTGGGCTGCGACTCTTTAGCCCCAACAAAGACGATACGCTAATGCGGACAGATTATAGTATACTGTATGTACAGGTATAGAGATAGCTCAGAGTTCCACTCAGTCACGCCAATAGTAGGCCTGGCTGTCATGCGGTGCAGAGCACACCTAACAATTGATCTCTCTGAAATCGCATCGCATCACTTCTTCTGACCGGCCTTGGCGGCAGCGCCACCAGCCTGCTGTTGTTGTTGCTGCTGCTTTTGCTGCTTGGCGTCCTTGTTGGCATCGGCTGCCTGCTGCTTGCCGGCTCCCTGCTGCTGGTTCTGCTTGGCTGGCATTCTGTGTTTTGCTTTTTGTGCTTGAGAGCTGCTTAGAGCTGCAATCGGGGCGACAGTAAGCAAGTCATATAGTGTTCACACAACAACACACACAGCAGCGAACGATGTAGCTGCGTGCATCTTAATCAAGTAGCTAGCTACAATTTTTAAGTGCTACCAACCAGAGTATAACTTAGCTAACTTTATACCAAAGGAATTTCACTCTTTCTACTCATACAACTAATGATCGACGCTGGTTGCATTGATAAACCTGATGACCTGACCAGCTCGCAAGGGATCCCTAGAAATTATACATTTACGAGCCGTACACTCCATTTCCACAGATTAGTCTACAAAAGCCCAGTAGCTAGTTATTGCACTACAAAATGTCTAACTCTTATACATAAACTGAAACAGCCCCACTGTCAGCCTGTGAGCGAGAGGCCCCTAAGCCTTGAGGAGCATGAAACTATATACGTGACTAGGAAGCAGCAAAAATATTGGTAAAAGTAGAGCTCAAGCCGAAAAACGATTGTTGGTTGTTGCAACAACTTTGTAAGTAACTGATGCACCCAGTACAACAATGTAATTTACGACAAGTACATGACTGCCCATCAGAACAGAGCAGCTGGTACCATAGTATAGAGCATGGCTGACAGGCTACGATTTACGTACTGTATAAAATGCGTCTGCGCTTTACAGTGCAGAGCTGTAGAGACTGCAGTTGTGTAGTATGTAACTGAGTATGATGCAACATTGATTAGTAAACGGCCAGCACATGTAATTACAGTTCACTATAAGTTGCAGTTTGATCAGCAGGCATCCAGCAACTCGTACAGGTCGGTAGGAGCGCCGCGATCAAGCCAGCATACAGGTTGGTATAGCGCGATCCGCAACGCACATCGATCACTTCTTCTTATGACCGCCCTTGGCAGCGGCCTGCTCGCCCTCGGCTTTTTCCGGCTGCTGCTTGGCGTCCTTGCTGGCATCGGCGGCCTTCTTGTCGGCGGCGGCTTTCTTGGCAGGCATGTTTGTCTGTTGAGATTAGGAAGCTGATGCTTGGAGCTGCAATTTGAGAAGCGAGCAGCTGAGGTTTGCAACGTGACCAACGTCAACTTCAAGTATAGCTAGCTGGCTGTACATCCTCATTAGAAAAACTATCTAGATATATTCTCACGGGCACTTCTTCTTCTTTAACCGCTTATTGGAGCAGTGCAGCTCTACAAGGACATTGGTGCATATCTAGCCTCTAGTTGGATGTGCTGGACAACGAAATCTAGAGGATGCTATATCAAGCCAAATACAAGTAATGCCCCCTTTCTCTGTCTGCAACTGCTGATCTAACACAAAACATGCTAAGCATATAGGGAAACAGAGAGCATTTAAAGAACGAGAGCCGAAAACACCTGCTTGCTTTAAAAATACTGTCCAATATGTAATTTGGAAATGCTACTGTAATTATTCTACAATCAAACAACTTTTTTCAATGGATCAATTTACAACTATAAGCTTTCGTCAGCACGTGAGTAAGGTTAGTACAGTACAGAATACAGTAAGTAACCTTGCAGTTTCAGAGCTGGGTGCTGCGACTCTTTAGCCCCAACAAAGACGATACGCTAATGCGGACAGATTATAGTATACTGTATGTACAGGTATAGAGATAGCTCAGAGTTCCACTCAGTCACGCCAATAGTAGGCCTGGCTGTCATGCGGTGCAGAGCACACCTAACAATTGATCTCTCTGAAATCGCATCGCATCACTTCTTCTGACCGGCCTTGGCGGCAGCGCCACCAGCCTGCTGTTGTTGTTGCTGCTGCTTTTGCTGCTTGGCGTCCTTGTTGGCATCGGCTGCCTGCTGCTTGCCGGCTCCCTGCTGCTGGTTCTGCTTGGCTGGCATTCTGTGTTTTGCTTTTTGTGCTTGAGAGCTGCTTAGAGCTGCAATCGGGGCGACAGTAAGCAAGTCATATAGTGTTCACACAACAACACACACAGCAGCGAACGATGTAGCTGCGTGCATCTTAATCAAGTAGCTAGCTACAATTTTTAAGTGCTACCAACCAGAGTATAACTTAGCTAACTTTATACCAAAGGAATTTCACTCTTTCTACTCATACAACTAATGATCGACGCTGGTTGCATTGATAAACCTGATGACCTGACCAGCTCGCAAGGGATCCCTAGAAATTATACATTTACGAGCCGTACACTCCATTTCCACAGATTAGTCTACAAAAGCCCAGTAGCTAGTTATTGCACTACAAAATGTCTAACTCTTATACATAAACTGAAACAGCCCCACTGTCAGCCTGTGAGCGAGAGGCCCCTAAGCCTTGAGGAGCATGAAACTATATACGTGACTAGGAAGCAGCAAAAATATTGGTAAAAGTAGAGCTCAAGCCGAAAAACGATTGTTGGTTGTTGCAACAACTTTGTAAGTAACTGATGCACCCAGTACAACAATGTAATTTACGACAAGTACATGACTGCCCATCAGAACAGAGCAGCTGGTACCATAGTATAGAGCATGGCTGACAGGCTACGATTTACGTACTGTATAAAATGCGTCTGCGCTTTACAGTGCAGAGCTGTAGAGACTGCAGTTGTGTAGTATGTAACTGAGTATGATGCAACATTGATTAGTAAACGGCCAGCACATGTAATTACAGTTCACTATAAGTTGCAGTTTGATCAGCAGGCATCCAGCAACTCGTACAGGTCGGTAGGAGCGCCGCGATCAAGCCAGCATACAGGTTGGTATAGCGCGATCCGCAACGCACATCGATCACTTCTTCTTATGACCGCCCTTGGCAGCGGCCTGCTCGCCCTCGGCTTTTTCCGGCTGCTGCTTGGCGTCCTTGCTGGCATCGGCGGCCTTCTTGTCGGCGGCGGCTTTCTTGGCAGGCATGTTTGTCTGTTGAGATTAGGAAGCTGATGCTTGGAGCTGCAATTTGAGAAGCGAGCAGCTGAGGTTTGCAACGTGACCAACGTCAACTTCAAGTATAGCTAGCTGGCTGTACATCCTCATTAGAAAAACTATCTAGATATATTCTCACGGGCACTTCTTCTTCTTTAACCGCTTATTGGAGCAGTGCAGCTCTACAAGGAACATTGGTGCATATCTAGCCTCTAGTTGGATGTGCTGGACAACGAAATCTAGAGGATGCTATATCAAGCCAAATACAAGTAATGCCCCCTTTCTCTGTCTGCAACTGCTGATCTAACACAAAACATGCTAAGCATATAGGGAAACAGAGAGCATTTAAAGAACGAGAGCCGAAAACACCTGCTTGCTTTAAAAATACTGTCCAATATGTAATTTGGAAATGCTACTGTAATTATTCTACAATCAAACAACTTTTTTCAATGGATCAATTTACAACTATAAGCTTTCGTCAGCACGTGAGTAAGGTTAGTACAGTACAGAATACAGTAAGTAACCTTGCAGTTTCAGAGCTGGGTGCTGCGACTCTTTAGCCCCAACAAAGACGATACGCTAATGCGGACAGATTATAGTATACTGTATGTACAGGTATAGAGATAGCTCAGAGTTCCACTCAGTCACGCCAATAGTAGGCCTGGCTGTCATGCGGTGCAGAGCACACCTAACAATTGATCTCTCTGAAATCGCATCACTTCTTCTGACCGGCCTTGGCGGCAGCGCCACCAGCCTGCTGTTGTTGTTGCTGCTGCTTTTGCTGCTTGGCGTCCTTGTTGGCATCGGCAGCCTGCTGCTTGCCGGCTCCCTGCTGCTGGTTCTGCTTGGCTGGCATTCTGTGTTTTGCTTTTTGTGCTTGAGAGCTGCTTAGAGCTGCAATCGGGGCGACAGTAAGCAAGTCATATAGTGCTCACACAACAACACACACAGCAGCGAACGAAGTCTGTGTGCATCTTAATCAAGTAGCTAGCTACAATTTTTAAGTGCTACCAACCAGAGTATAACTTAGCTAACTACCAAAGGAATTTCACTCTTTCTACTCATACAACTAATGATCGACGCTGGTTGCATTGATAAACCTGATAAACCTGACCAGCTCGCAAGGGATGCCTAGAAATTATACATTTACGAGCCGTACACTCCATTTCCACAGATTAGAACACAAAAGCCCAGTAGCTAGTTATTGCACTACAAAATGTCTAACTCTTATACATAAACTGAAACAGCCCCACTGTCAGCCTGTGAGCGAGAGGCCCCTAAGCCTTGAGGAGCATGAAACTATATACGTGACTAGGAAGCAGCAAAAATATTGGTAAAAGTAGAGCTCAAGCCGAAAAACGATTGTTGGTTGTTGCAACAACTTTGTAAGTAACTGATGCACCCAGTACAACAATGTAATTTACGACAAGTACATGACTGCCCATCAGAACAGAGCAGCTGGTACCATAGTATAGAGCATGGCTGACAGGCTACGATTTACGTACTGTATAAAATGCGTCTGCGCTTTACAGTGCAGAGCTGTAGAGACTGCAGTTGTGTAGTATGTAACTGAGTATGATGCAACATTGATTAGTAAACGGCCAGCACATGTAATTACAGTTCACTATAAGTTGCAGTTTGATCAGCAGGCATCCAGCAACTCGTACAGGTCGGTAGGAGCGCCGCGATCAAGCCAGCATACAGGTTGGTATAGCGCGATCCGCAACGCACATCGATCACTTCTTCTTATGACCGCCCTTGGCAGCGGCCTGCTCGCCCTCGGCTTTTTCCGGCTGCTGCTTGGCGTCCTTGCTGGCATAGGCGGCCTTCTTGTCGGCGGCGGCTTTCTTGGCAGGCATGTTTGTCTGTTGAGATTAGGAAGCTGATGCTTGGAGCTGCAATTTGAGAAGCGAGCAGCTGAGGTTTGCAACGTGACCAACGTCAACTTCAAGTATAGCTAGCTGGCTGTACATCCTCATTAGAAAAACTATCTAGATATATTCTCACGGGCACTTCTTCTTCTTTAACCGCTTATTGGAGCAGTGCAGCTCTACAAGGACCATTGGTGCATATCTAGCCTCTAGTTGGATGTGCTGGACAACGAAATCTAGAGGATGCTATATCAAGCCAAATACAAGTAATGCCCCCTTTCTCTGTCTGCAACTGCTGATCTAACACAAAACATGCTAAGCATATAGGGAAACAGAGAGCATTTAAAGAACGAGAGCCGAAAACACCTGCTTGCTTTAAAAATACTGTCCAATATGTAATTTGGAAATGCTACTGTAATTATTCTACAATCAAACAACTTTTTTCAATGGATCAATTTACAACTATAAGCTTTCGTCAGCACGTGAGTAAGGTTAGTACAGTACAGAATACAGTAAGTAACCTTGCAGTTTCAGAGCTGGGTGCTGCGACTCTTTAGCCCCAACAAAGACGATACGCTAATGCGGACAGATTATAGTATACTGTATGTACAGGTATAGAGATAGCTCAGAGTTCCACTCAGTCACGCCAATAGTAGGCCTGGCTGTCATGCGGTGCAGAGCACACCTAACAATTGATCTCTCTGAAATCGCATCACTTCTTCTGACCGGCCTTGGCGGCAGCGCCACCAGCCTGCTGTTGTTGTTGCTGCTGCTTTTGCTGCTTGGCGTCCTTGTTGGCATCGGCTGCCTGCTGCTTGCCGGCTCCCTGCTGCTGGTTCTGCTTGGCTGGCATTCTGTGTTTTGCTTTTTGTGCTTGAGAGCTGCTTAGAGCTGCAATCGGGGCGACAGTAAGCAAGTCATATAGTGCTCACACAACAACACACACACAGCAGCGAACGAAGTCTGTGTGCATCTTAATCAAGTAGCTAGCTACAATTTTTAAGTGCTACCAACCAGAGTATAACTTAGCTAACTTTATACCAAAGGAATTTCACTCTTTCTACTCATACAACTAATGATCGACGCTGGTTGCATTGATAAACCTGATGACCTGACCAGCTCGCAAGGGATCCCTAGAAATTATACATTTACGAGCCGTACACTCCATTTCCACAGATTAGAACACAAAAGCCCAGTAGCTAGTTATTGCACTACAAAATGTCTAACTCTTATACATAAACTGAAACAGCCCCACTGTCAGTCTAATCTATTCAAAATTTATTGCAATTTTCTATGTAATAATACAGAGATGATGCGCATATGAGCAGTCTAACTGCAATTACGTATGCTAACGTAAGTAAAGTTGGCTTTAGCTAATTATAGGATACATGTATGTACTGCATAAATGACTGGATGGAACATATACAGTCTCGTGTAGTATGGGTGGTAGTAGTAGTGTATGGTTACTTTTGAATGCCAATTTTTAAGAATAGTTAACTTGACATCACTTGCTTTCGAATCAGTGCCTCCTCTTTCTGGCAGCTGGCTTATCAGTAGCAGATTTCATGCCGCTTGCTGACGCAGTAGGTGACGCGGGCTGATTCACATGTTTTGCGGTGTCATTGTTGGCTGCAGCTGATTGTGTTTCGTCGGTCTCCGGTGATGTCCTTGTTGCAGACGACTTTTTCTTTGTGCTCTTTGCTGTTTTGTAGGTCGATGGGTTGAAGGCGTACATGTACTTAATTATAGTTACGTGCAGTCAAGATGTACAGACACGTGTGCAAGTGTGTAACACGACATCCAACTAAGGGCGATTTCGTACGTGTATCCCGACATACATATGTACATGCACATAGAACCAAGGGCGATTTTCCGTACATATGTGTAACGCGGCTTCCACAGGCGATTTCGTACATGCACGTGTAACACGACATCAGAAGTTTAAATTCTGCACGACATAAACGCTAGAAAGAGGCACAGCACAGACAAAGGCAACTCGGTATGTGACAGACAAGGATGACCGCAAACCTACAATTTGTTGAAATCTGCTATGCACAGACAGCCCGAGTCGATCCAAGGAGTCCAAGAAGTCGATGGTTAGAGTTGTACAGTACATTGACTTGTACGCGGCCTAGTGAATGTGCGAACGCCGACAATAGGAGACGGACAAGATGGATTTCACTTGTTTGTACATGTACACTGTACAGTATTCTATGACTGCCGACTGATGAACGAGTGTACCCGAGAAGCCGCAGCGTATCATACTTCTTATACAGCACAAGCCGTTACCTTGTAGGCCGCATTGAAACTGTAAGCTACCCAATACCGTGCAATGATGGCATGTACTTTTAACACGGAATTTTACGACCAAGGCGTGCGAAAGAAGAAATTGTGAGTAAGAGCTTTTGAACAAAATATTAAATTAATGATTCGACTTACATGGCTTGGCCAGAAGCGTAGCAGTCACACTGACGTAGCCAGTACTGCACTGACCTTGCGGCAGCGACGACAGGGTCAAGCCCCGACGACACAGGCAGGACAGAGCGAGGGCAGTTAGGCTGGCCTAGTTTAGAAATTCGGTCAAATGTTCGGTTGGAAAGCTAATTGATAGTTTGGCCACTTAACCAAGGAAAGCATTATTAAAAAAATTATTTAAAAAAACGACGACTAAAGCACACCAATAGTTTATTTCCAATTTAATAACCAACCACTAAACCGGATGTTGATAAATAAATAAAATAAACCTTTTTTTGTCTTCATAGCTATTAAAGTTGATGTATTATAAATTTAGTATTATTTGCTGTTCTCTAAGCTAGGCAGACAATCCTAGTGTCCCAATTCGAAGTCGAAAACGTTTGATTTTTTTTCTCCCTTTTGCTTAGTTAAAACAAAGTTTATTTTTATTTTTAAAATTAAAATAAAAGCAATGCTTAACATTGACAAGAAGTTTACACAAAAGTCAAACAAAAACGAATTTGAGTTAGAATGCAATATTAATGGTAATATTAAAATGTTATTAATTGGCAGTATTGACACCAATAAACTTGCCAATTTCAGTTGGGTACTCATATTACAGTTGTTGTCACAATGGCAGTAATATAGTATTTATTCAGACGCAAAAGATACATAGGAAAAAAAAGCAACAAGCAATGAGCATTAGATCAAGCCGGGATCACTTCTTGCCCGTGATCTTCTTGTTTCCCTGCCCGATGGGTCCCCGGCCAGCGGCCATAGCCTTGGCGTCCGCCATCGCTTTTGCGTCGGCTCGCTGCTTCTCTTTGAACGCTTTGTCCTCGTCGTCAATGTCGTTCGACTGCTTCTTAGGCTGCTTCAGTGGCTTCTTTTTGCCGCCCTCTCTGCCAGACATCTCGCTTGATTTCGGTTGCTGGTCATGCAAGTAACAATATTTACTATTTCGTTGACTTTAACTACTAAAAGTAGCACATAAAAAATAATAAAATGTTTAAGGAAACATAGCAAACAACGGATGTATTTAGATGCATTTTTCTGTGCATTTAACGTTTAAAACCAGTAGCATTAATTTTTTATATTTTAATCAGCCTTCACTTATAAATAAACTAAACATTACAATTTTAAATATCCACGTGTCAACTGGTAGCATAAATAAAATATAACAAAGCAGACACTACATTATTCATTTATTAGCTGCTTCCAACTAGAGCATTTTAATTTTTGTAAAGTTCCAAAATTTATATTTAAAACAACATTATGACAATAAAAAGGGTAATACTAACAGTTAAGAAAAACCTGTTAGTTAAAATATCTGTCAGAATATAGTTTTAATAATCTAACTGACAGAAAAGAATCTTATCTTCAAGAATATTAATCTTTTCTATTAAATGTTTGAAAATACATATATGAATGGCTCAATAGATTTGCTAAATTTACTTTATTTAGAAATTAACATTAAAAAATAAAAACACTTTTTATCATACAAGATGTCATATAACAATTATTTTATATGACATTTTTTGTCTTCTATTAGCCTAAATGCAATGCCTTTGATGACCAATGACCATTTTACTACTTGTAATTTTTTTTATGCTCAAAACTTTATTTATTTTAAATAATACTTGCAGCTTTATAGAGATTTGATAAAGATATGAAGCATCTAGCTCTCTAAGAAATGTTTTTTTCAAAGGACTCACTAAAGTCTATATAGTTAACCAAATATTTTTTTATATATATTGCTCAAATGTTACATAAAACAAAAACTATACAAATAAATGACAACTGCTTTACCATTAAAATGCAACAGTTAATTTATCTAACTTTTTATTGTTTTTTATATTTGTGCACCATAAAGACATTTTTACATATAAGTAGGCACAATTAAAACACATCTAGACACTACACATATATGGCATATTGCTACTAATATGTCTGAACAACTTATTAATGGTATAGGTACTTTTTTTACTATATATATAAAGCAAAAGATCATAAAAAACTACTTTCTTTGACAGAAATTTTTTTAGATACATCCTATTATTTTAAAATCTTAGGTATGCCACTACATAAAACATACTAAACTAGTACTTTATTATAGAAATTTTTTAGAAAAATATTTTCAAAAAAATTATACTAGTATATGCTTAAGGTTTTGTTTTAATTACCTTATAGGGCTGTTTTCTAAATAATAATGGTTTATTTTGACTGACGTGTACACTGGCATACATTTCTAGTCTTAAAGATAACCTATATGAATAAATTTTTTGCTCATATATATTTCTTATGTTCAATCTTTATCTTTAGTTTGTGTTATTGTATTACATTGCTTTACAATAATAAGAATAAAATCTAGATCCAAAAGCAGGAAATAGACTAAGTTGAATGTTCTAAAGATTAAGTCTTTGCTTACTAGTCATAGACATAGGCAATACATTAGATGGTTTATAAGCACTATAAATTTTTTTTTGATATTTGTACAAATTTTGACAATAAACATTTTTTGAAGACTTAACCTATATATTTAAGTAAATACACTTAAATTATGATAAAATTCTTTCTTTTTTACTTTTTAACAGGTTAGCTTTGTTTCCCAATAAAAAACATTTAATATATAGAAACTATGTTTATTATCAGAGGAAAAAGTTAGACATTGACTATAATAAAAAACTTGAGAAAAATATTAACTGCAGTTTTCTTATGCCCTCTAAGCCTAAGGTTGACTCTTAAATAGGCAGCTGTTATTGATATGGTGACTATATAAGTAGTCAAAATAGATTCTAAGAGGCTATAGATCTTAACTTTAAAAAATGGAAACTCTGTGTGTCTGGGTATGTACAAATTTGTTTGCTATGGACTCCTAAGTAAAGAGAGGGAGAAGAGAAAGAGAAGAGGGAAAGAGACACCAAAAGAGAGGAGAGAGAAAGGAGATGAGGGAAGAGAGAGGAATGAATAAATGACAAAGAAATGAGATGATAGATAAGAAAAGAAAGGAGAAAGAAAGAAGAGAGAAATTTCAAAGGGACAGAGAGAAAGAGGCAAAGGCCAGAGTTTGCTAGCATATGCTTTAGACCAGGGGTTAGAAAACTGGCACATGGACCAGATCTGGCTTGCAACATCTACAAGTCTGACCCACAGCACTATTCTAGGTTTTTTTGTGCAAATGGGTGCAAATAGCATTTAGCATCCTGGTCTTAAAAATCGCACCCTGAAATTTGACTCAGGGTGCGAAAAGTGCACCCAAATTTTTGCAAGGATGTGATGCAGGTTTTACAATTTAGTGTTTTACTGTTATGGACATCTAAGTGCAGCGCATCCTGGTCTTGAAAATCGCACCCTGAAATCTAGCACAGGGTGCGAAATCGCACCCAAGTTATGGACGAAAAAAAACCCCATAGCACTATTACTATGCAACAAAAGTAAAATTAGCTTTTATCCTATCATTCCTATATCAATTTTATCTGTATTTGGTTATAGATTACAGCTACAGAGATCTTGCCTAATGGTGGTTTATATTCTTGGCTAAATAAACAGATACATTATCATCTATCATATATAGAGTGCTTCTATATTTATTGTATCAAAGTAAACAAATCACTAGGTTTGAAAGAGTTTTTGCTTTTTGATTGATTGCCTTCACTTTGGCCTTATTGGAAAAAGTTGCTAAATCGCAGATGGCTATCTGGCATGTTTTCAAAATGACCCTGTGGCATAGCACATTTTCTGTGAAGCGGCCTTTAGTGCAACATAGTGCAGTGTAACAATGCAATGCTTGAAATATATATCAAAACAGCCATGCATAGAAAAGTGACATGTCAAAATAGCAATATAACAAAATTGCCACATGGTAAAATATGTTATATAACAAATTTATTCCAATGAATCATAGAAACAACAATTAAAAGCAAAATATCAAATGAAATAACAATTAATGGGATCATTTCCCATTGATTGACTAGGATCATTTCAAACCTGATTGAGGGATCATTTTAAACCTGACTAGGATCATTGTAAACCTGACTGGGATCATTTTAAACCTGATTGGGGGATTATTTTAAACTTGACTAGGATCATTGTAAACCTGACTAGGATCATTACAAACCCGACTGGGAGATCATTTTAAATCTTTTTATGAGATTATTACAAACCTGACTAGGGGATCATTATAACCCAGACTTGGATCATTTCGAAACTGACTGGGACTATTGCAAAAATGATTAGGGGATAATTGCAAACCTGACTAGGATCATTTTAAACTTGCTTAGGGGATTATTGCAAACCCAACTGGGATCATTGCAAACCTGACTAGAAGATCATTTCAAACCTGACTGTAAGATCATTTCAAACCTGACTGGGATTATTGCAAAAATGACTAGGGGATCATTGCAAACCTGACTAGGGATCAATTTAAACCTGACTGGGGGATCATTTTAAACATGCATGCACAACCTCCAAAATTTGGTCGGCCATGCAACTTAGTTTTAACAAAAATGCGACATAGTTTTTGGCCAAAATACAACTTACATGTAAAAAAACCCTAAAGCAAAATTAATGCAATTTTGGATAAATGACAGGAGTAACTATGACTGTCTTATAAAGCCAAAATGCCTTGTCAGCTACTTAGTACTACTACTTGGGTAATTTTTTGGGTGGGTATTTTTGTGACTTCCTTGGTTGGCCATCAAATTGGTTGACTTTGCTGACTGTTGCGCATGTATGATTTTAAACCTGGCTGGGATCATTGCAAACCTGATTGGGATATCATTTCAAACCTTTTTGTGGGATTATTATACCACTTAACTGGGGATTGTTGCTAACCTGACTGGGAGGATCATTGCAAACCTGATTGGGATCATTTTAAACCTGATTAGGAGATCATTTCAAACTTGACTGGGATCATTGCAAGCTTGACTTGGGATTATAGCAAACCTGATTGGGGAATTATTGGTACATTCTTAGACACTAATTCTGCAATGTGGATTAGCAATTTTATAAATGTTTCAAGTCTTCTAAGTGTACTCATACTTTAGGATACCACGCTTATTGTTACCAGTGATACCACCATAATAATTGCTACCATAATTTTAATAAATTTTGTAAAGTATATTTTATTTGGTAATACATTCACATTTCTAATTAATTAAATGAAAGACCAACTGAACTTTTTCATATTAATATTAAAGTTAGAATTTGTTAGTCCTTGTGTTTTATTGTACTCTATTAGGTATAATTTAAAGGTTTTAAATCCATAATATAGTTCAAGTATCTTTGTTTTACTTTACCTATTTCTAATATTTTTTTATTTTTTAAATTTATAACCATGGGCTATGGCTATGAGATCTATGGAATATGACAGCAACTACTATATTTTTGTGGTTGTAGCCATAACAACAGCTATCTACCGTAGGCATATCTGTAGTTGCCACAGGCAACCTATTTTACTATATTTGACATAAGATCCCATAGCTATAGCTGTAGCTATAGCAAAACACTAGAACACTTATTCTATTTTTGCAAGATTAAAAGTTGGGCCTATTTCTAATTTTCAGATTTTTTTAAAACTTTTGCAGAGTCTTAAAGGCTGTCCAAATTTATAATAAAGCAAAAAAACTGCAAAAATTACTTTCAGAGGTAATGGGAGCTTGATTTGTTAATCTCCTATGTAACTAATGCTAATTTGATCCAAGCAGTTTTGGAGAATTTGGAGTTTGAAAGTTGAACTTTTTTAGAATCAATAACTTTCTAACATAAATATTTTCCAAAACTTGATGAACTTATTCTAAAAAAACATTTAGAGGGTTTGAATTTTATCTTTGAAAAAAATTGTGTCTATTCTACTTTTTTTCAATTTGTTATAGTGCAGCGAGAGTGCCACATCAGTTTACTTTTTTAGAAAATGTTGACTAACAGTTTGCTACCTGCCCCTCACCACCCACTTTTTGATTCGCTGTTGATTTCTTATTGTTGATTACTATAGCCATATATTCTTTACTTGTTTACCTATACTAATTTCTACTAATCTGGGTTGTCTCCATTCTGAAGGTCACTACAGCTGCTAATAACTATTAATTTTGATAGGATTATAATTTTTTTCTCTATGGTTGTATTTTTGATAAATTGTTAAATTTTTAATTATTTTAAAGCTTTATTTCAATTTACCCCCTAGAACCCCCCCCCTCAGTCTCTGAAATTATCTACCTAATCTTCAATAGACTTCTATGCCTCTATTGAAGTTTAGGTACATAAAATAAATCCCCATGAAGATTCTCCCCACACTAATACCCCCATCATATATGCGCAACTTTGGGAATCACCTGGCTGTTTCTATTAGCAACACACACATATAAGTTGCTATCGGACAAAATAGTGGTCATATGACTGCTCTCCGCCAATAACGACTTATATATGTGTTGCCAATAGAAACAGCTAGGTGAATCCCAAGGTTGCGCCCAAGCATGACCTCCTTTTCTTATGCCTTGGTTGTTGGTAGTTGTCAGCCCCCTTCCCTTGAGACTTGCCCCCTTACCCCCTTAGTCTCTAAATTTATCTACCTAATCTTCAATAGACCCCTATAACTCTATTGAAATTTAGATATATAAAATAAATCCCCATGAAGAATCTCTCTACCCTAAAACTAGTGTTTCACTATAAGGAGGGTCCATGTACCATAGCTGTAGCCGTTAGCAAAACTATGGCTTACTCGAATTCTCTGTATTCCATAGCCATAGGGACCCTAAAATTACCATATTCCTGTAGTTCCCATAGTCGTAGTTTTAACAAAAAGTCTAAAAAACAAAATACTTTGAATCAAGAAGATAACCTAGTGCTTTAACAACTGCAAATTAAATTAGAAAATAAAAAAACACTTGATTGTTTTTGTAAGATTATATTTTGTCTTTTTTCAGAGCAAAAATACTTAATCGTTATTGAAAGTACTAACGCTAAACTTTTTCACATTAATAAAAATTAGAGTTTGCTAGTGTTTTATTGTTTTTTTTAAGAGTATATTTTATAAGTTTCTAGGTTGATAATACAGTTTACTAAAAATATATTTGTTTTACTCTACCTATTTCTAATATTTTTTCAATTTTTAACATTAATAACTAGGGCCTATGGCTATGGGAATCTATGGAATGTGACAGCAACTACCATATTTCTGTAGTCCTAGCTATAAGAGCAGCTAGCTACTGTAGGTGTATCCGTAGCTGCCATAGGCACTTATTTTACCATATTTGCCATAGTGTAAGATCCCGTAGCCATAGCTATGGCTACGGCGGAACACTACTTAAAACCCTTATTCCCATACCCTAGTGGTTGGCTTTAAGCTACAAAAAATGAAGTTCAAATTTGAAATCAGCACCATCAAAAACCTCTATAGAAACAAAATTATGATCTTATTGAAACTGCAACTTTTATCTCCCTAAAGTTCAAGAAGGCCAGGCCTACTTTTTTAATTTAGAAATCATAAATTGAGACATGCTAGGTACCAAATAAGCATGGAAACCAGAGGTAGGCCTATAGAGGTGTAGCAGTAAAACACTGCTTGTACATGGTAGGACTACCATAGCCTAACAATGATAACATTAGTCTTTTTTACTATTCTTACAAATAAATTGTTGAATACCACTTAGACTTAGGGCTTAGGCCTATTCTAAACAGTTAATGACAATGTCAATGACAACAGCTCAAGATGAGCAATTTTTAGTTAATATTGACAATGTCACAATTGTGTAATATGTTAACCTACTGGATCTAACAAAAATACATAAAAATAGCTAAGCTAAAAAACAAAAATTTAATTAGGCTGTAAGTATGAAGCTCGGCTCGCTTTGTCTTTAGTTTAGTCCAGCTTTTTGGCTAGGACTAGGCCTAGGCCTACACAAAGGCCCAAGTTACGACCTGTGAAAACTGCGACCTTACTACACGCAGACTCACGGTTGCAGGTAGAAGCCAAATATTAGATGTGCTTGGCTTAAGGCCACAGCCCTGTTATACCAGTATAAACTAAGCAGAACTACAATAATGTTGTCTCATATACAGCTCTAATGGTCCTCCCAAAAATGTGGCTAAAACCAGCCGAAACCGGTTGGAACCAGTTCGTCAACTACTTATAGGTAGCAGCGTGGCTACGGGAAAATTTGCAAGTACATTGATATTTTCAGAAACTGTATACAATTTATTTCTTAACGCATTTCCAACATTAGTAGAGACAAAAAAATAAACTAACATAATTTTACTGTACTGTTTGTTATTATAAAGTACTTTCTATTTTACCGGAATCATTATTTTAAGAATTTTCATCTTGTCAACAAACTTGAATTCTTACATGTTAAAGAACAACTAAAATGCATTCAGAATTGGAATAGACCTAGGTGTATGTACATGCAGTTGTATATTAAATTCATTATATTGCATGTTGTTTGCTCCAGAAAACTCTAAAAAATAATTTAAATATGCATGCATCCTCAACAGCTATTTTTATCGCACGATATACGCCCTACGCACTCGTGTAATGAAGGAATCTATTGCGTATATTTTACTGTAAAGTATTCATTTCCTACATGTAAATTGTAAATCATGAATATCGGTACATGACATGTACACTACATGAACATGTTGTTTGTTTTTTACATTTTAAGATATTGCACGCGGCTTTGAATACGAATCTGTAATGTACGTTTGTGCATATTTACAGTAGGCTGTACAAAAATATATTTTAACCGATTTTAAGCCTTGCAAGTCTAGCCCATTTGAAAGATCGACACTAAATGGTCGAGCAGGGACAACTAAAACCCTTTAGGGTTTCAGTTGTCCCTGTGGTCGAGCGTCCATTTCTAGATGCACACATACATTTATAAATTTGCACAGAGATGAGAAAATTAAATTTTAAAGCTGCATGAATATATTTCGTACATGTCACACGTGTTTACTATATTTTTGTCACCTAAAGTACTTTGATTAGAATACTTAACAGAGAATTGCGTGAAATTACTGAGCTCTCCAGAGAAATTTCACGTATTTGAGTCATAATTTATTCTGATGTATATGTGCATGCGCACAGTAATTTTTTTTACCGCCAGTTCCCACTGTCTATAGAAAAAACCATAAAATCCATGCAGCTTTAACTCACACTGTATTCAGGAGGAAATATTTTTATATCATTATTTGATCGAAAAACCATTCCGCAGTTTTTTTAAACTTGAAAAATTGCGCTTTATATAGAACTTAAACATGTACATGTACGTGCAAATGTGTAATTGTACGAGTACATCGTATACATTATGGTTCAAAAAGGATTTTTTCGGTCATTTTTTTAAATATTGAAAATCTAAGAATGAAAAGTTCTGGGTGAAATAAAAAACTCAAGAAAAATAATTTTAGCTGATCACTATAGCATCTGCGCCCCACTCCCGTTGGCGAGGCAAACAAAGAAAGGATTTTTTTTTTCATTAAACTACCTAAGGTATTATACATATGTACGGCTTAGACCTGGGGTCGGAAAACTCCGGCTCAAGCCTCTCTTATTCAGCCCTCGGACCCTTTGAAACTTCACAATAGCAATCCGGCCCTCCGAGGGTTTCTCTTCTCAACTCTCTAATTCTCTTTATCTCCCCTCAATCTTCCTTCCTCTCATTTCATTTACACTCATATTCTTGCCTGTCATCTCCCAACTTAACACATCTAATAAATGCCTCTTTGGCCTCTCCCCTCTCATCTTTACTCTCTATAGCGCCCCTCTCCTCTATCACACCCCTATCTAGCCTCTCCCCTCTCTTCGCAACCCTCTTTAGCCTCACCTCTCAGCTCCTCTCTTCATCCTCATCTCTATAGCCTCTCCTCTCTTCATCCTCATCTCTATAGCCTCTCCTCTCTTCTCTCTCCTTGCCTCTCTCATCAGGCCCGCAGCCACGATCTGGATTCTTTATCTGGCCTATAAGGTAAAAACTTTTACCGACCCCTTGTTTAGACTGTACAGTGTACAGCAGGCGCATCGCTACGGGGGGACAGGGGGGACATGCCCCCCCCAGTAAAAGCTATGGGGACATGCCAATGCTATGTCCCCCCAACCCCCTTGTGACCTGTTGTGGTAACCAATAATTTTTCTTCAGGGCGCCAAAATATAGCGCATTCGGCGCCACATGAGTGCCTGCGGCGCTAAAAGAATGCCTGCGGCGCCAAAAGGAATGGCTGCCGCGCCAAAATGAGCGCTGACAATACGAATTCTCAAAATAATAAAAATGTAGGAATTTAGTCATGTACATGTTGAATTCTTGGCTTTGTCCCCCAATAAGAGAAAGGAGAGGAGAGAAGGAAGATGGGAGAAGGGAGAGGACAGGAGAGGGAGAGGAGAGAAGGGAGAGGAGAGAAAGGAGAAGAAGGCTGAGAAGAGACACAAACTTTAGGCGGGGCCGGATTGCTATTGAGAAGTTGAAGAAGAAGTTCAAGAAGTTCAGAGAAGTTCAAGAAGTTCAGGCCAAGTTGAAGAAAGGCCGGAGTTTGCCGACCGCTGATGTAACCCATTAAACTTGTCTTTTACAGGTCAATAATTAAGTGCTACGAGCTAAGAAAACAACACAAACAGGATCTATACAAGAATATCCATGACTTATCAATAGTAGATTGAAAAATCTAGATTAAGACTGGCTGACAACAAATTAAAGCGTGGATGTCTTTGTATTTTGCGTATTTAAACGTGTTTTGTAATTGTAAGAGCTTGTTGAGTTGAGTTGTGATTGGAATTCGACAAAAAACCCAAATACTCGTAAATAAAAACTGGCCTGTCTAGCAATGTGATGTGAGGTGACTCGAGAAAGAGAAAAAAATGCGCACTAGCGTCAGCTAGAACTATTATAGCTCCTACTATTATAGAATGGAAATATTTTCTCAAAATAAAGGATGTCTTGAATTAAGGATGATAATTATTATTGTTCAACAACACCTGCTTAAGGAAACGCACTGGGCAGTATGTAAAAACGCACGAGTTAATTAGAATGGTTAGAAATTAGAATGGTTATTTACTAAACTTATTATATCAATATTCACATGGAATTAAAAACAGAAGAAATAATGCCATTATTTATATATTCTTCTTTCCACTAGAATTGCCACTTTCAAAGAATATATAGTTAGTAAAAAGTAGATAAACTCAAATCTGCTGGGAAAAAGCAAAACAAATCGCAAAAAAGTTCGCAGTGAAAAAGCTTTAGCAAAGTCGACGCCTAAATATAATTTAGTACAATCTGTGCTTGCTACAAAAACAAGAAATATTTTTAACCTTTTTATAAAATTAAAAGGCTACTAAAGCAGATAGATATTGCTGATATTTCAGGTTGGGACTAACTATGGTGTGAGGCCAATTGAGAATATCATATTCTACTGGTACTGACACTGACTGTGAGTGCAGCTTAGCCGAGAAGAGAGTGGAGATAAAACCTCCCGCATATAATTATCATAAAAATATTTATTCTTGAACCAAAACTGTTTTTCTAAAGTATTTTGGTGTATCAAGTTCAGTATAAACTCCAGAGTTCAGACAATTATAATCAACAATTCGTTCGCCTATCGATAGCATTTAACCGGAAAAGCTAAGTACTCAATGGACGCCAGCGGGACCAACGACTTGACGCGAAGTTGGCTATCGCATTAATACTAATAGGTTGGAAAAGTGGGGGGCCGGGTAAGGGCTTGAAAAACGTCACGTGGTCTGAATTATGTGTAATTGCGGCATACAAAACCCCCACCCTCATGGCTCTAACGTACAGTCACAGTGAGGGAATGTACATAACCCAATGGGCGGAGGGATGCGAGCGGGGGACGGAATGCTGATAAAAATAGTTCAAGCGGGGTTGACTGAGGGGGAGGTCCGAGGCAAAGAGAAAGAAGGCTGGAGAAAAAAGGAATGAGAAGCTTAGGCGCGCAAAACCCCGGCTAGAACCGGATTTTTTCCGAAGCTAAAATCCAGTCTAGGCCCGCCTCGGCTCACCAACTTCAAACCCCATGGTCCCAATGGCCTATGGGCCAACCAACAGCCGAAGCGAAAAACAACCCGACCCACCCGACCCGACTGGCTTTCCAAGCCCTTTCTTTTCTCTCTAGAGTCTAGCTAGACCTGTCGATCCAAGTTTTACAACTTACCCACATTACATACATTCCTACCCAGCCGTCCCAGTCCATGGACTCCTAGACCTAGACTTCTAGATGCTTAATTAAAGTCGTTAATGCCAGTCCCAGAACGTAGGAATCCAATACCGGTATTATACAAAAGCCTAATTTCTCTGAATCAATACAAAAGCCTAATTTCTCTGAATCAAAAGTACCCGGCATTATTAGGAGTTAGGAGTCAGGACCAGGGATTTGGGATCACGGGATAAGAAAAACACCGGGAAATTAAGATGCCAAGAATCTCGGGGATCGGGATTGCAAAAAGTCCGATCAATTGAAATCCCTAGATAAACGCTAACGCCACTGATAGGGGGACAAGTCCATCAGCATCAAAATTCAAGGCAGTTTTACCTGTTGATTAAAGATTGAGGATGTAATATCCGGGGATCAAAGGCGGGAATAAACAGTTTTCCCAAATCCCAGAGTATGCATTAATCCCTAATTATCTCTATTAGAGATTAACAAAGAAAGATCATATAGACTACCAATTGTGAAATAAGTTGTCTAAGATACTAAATACAGACCAGAAAGAAAATTGACAACAAAAGCTGCGTCGGCTACTTTCTCAAAGAAAAATTTAGTAGTATAAACGGAATATTTTAGAATTTATGCACACAATGGACCAGAAACCAAGCCAGTACGCGATGATCTACAATCAAATGGGCAAGATTAAATAAAAATATTGTATTAAAAAGAAGCAAAGACAGAAAAAGCAACAAAGTAAGCAACCCAACCACTCGAAACCAGTTTGATTCAGCGGGCAGGCAGTGCTTTGCAAAAAGTGCAGCAACAAAAAAAGACAATTGTACTTGTGCTTGCTTTACACGGGAATGAGTAGGAGTGCTTTGTAGCAAATGTTTGCTTAGCATAATCGTAGTTCAGTAGTTGTCTTTAATGCGATGACAAAATAATTGTGACCGACAATATTAAATCCGAAATGTAACTTTTCCCGAATGATGTAGAATGTAGATGAAAAAAGCAACACAAAATGCTCGACAGTCTACTATCAGCTGTTTATTAAGTAGCAAATATGAACGAAATAAAGAGATTTTATTGTGTGATGATTTCTTAGAAACGAAAAAAAACGTTCAGGCGACAATCTCAGCCCAGGGGTGATCCTTGATCCGGCCGTACTGAACATCCGTCAGCGTCTTAAAGAAACGCATAGTAACCGGGGCGCCCTGGCTCATAGTGGGCACCTGGATTACTTTGCCGTCGTATTTAATTCCGCTAACCGGGCTAACAATGCAAGCGGTGCCAGAGCCGAACATTTCCATTAGCCGGCCGCTATCGATAGCTTCAATTAGTTCGCCCATAGTGATGTCCCGTTCTAATACTTCCCATTCGTTCCATTCGCGAGCTAGACGCAATAGGCTGTCCCGAACAATGCCGGGTAGGATTAATCCGCTGTTTAACGGCGGCGTCACCAGCTGAGGCTTGCCAGTGTCTTTGCTGCGCCAGAATATGAACAAATTCATGGTGCCAACCTCTGTTAGCCGGTGCTCGGGCCCGTATAGCCACAGCACCTGTTGGCAGCCCTGGGCGGCGGCCTGCAACTGTACGTAGCAGGTAGGTCCGTAGTTCGCGCCCATTTTGTTGTTGCCAACGCCGCCTGGTGGTTGGGTGAGGAGAATAGGGGCAGGTTAGGGAGAGGTTTATCCTTATGCTCAAACACCTGTAACACTAATCATAACACCAACATAACAACTGTAACACCATTCGTAACACTAATCATAACACCAATCATAACACCTGTAACACCATTCGTAACACATGTAACACTATTCAGAACACCTGTAACACCGTTTATAACACATGTAACACTATTCAGAACACCTGTAACACCAATAACAACACCTGTAACACTAAATAATGACATGTGTAACACCAGCTATAACACATAACACCTGTGAGACCCAACATTAAACATACTGTGCTGTAAGTTCTGTAACACAATATAACCCGTATTAAACAGCCAGTGAGTTCTAACATTCAAGTGTACCACCTACTGTAACAGCCAGCCGCAAAATCAACTAAAACGCATATTACAACACGCTAAAAGATAAGACACTTTATTCATATTCCTAGCTGATACTACTCCAATCAACAAGTAGTATAAAAGCATTAGAATCAGTTAGTCATAAAATTTACCCGGCCAAGCTCGGCAATAAGTTGGATCGGCTAGCAGCGTTACGGGCTTGAACCCGGTTGGATAATAGGGCCCCACCGGCCCCGTGATCACGTACCTGTAAGTGAATTTTTCGTGGCGGGAGGTAACAGAATAGTAATAGAATTTATCATCTTAGGAGTTGAATTATAACCAATGGTTAGCGAAAGATTTTGCGTAAGAAACTGAGTAATAAAAAGCGCAGGAGGAAACCGTGACGGTTGCGTGGGTGATTAAGTAAACAGTCGAGTGAATTCATGAGTTGAGTTTATAAGTGAGTTTATGAGTGAGTCCATGAGTGAGTTCATGAGAGAGTTCATGAATGAGTTTATGAATGAGTTCATGAATGAGCTCATAAATGAGTTCATGAATGAGCTCATAAATGAGTTCATGAGTAAGTTCATAAATGAGTTCATGAATGAGTTCATAAATGAGTTCATGAGTGAGTTCATAAATGAGTTCATGAGTGAGTTCATGAATGAGTTCATGAATGAGCTCATAAATGAGTTCATAAGTGAGTTCATAAATGAGTTCGTGAGGGCAGCAGGACACACGAGCGGCTCACAGCAGGGTCTCCTCGGCGGGCCCGACGGAGATGCGCGGCTCGGCGGCGATCATGGTAGGCCGGATGTACAGCGAGCAGTCGCGCGAATCCGGCACCCAGTCGGCGTCCAGCCGAATCAGCTCGCGCAGACATCGGTGCAGCTCGGCGGGGTCGAACGAGGCCAGGGTTGAGCGTTCGGCGCTGCGCAGCATCCGCTTGCAGTTCTCCATGGGGCGGAACAGGCGGACCCGGCCGTCAACGCCACGGAAAGCCTGTGGGGTTGGGGTTGGAACTTCGTCCATCACCAAAATCTTATCCCATACAGTGTCCCAAAATCTTCTCCTAGAGCATTAAAACCACTCTTACATCATCCGAATCTCATCCCTACAGTATCTAAATCTCACCCCTACAGCATCGAATCTCACCCCTACAGCATCGAATCTCACCCCTACAGCATCGAATCTCACCCCTACAGCATCGAATCTCACCCCAACAGCATCGAATCTCACCCCAACAGCATCGAATCTCACCTACAGCATCAAAATCTCATCCCTACAGCATCAGAATCTCACCCCTACAGCATCAGAATCTCACCCCTACAGTATCAGAATCTCATCCCTACAGCATCAGAATCGCACCCATACAGCATTAGAATCTCACCCCTATAGCATCAAAATCTCACTCCTACAGCATCAGAATCTCACTCCTACAGCATCAGAATCTCACCCATACAGCATCAA
Organism: Macrostomum lignano; assembly: GCA_002269645.1. NCBI lineage: Eukaryota > Metazoa > Platyhelminthes > Macrostomidae > Macrostomum > Macrostomum lignano. The sequence continues at coordinate 126,942 of NIVC01001226.1, read as the reverse complement.
AATCTAACCCATACAGAATCAAAGTCTCACCCATACAGCATCAGAATCTCACCCCTACAGCATCAGAATCTCACCCCTACAGCATCAGAATCTCACCCCTACAGCATCAGAATCTCACCCCTACAGCATCAGAATCTCACCCCGACAGCATCAGAATCTCACCCCTACAGCATCAGAATCTCACCCCTACAGCATCAAAATCTCACCCCTACAGCATCAGAATCTCATCCCTACAACATCAAAATCCCATTACAAGTTGATACAATCAAACTGAGCATCCCAGTCACAAATTTATAACCTTCAATCCTTCGAAGCACTCCAAAGCGTAGTGCAAGCACTTGGACGCCGGATGCAACGGCAGACTCTGCAAGGGTTGAATGCGAGGCGCCATCCAACCAGCGGCAGACTTGGAATGCCTGGCCAACAGCATGTGATCGGAGAACTGGCTGCCAAACACCAGACTGTCATTGGGCGGCTTCGGCTTGGGCTGTTCGGTTCGCTCGATTGACAGATCAGCGAAACGGAAGCTTCCAGCAGCGACAGCACTTGGCGAAGACGTTGAACAATTCGAACTAGACGACGCGGCTGAGGCGTCAGTTGTTGCTAAGCAACGCCGAATAGATAATTTTGTCGTATTTAACGATAGTATGTTTCTAATGCTTGAACGCATGACTGTTGGTTGGCCGGCTTGGCTGAGAATAAAAAAGTTGGTACGATTGAATGATATATGAAATTGGAGGCGTGGCCTGAGGCTCTGGCTCTTAAGGAGAGAAAAGCAGACAGCAAAACTAGTACGGGCATTTAAAGGGGGTGTGGTCGACCATGGAGACCCATAAAAAATTCTAGAACTCTGGAATGGACAACAATTACTACACGTACACGAAAGGCCTATTTTGAATTCCAAGTTCATAAATTTATAGAAATCGTACTCGTACTAGTACTTAAAATAACACTTCTAAAACCTAACAAAGTTTACCGTTATAATAAATCTAGTAAAGTAAAACAAAAACTGAAAAACACGAAAGTATTCCAATCCAAATACAGGTTTAGGGTGTCCTTGATCCGACTTGAAACTGGCTGGGCAGGTCCACTTCTAATTGGCTGCTTCTACCGCCTAACCTTTCAAAGCAACAATAGACACAAATGAGTAAGACAAGATAAGACTAGGGACAAAGTAAAGGAAGCCAGCAAGACGAGTTCGAGGTGGTGCGAGACGTAATCGTGACGGCTGCCGCCCACCCCTCCCCCCGCAGCGCACAAAACCGCTTAAACAAACCGAACTTTGAAAAGTTCCAATTGAACTTTTATTGGAAGTGTCACATCTACTTTATATATTATTTTGATTTTTATAAGTAGAGATATCCGCATCAGACATATGCTTACCCCCCCCCCACAGGTTAGCAGTCCCGCACCATAGCAGTCCCGCACCACAGCAGTCCCGCACCACAGAAGCAGTCCCGCACCACAGAAGCAGTCCCGCACCACAAAAGCAGTCCCGCACCACAATAGTCCCGCATCACAGAAACAGTCCCGCACCACAGCAGTCCCGCACCACAGAAGTCCCGCACCACAGTAAGCAGTCCCGCACCACAGCAGTCCCGCACCACAGCAGTCCCACACCACAGCAGTCCCGCACCACAGAAGTCCCGCACCACAGCAGTCCCATACCACAGCAGTCCCGCACCACAGCAGTCCCGCACCACAGAAGCAGTCCCGCACCACAGAAGCAGTCCCGCACCACAGCAGTCCCGCACCACAGCAGTCCCGCACCACAGCAGTCCCGCACCACAGAAGCAGTCCCGCACCACAGAAGCAGTCCCGCACCACAACAGTCCCGCACCACAGAAACAGTCCCGCACCACAGCAGTCCCGCACCACAGAAGCAGTCCCGCACCACAGAAGTCCCGCACAACAGTAAGCAGTCCCGCACCACAGCAGTCCCGCACCACAGCAGTCCCACACCACAGCAGTCCCGCACCACAGAAGTCCCGCACCACAGAAGCAGTCCCGCACCACAGCAGTGCCGCACCACAGCAGTCCCGCACCACAGCAGTCCCACACCACAGCAGTCCCACACCACAGAAGTCCCGCACCACAGCAGTCCCGCACCACAGAAGCAGTCCCGCACCACAGAAGTCCCGCACCACAGTAAGCAGTCCCGCACCACAGCAGTCCCGCACCACAGCAGTCCCACACCACAGCAGTCCCGCACCACAGCAGTCCCACACCACAGCAGTCCCACACCACAGCAGTCCCGCACCACAGAAGCAGTCCCGCACCACAGAAGCAGTCCCGCACCACAGAAGCAGTCCCGCACCACAGAAGCAGTCCCGCACCACATAAGCAGTCCCGCACCACAGAAGTCCCGCACCACAGCATCAGCCCCACACCATAGCATCAGCCCCACACCATAGCATCAGCCCCACACCATAGCATCAGCCCCACACCATAGCATCAGCCCCACACCATAGCATCAGCCCCACACCATAGCATCAGCCCCACACCATAGCATCAGCCCCACACCATAGCATCAGCCCCACACCATAGCATCAGCCCCACACCATAGCATCAGCCCCACACCATAGCATCAGCCCCACACCATAGCATCAGCCCCACACCATAGCATAGAGATGAACCTGAAGATTATGTACGGATGAACCGTCCAAAATATACTTGAAATGTTCGAAACTTGCTACTGATAACTGAAAGCCAAGTAGAAGTAGAAGCATGTGATAAACGGTTTATTAAATATAATAGTTGCCCGAATAAACTTATGCTCGTACACTGATAGCATAAAAAATGAAAACCACCGAATACTCAAAATTCCTTGTAATTAGAATAGCAGCAGAAAACTTTAGTTTTTTATTTTATCGAGTTTTTTGTACAGAACACCAAATCGAGAAAGAATGACGCAAGGCATACAAAATTACACAAATTTATAATTACTTTCAGTGTTGTACTGTTGTAATGCACTTTAATAGGGAACTTGCTTTAACAGAGCTCAAGTTTTGCTTTCATATTGAATTTTTCATGCTTATAGTAATAAGGATTCTAGTAGAATTGAATGAGCGCAAATGCTGGCCAAATTTATTAATTAGGAAGAGAAAAGTACAAATACGGCGTATAAAGGAAATGTTACACTTTGCCCACCAATAAGGACGCAGCGAGGTTTATTGATTTTTTGTAATTCTATTTGAAGAGTTAAGGCAGGCAACGTGGTTAAAATAAAAAGTCATTTGACCTTAAATGACCCATTGACATTTGGGATTGGAAATTTTTGCATTCGGAAAATTTCGATTTAGACCTGACCTTGAATGACCCCGTTCTCAAATCATACACCTAGACCTGCCACTTGACTTGTCCTTGAATGACCCCGTTCTCAAATCATACACCTAGACCTGCCACTTGACTTGTCCTTGAATGACCCCGTTCTCAAATCATACACCTAGACCTGCCACTTGACTTGTCCTTGAATGACCCCGTTCTCAAATCATACACCTAGACCTGCCACTTGGCTTGTCCTTGAATGACCCCGTTCTCAAATCATACACCTAGACCTGCCACTTGACTTGACCTTGAATGACCCCGTTCTCAAAGCATGCACCTAGACCTGCCACTTGACTTGTCCTTGAATGACCCCGTTCTCAAATCATACACCTAGACCTGCCATTTGACTTGACCTTGAATGACCCCGTTCTTAAATCATACACCTAGACCTGCCACTTGACTTGACCTTGAATGACCCCGTTCTCAAAGCATACACCTAGACCTGCCATTTGACTTGACCTTGAATGACCCCGTTCTCAAATCATACACCTAGACCTTCCACTTGACTTGACCTTGAATGACCCCGTTCTCAAATCATACACCTAGACCTGCCACTTGACTTGACCTTGAATGACCCCGTTCTTAAATCATACACCTAGACCTGCCATTTGACTTGACCTTGAATGACCCCGTTCTCAAATCATACACCTAGACCTGCCACTTGACTTGACCTTGAATGACCCCGTTCTCAAAGCATACACCTAGACCTGGCACTTGACTTGACCTTGAATGACCCCACTTGATGACCCCACTCTCAAATCATACACTAAATCTCCCACTTTACTTGACCTTGAATGACCCAAGGACCCTAGATGATTTCAAGGTCGGAACCTTGTTACAAACAATAAAGGTGAATTGTTTGATTCAATGCTCCCAAAGCTTCTGTATAAAAAAGGGCAACAAAAGTACAACCAAACTACGACTATAAAAAAAAATTAAAAAACACACACAGGCAGCAACAAATAAATCCTCAGATTGATGAACGCTAAACAAAGTACAATTTAGTTAAGTTTATTAATGAATTAAACAGGTGTCACATTCTAGCCGAAATCACAGAGCCAGCCGGGGTCATCAGGGCCGAACCGGGCACATTAGCAGCGCTAGGCGGCGGCTCTCTATAGTGCTGCTTAAACCAGGCTAGCAGCTGATTCAAGCTGGCAAACTGCCTGCCCCTATAGCGCAGCCCGCCAGGCCGCACAGTGATGTACTCGCGGTGTACATTACTCCTAGGCAGGTAGGCCAATAGAAATTTGCCAGGCATATTGGTCACAGCCGACAGACTGTAGGGAATGGTAGTTGGCCTGGCCTGTTTAGCTTGGCGCAAACTGTCGTCGATAGCTGCGACGCCGGAGGCGCCAGGCGCCGGCCTGACGTAATACTTGTGCATGCTGATGTCGCGAATGTAGGCCGCCATTGGCTGCACATAGCGGGCGATTATTTCGTCTAGATCTTCGAATTCTTCGCCCTGTAGTAGGCAAAGGGGTGGGTAAATAGGAAGGTAAAGGGGTAGATAAATGGGTAGGTAAAGGGATAGGTAAAGAGGTAGGCAAAGGGGTAGGTAAATAGGAAGGTAAAGGGGTAGATAAATGGGTAGGTAAAGGGATAGGTAAAGAGGTAGGCAAAGGGGTAGGTAAATAGGTAGGCAAAGGGGTAGGTAAATAGGAAGGTAAAGGGGTAGATAAATGGGTAGGTAAAGGGATAGGTAAAGAGGTAGGCAAAGGGGTAGGTAAATAGGAAGGTAAAGGGGTAGATAAATGGGTAGGTAAAGGGATAGGTAAAGAGGTAGGTAAAGGGGTAGGTAGAGAGGTAGGTAAAGGGGTAGGTAGAGATGTAGGTAAAGGGATAGGTAGAGATGTAGGTAAAGGGATAGGTAGAGAGGTAGGTAAAGGGGTAGGTAGAGAGGTAGGTAAAGGGGTAGGTAGAGAGGTAGGTAAAGGGGTAGGTAGAGAGGTAGGTAAAGGGGTAGGTAGAGAGGTAGGTAAAGGGGTAGGTAGAGAGGTAGGTAAAGGGATAGGTAAAGAGGTAGGTAAAGGGGTAGGTAGAGAGGTAGGTAAAGGGGTAGGTAGAGAGGTAGGTAAAGGGGTAGGTAGAGAGGTAGGTAAAGGGGTAGGTAGAGAGGTAGGTAAAGGGATAGGTAAAGAGGTAGGCAAAGGGGTAGGAATAGAGGTAGGTAAAGGGGTAGGTAGAGAGGTAGGTAAAGGGGTAGGTAGAGAGGTAGGTAAAGGGATAGGTAAAGAGGTAGGCAAAGGGGTAGGAAGAGAGGTAGGTAAAGGGGTAGGTAGAGAGGTAGGTAAAGGGGTAGAAGCCAAGAAGCGTTCCATAGTAGTTTCAGAGTCGTGGCAGGTAGCACAGGTAAAATAGAAAAGAAGTGACTCTAGACTCTTAGAATCACTGAGTTGCGTCTAAAGCGAATCTGCGTCAATCTGGACAACTCTTTCCGAGACTATTTTACGATTCTGCAACTCATGATGCGCTAGTGACTCAACAGTGACCCAACAGTCACCAACAGTCACAGTTCATTTAAAATGAAGCACCAACCTCAATAAGGAGCGTCTTGCCCAAAGAGAAATCGTTCTGCTTATTTCGTTCTTGCACTTCAACGTGTTGAATAATGCCGTCTTCAATCTTCCAGGTCAGCGTCAGCCGATCGGTGCCTTTAGAACTGGGCCGGAACACGGCGTCGCCAAGGTCCAAGCTGTGCATCAGTTTGGCGCAGTCGCGATACGTGACGTTGTGAAAATTCGGATGATCGATCACCCGTTTCACGTAGGTTGGCCTGGTCTCCTTGCGCTTGTCCTCCTCGGACTGAAAATATTTTGTAGGATTATTGTGAAGCTAAATTGAGATGGTATTGTAGAACCTGTGTACTAACCGCAGCCAATTGTGCTTAACTTTGCATGGTTATTGCCAACATACTTACAGTGATCGAATAGTGTATTATAGAGGATTCTTTAATATAGTATATAATTATTTTAAAAGAATCTGATAGGTCTTTAATAGGAATCTAATTGGGTATTTTAAAGGAATCTAATTGGGTATTTTAAAGGAATCTAATTGGGTATTTTAAATGAATCTAATGAGGTATTTTATAGGAGGCTAAAAAGGTATTTTAAAGGAATCTAATTGGCTATTTTAAAGGAATCTGATGGGGTATTTTAAAGGAATCTAATTGGCTATTTTAAAGGAATCTAATTGGCCATTTTAAAGGAATCTGATGGGGTATTTTAAAGGAATCTAATTGGGTATTTTAAACAAGTCCACGAGCTTATTGGTATCTTCGAGAAATTTATTGGGGTATTTGGGAATAAATATCTGAAAGGACATTTCCACGGGTTTCAGCGCCCGCAACTCACCTGCAGGTCGACAGCCTCAGCATCTTCATCAAAGCAAGCGTCCCTAGGCGGTTTCCACTTAAACGCCGTATCCTTCAGATCCGAGCTTCTACTAGTTAAATCTACTCGAAAATTTTCAATATCAATCTTCATAATCCTGGCGTGCAGTTGCTGGCCCACGGCCACTCGCTCGGTAGGATTAACAACCGACTTATCCGATAGATTCCTAGTGCCAATGAATCCAGACAATCCATTGTCGAGCTGCACTCGAACTCCTACTGGTTCGCCCTCACACGACTGACCATCGAAATGCGACCAGACTTGGTTGACTTCCACAAAATTGGACAGGCCGCAGAACGGGCAGACCCAATTGCCCGTCTCCTCATTGCGAATAGGGTTGGCATTTTCCAATTGGTCCGGTTTCGGCCGCCTGCGCGCGAACCCCATCACGGTGCAGTCTACCAGCTTGCCGATGTAGAACGTGTCTGGAGTCTCCCTGGTGACCAGGTTGAAACGCTCCTCGGAATTTGGCGGAGAATATTCAATTCGAAGATCTTTGTAGGGTTGGCACAGCTCGTTGCGAATGTCGTACAGGGTTATGTGCTTCTCGCCGTACTCCTACGGTGGGCGAGAAATAGTTGACCTTGATTTGTGCACAGGTGACCCGAATCTTGCCTAACCATTTAACCGGCTGAAAATAACCAGTTGACCCAACTCCTGAACCAGATGACTTAAACCCTGAATTAGCTGACCCAAACCCTGAACCAGCTGCCCCAAACCCTGAACCAGCTCACCCAAACCTAGAACTAGATGACCCAAACCCTAAACCAGCTGATCAAAACTTGAATTAGATGGTCCAAATCCTGAACCATATGACTCAAACCTAGAACCAGCTGACCCAAACCCTGAACCAGCTGACCCAAACCCTGAACCAGCTGACCCAAACCCTAAACCAGCTGACCCAAACCCTGAACCAGCTGACCCAAACCCTAAACCAGCTGACCCAAACGCTGAACCAGCTGACCTAAACGCTGAACCAGCTGACCCAAACCCTGAACCAGATGACCCCGAAAGTCCAACCAGAAAACAAGTTTCCAACCTGTCGCTTCAACTCCTCGGCAAACGCATCAATATCCAGCTCCTTCAGCCTGTCCGGATGCTCCATCACTTCCAGCAGAGCAGATTTGGCAGCCTCCTCGTCGTCAGCAGCATCGTCGGCATCAACGGCATCCATAGCGATCTTCCTAGCCAGCTCGTAGGACTCCGGATGCACTCGGGTAGCGTCGAGTATGTCTGTCTGAGCGTGCGGCGCTTCGTTCTCAACCGCCTCAGTGTCGATGCGTATGAAACCGGCGCTGTTGATGAACACAACGGGACCCATCCGCAGTAGGTCGATAATCTGCGGCACCCGATTGTGCAGCCGCTGGCCGGAGTAGCGCAGCTTGCTAACAATATCGCCAGCTTTGCGAGGCCCCAGTCCGCATACGAATTGCAGCAGGGCGGCGTAGTTTGGCAAGTCTACGCAGCGGTTCACGTCAACGCCGACTTCGTTTACTTTGTTGACGAATTCCAGGGTCAGAGCCGATAGCAGCTGGTCGCGGGGCACCGCGTCCTGGGATTGAATGGATTGAGGATTTCAGCTGACCTGAGGTTCCAATAAGGTGTAATTATGGGAAATCTTGTGGTGCAGTCTAAACAACCGAAGGGAATCTCAGAATCTAAAATATATAGAGGTCGTTTTGAGAATGGAGCCAAAAGGACAGAAATGTGAGTGAGATGTAGGGATGGCAATGGCCATACAAGCGCAACCTTGGTAATCACCCGACCGTTTCTATTGGCAACACACACATGTAAGTCGCTATTGGCTGAGAGCAGTCACGTGACTTCTATTCTGTCCAATAACTTACCTGGATCTGGAAGGCTGGCTCAGCAACTGGGGAGCTGGAAGGCTGGCCCAGCAATTGGGGAGCTGGGAGGCTGGCCCAGCAACTGAGGATCTGGGAGGCTGGCCCAGCAACTGGGGAGCTGGGAGGCTGGCCCAGCAACTGGGGAGCTGGGAGGCTGGCCCAGCAACTGAGGATCTGGGAGGCTGGCCCAGCAACTGGGGAGCTGGGAGGCTGGCCCAGCAACTGGGGGCATAAGAGCAAAGCTTTATAGCAACCAACCTGCATAGGATGCATCCTCAAGCACAGGATATCCTCATCGGCATTAACCAAGCCGGCCAGCTCCACTAGGGGATCCTGCAGTCGCCTAGCAACCGAGACGCTCTGTCGCAGAATTTCTGGATAAGTTGGCAATTCTTTCTCGGCGCGCCGGGATTTCTCAAACACTCGGGCCGGCTCGTTGTCAACCAGATGGACGCTCGAGTTAGTTGCTAAGCCCTCGGCTAGGAGTTCCTGGGCGAGTTCGCGAAGCTCCTGCTGAATAGTCAGGGCCTCTTTGGACTCGGTGCCAACAGCGATAACGTCTGGGCGATGCTTGGCGATTAGCTTCTTGATGAGGTGAAGCTCGCGAGCCTGGCAGTGAAAGATCACTTTTTTGTTAAATTATAGCTTTAAAATTCGCTTCTTGACTACTTACATGATGACCAAAACAATAGACTATAACGAACATTGTGTTATTTAAAAAAAAATTAATTTAAATAATGCGGAATACTATAAACAAGTACATAATTTCTGTCTAGTTCATACCTTATTCTTCGCAGTTTCCTCGCGTTGCGATTTCTTACTAGCCAGCAGGAACGGCAGCCTTAAGAAATCCAGCACTTCACCGTTTGAATTAATAACCGAAGCGTAGGCGGCAATCTCTCTATCTGTGCTGTAGGCTACGCCCATAACTCTAGCGAGCCTGTCGCGTCTACGACTCGACGAGTCGGCTCGATGCCTGTGCTCGCCGCCGGCGCCGTCCAGGCCGCCAGCCGGGTAGGGCGCGAACTTGAGCCAATTGCTAATCTTTAGGCTGCACGACCGGCTGATGCCTGTGGATTGGTGTTTGGGAAAGCTCTTTTGTGTAATGAGGATTGGCTTGATGAAAAAATTGATTCAAATTCTAAGATAGAGCACATGTATTCTAAAAAATTACACTTTGATTCTAAGAAAGTACAAGTGAATTTCAAGAAATGAGAAATAGGTTGTAAGAACTTATACGAGTACTCTTAAACTTATATTCTAAGAAAGCTGACTTTTTTAAAAAAGAACACTAAAATTCTAAGAAGAGCACTATAATTCCAAGAAAAAACCACAAATTCTAAAAAAGAACACTTAAATGGTAAGAAAGAACGCTAAAATTATAATAAATAACACTTAAATTGTAAGAAGCAACACTTCGATTCTAAGAAAAAACCCTCGAATTCTAAGCAAGAGCACTTAAATTCTAAGAAATAACTTCAGGATTCTAAGAAAGAACACTTAAATTCTAAGAAGGAACACTCAAATTCTAAGAAAGAACACTCAAATTCTAAGAAAGAACACTCAAATTCTAAGAAAGAACACTTAAATTCTAAGAAAGAACACTCAAATTCTAAGAAAGAACACCCAAATTCTAAGAAAGAACTTTATAATTCTAAGAAAGAACACTTAGATGCCAGGAACACGCAGACGTGGAGAATAATATCAAGCCAATAAAGACTAACCATCTCTAGCCTCTTGAATAATTCTTCCCTCCAGTTGGCGGCGCAAAGTGGGATAGAGCAGTTTCTCGAGCGCATAATCTAAAGCTTGAAATCGTTGAGCATTCCAGGCCCGAGCGAGGGCGCTGTACTCGTCCCGATAGAAGTACTGCTTGGCCTCGGACGAATAGGTGACAATGTCCACTCGCTGTCGCCTAGTAGGCTTATCGTCCATATGCAGCTCGTAGGTCACTAACCCATCTTTTTGGCCTTGTTGAATTCTTAGAAACGCGTCGCCATGGATACTATCAACCTCCTTGTTGGTTAGGTACTTGTACGGATATAAATGGTGGCTTTCGTCTATTTCCCGTTGGCCTTTTTTAGTTGGCCGCACGGTCAACTTGGCGGATGAGAAGAAGCGCCTGCGTACGATCTGTCTCACCTGTAAAATTGAATGCGGGATGCGTTAGACACCAACTCAGAACATTATAGAATGTGTTAGACACCAACTCAGAACACTATAGAATGTGTTAGACACCAACTCAAAACATTATAGAATGCGTTAGACATCAACTCAGAACATTATAGAATGCGTTAGACACCAACTCAGAACATTATAGAATGCGTTAGACATCAACTCAGAACATTATAGAATGCGTTAGACATCAACTCAGAACATTATAGAATGCGTTAGACATCAACTCAAAACATTATAGAATGTGTTAGACACCAACTCAAAGCACCATAAAGTGTTAGACACAAACTCAGAACACCCTAAAGTGTTAGACACCAACTCAGAACACTATAGAATGTGTTAGACACCAACTCAGAACACTATAGAATGTGTTAGACACCAACTCAAAACATTATAGAATGTGTTAGACACCAACTCAGAACATTATAGAATGCGTTAGACATCAACTCAAAACATTATAGAATGTGCTAGACACCAACTCAAAGCACCATAAAGTGTTAGACACAAACTCAGAACACCCTAAAGTGTTAGACACCAACTCAGAACACTATAGAATGTGTTAGACACCAACTCAGAACACTATAGAATGTGTTAGACACCAACTCAAAACATTATAGAATGTGTTAGACACCAACTCAGAACATTATAGAATGCGTTAGACATCAACTCAAAACATTATAGAATGCGTTAGACATCAACTCAAAACATTATAGAATGTGCTAGACACCAACTCAAAGCACCATAAAGTGTTAGACACAAACTCAGAACACCCTAAAGTGTTAGACACCAACTCAGAACACCCTAAAGTGTTAGACACCAACTCAGAACACTTTAGATTATAGAATGTGTTAGAAACCAACTCAAAACATTATAGAATGTGTTAGACACCAACTCAGAACATTATAGAATGCGTTAGACATCAACTCAAAACATTATAGAATGCGTTAGACATCAACTCAAAACATTATACAATAGAATGTGTTAGATACCAACTCAGAACACTATAGAATGTGCTAGACACCAACTCAAAGCACCATAAAGTGTTAGACACAAACTCAGAATACCCTAAAGTGTTAGACACCAACTCAAAGCACTATAAAGTGTTAGACACAAACTCAGAACACCCTAAAGTGTTAGACACCAACTCAAAGCACTATAAAGTGTTAGACACAAACTCAGAACCCCCTTAAGTGTTAGACACAAACTCAGAACCCCCTTAAGTGTTAGACACAAACTCAGAACACCCTAAAGTTAAAACAGAGCGCACCGTAGGGTCCGCGGCAATCTGAGTGGCCACAACAAGCCGAGCCCCGTCAAGTGCGTCCTCAGGCGTTGGGAATCGTTCGGACACAAATTCCCTGGCAGCTTCCAGGGGATCCAGCATGCACTGATCGACCTCGTGTCGAGAGAATTGCTCCTTGAGATTGTCGGCAAATTGTTCCGGAGTGAGGCCCCAGCGACGGGCAAGGCCAACGAGTCTAGGAATTAAGGGATATGAGGTAAGGTACTTAAGGCGAGCACATGCAAGATTATTTTAATGCGTTTACATAGAAATTCTTTCGTGTGTACGCGATAAGTAGCTCGTACAGGTGAAATGTGTACAGGGCGATCAGTTCAATGTATGTACAGAGAGATTATTTCAATGAATGTACGAGGCGATGAGCTCAATGTATGTACAGGGCGATTAGTTCAAGGTATATACAGGGTTTCAATGCCTATTTCAAGGGCGATTATTTCATGCTTCGTACAGGGGTGCCAATACAACTATAAAAATGGGCATTTCAATTACCTAGCCTCCAGACACAGCCGATACTGAGGCCTAGTATTGGCCTGACGACGTAATTGATTGCGCCGAGCCTGCTGCTGCTGTTGAGTAGCCTGCTGCTGCTGCAGCTCGTCAAAGTATTCGTGCATAGCCTGCATGTCGCGGCCGTAGTATAATAGAAAATGCTGATAGACGTCATCAAGCTCTTCTAGGCTGGTCACCTGTGAGAGTTCAGATTGATACATAATTGGAATATCACGTGCCATAGCTGCCTAGTTTAATTATAACCCTAAGCTATGAGATTCAGATCCTGAGCCAAGAGATTCAGATCCTAAACTATGAGATTCAGATCCTGAGCTATGAGATCCAGATTCTGAGCTGAGATTCAGATCCTGAGCTATGAGATTCAGATCCTGAGCTATGAGATTCAGATCCTGAGCTATGAGATTCAAATCCTAAGCTATGAAATTCAGATCCTGAGCTATGAGATTCAGACCAAAAGCTATGAGATTCAGATCCTGAGCTATAAGATTCAGACCAAAAGCTATGAGATTCAGATCCTGAGCTATGAGATTCAGACCAAAAGCTATGAGATTCAGATCCTGAGCTATGAGATTCAGACCAAAAGCTATGAGATTCAGATCCTGAGCTATGAAATTCAGACCAAAAGCTATGAGATTCAGACCCTGGGCTATGAGATTCAGAACCTGAGCTATGAGATTCAGATCCTGAGCTATGAGACTCAGATCCTGAGCTATGAGATTTAGACCCTGAGCTATGAGATTCAGACCCTGGGCTATGAGATTCAGAACCTGAGCTATGAGATTCAGATCCTGAGCTATGATATTCAGATACTGAGCTATGAGATTCAGATCCCAAGCTATGAGATTCAGATCCCAAGCTATGAGATTCAGATCCCAAGCTATGAGATTCAGATCCTGAGCTGAGATTTAGATTCTAAGCTATGAGATTCAGATCCCAAGTTATGAGATTCAGATCCTAAGCTATGAGACTCAGATCCTAAGCTATGAGATTCAGATCCCAAGTTATGGGATGCAGATCCTGAGCTATGAGACTCAGATCCTAAGCTATGAGATTCAGATCCTAAGCTACGAGATTCAGATCCTAAGCCATGAGATTCAGATCCTAAGCTACGAGATTCAGATCCTAAGCTATGAGATTTTACAGATCCCAAGCTATGAGATTCAGATCCTAAGCTATGAGATTCAGATCCTAAGCTATGAGACTCAGATTCCAAGCTATGAGATTCAGATCCCAAGCTATGAGATTCAGATCCCAAGCTATGAGATGCAGATCCTGAGCTATGAGATGCAGATCCTGAACTATGAGATTCAGATCCTAAGCTACGAGATTCAGATCCTAAGCTATGAGATTTTAAAGATCCAAGCTATGAGATTCAGATCCTAAGCTATGAGATTCAGATCCTAAGCTATGAGATTCAGATCCCAAGCTATGAGGCTCAGACCCTGAGCTTTGAAATTCAGATCCTGAGCTATAAGATTCAGATCCTGAGCTGAGATTCAGATCTAATACAATACCATGTAAACATTTAGAAAATCTTTCACTCACTTTCAAGGCCCTGGCCACATCCTCGTCACTAAGTGGCCTATAATTGTCCGGCAGGGCGCCTTCATAGCGCGCGAATTCTCGTTCAACTTTGTACTTTTGCATCCGAGAGAGCAGAGCGTGCAGCCGCCGCCTGCGAAGCCACAACTGAGTCCACTTCTCATCGGCTTGCCAAATTCGCCACAGGTCGGTGAGGTTCAGCTCTTTTTCTACGAACTCTTTCCGGTAGAAGGCAATGAAGGGAACTTCGTAAAGTTTGTTGCGCATCAGGGCGAGGGCGGCGAAGATTTTGGCGACAGTTTCGCCGCGGCGTCGGCTAAGTCCGTGCTCGTAAGCTTCGTCACCGGGTATTAGCTGGGGATTTTTTCGATTTAGCAGTCATTAGGAAAGTTTTTTTACGATACATATCGGCAATCGCGCTTTTTATAGTAATTTTAAGTGCGTAACTTGAACTGCATCGCTTAGATAGATAAGAATTGGTCATAGGGAATTGCTCAGATAGATAAGAGTGGGTCATAGGGAATCGCTCAGATAGATAAGAGTGGGTCAGAGGGAATCCCTCAGATAGATAAAAATGGGTCATAGGGAATTGCTCAGATAGATAAGAATAGGTCATAGGGAATCGCTCAGATAGATAAGAGTGGGTCATAGGGAATTGCCCAGAGAGAGTGATCACTGGTTGCCACTGGCTCATGGCAAATAAATGAAAAACCAAACGCTGATTAACTCAACATATCGGCAAACGCGCCCCAAATCCAAACCTGATTAATGATAGTCCTGCTGCTAAAGCAGTTATTGTAAATCCATTCGGCTTCCTCCTGCAATTCGTCATTGTCAGCTGCCTGTTTCACTGCTACCTGCCGCATTGTTTGAAATCTCTCCGGCAGGTCCGTGGCTCGAATCTCGGCGTCCTCCTTAGTCAGATGGAATCGTTCCAATTCGGAGGGGTCGAAAACTTCTTCAGCGGCGCGTGGACCGGCGCGTGCGGCCAGCGAGGCCGCGGCTTTCCGACGCTTCCGCCTGGCAACGGCACCTTCCTCATCCTCAGCTTCCTCGTCATCGAGGTCTTCCTCTTCATCATCATCTTCGTCTTCATCTTCGTCCTCGTCGGCGCTGTCCTCTCCGTACTGTTTAAATTCGTCCCGGTCGAAATCGACGCCGAAAATTTCCTGCGCGTGTCGGAGCGCCCGACTGCCGCCGCCGCCGCCGGGACGCCGCTGGCCGGCAGACGATGTCGACGGGCCGCCGGCAGCCGCGCCTTCTCGAGTCTCGTCGACAATAAAATGCGCCATGCCGTCGTCGTCGTCATCGTCGTCCTCTTCGTCGTCGTCGTCGCTGTGGCCTGACAATGTCGATAGACGTAATTAGTCACGTGACTGCCTGCGCCCTTGCGTTTGTCTGTCAACATCAATGTGTCTGCCCAGTGCCTGTCTGTATCGGTGTCTGTCTGTTCCAGTGTCTGTCTGTATCGGTGTCTGTCTGTTCCAGTGTCTGTCTGTCCCAGTGTCTGTCTGCCCCAGTGTCTGTCTGTCCCAGTGCCTGTCTGTCTCAGTGCTTCTCTGTCTCAGTGTCTGTCTGCCCCAGCCCCCAGTGCCTGTCAGTCTCAGTGTCTGTCTGCCCCAGCCCCCAGTGCCTGTCAGTCTCAGTGTCTGTCTGCCCCAGCCCCCAGTGCCTGTCAGTCTCAGTGTCTGTCTGCCCCAGCCCCCAGTGCCTGTCAGTCTCAGTGTCTGTCTGCCCCAGCCCCCAGTGCCTGTCAGTCTCAGTGTCTGTCTGCCCCAGCCCCCAGTGCCTGTCAGTCTCAGTGTCTGTCTGCCCCAGCCCCCAGTGCCTGTCAGTCTCAGTGTCTGTCTGCCCCAGCCCCCAGTGCCTGTCAGTCTCAGTGTCTGTCTGCCCCAGCCCCCAGTGCCTGTCAGTCTCAGTGTCTGTCTGCCCCAGCCCCCAGTGCCTGTCAGTCTCAGTGTCTGTCTGCCCCAGCCCCCAGTGCCTGTCAGTCTCAGTGTCTGTCTGCCCCAGCCCCCAGTGCCTGTCAGTCTCAGTGTCTGTCTGCCCCAGCCCCCAGTGCCTGTCAGTCTCAGTGTCTGTCTGCCCCAGCCCCCAGTGCCTGTCAGTCTCTGCCACTCACCCGGCCGCCGAGTCAGCAGAGCAGCGGAGGCGGCGGCGCTCGCAGGCAGCGCGGAGCGGTCGTTGCCATCGACATCCTCGTCGTCGTCGTCGTCCTCGCCGAAGATGTCCCGCCGGATCGCTTCGTCGGCGCCGGCAGCGGCGCTAGCCCCACCGGCTGGCGCCGTCGCTGCGCCGGAGTCGCCGCTTCGAGCGTCGGAGTCTTCGTCCGAATCAACCACGCCGACTACGCGTTTTGGTTTTTTAGCTCGACGCCGGATGCCGGTGTTCTCCTCGATCAGGGCGTGGTCCTCTTCGTCGAGATCTTCAGACAGCTCAGAGTCCGAGCCGGAGCTCAAGCCGCCTTCGCCGTGGCCCCCTTCGCCGCCGCCAGCGCCGCGCTTCTCGGCAACAGCTTTGCCTCCGCCGACGCCGCCGCTTTCATTTTCCCCATTATCATTGTCTTCGTCCTCTTCGCTATCGACTATGAAGCCCTGCTGCACTTTGCGCAGCTCTTCAACGTCATCTTCGCTGTCATCGTCATCTTCGCTGTCCTCGCTGTCGACATCGTTGTTCGCATCACCGTCTTCGCCATCGCTGTCACTCGCTATAGCGGCTTTATTAGTCTTCTTCTTTTGTTTGTCTTTCTTGGCCAATTGCTTTTTATCTTTCTTCTTCTTTTTCTTGTGCTGCTCAGGCGATTTCTTCTGCGGCTTTGACGAGGATTTCGGATCGATTTTGCGCTTCTTTGAAGGCACTGGAGACTGGTCGGGCTTGTCGCTGGCTTCCTCAGCTCCACCGCCGCCCCGGCCACTAATACTGCTGCTGCTGCTCAGACTATCGCTGCTGCTGTCTTCATCGCTTGACTCCACCGCCTGCTTTGACAGGAAGTGAGACATAACTGTCTGCAGAAGTTAAGATAGGAAAGTTGAATGCTGGAATTGAAGTCTATTGAGATTTTCTTGATAAAACTAGTCTGCCAATTTCCTCCCTGTGAAACTTTAATCGTGGGATAATGTTGAAGGTGCCATGCTCAAAATATTTTGATAAGACACTCTAAAGAAATTTATAAGAAATGGAGACATTTTATATGCCTACATTAATAATTAATTTGCATTTCACATTGCAGACAAAATTGTCTAGAGCTTAACTGGACTAATTTTAGCACGAGTTGCTCAAAATTAGGAATTTTAAAGATTCAACAAAACAAAGAAATTTCAGAGCGAGTATTACTTTAATACTACTATTAAGTAGTATCAGTCAGTAGCTATGTTTCACTTCCTGTTGTATTGCATTGTACTTGTATTGCAGAACTTGTATTGCATTGTATAGCAATATAAAACTTATAGCTAAAATGAAAATCGCCTTTGCCAAACAAAATTCTGGTATACACAAAGGGTCCCTACTGCATTTGGTATATAGTCGTAGTGCACACTCTACACTTAGAATGAATTCTTTTTGTCTAGAAAATTCCAATGGACAGAAGCTTTCTAAAGTTAATATATTGGCACATATGGCATAGCACAATATTGTAGCATAACATAGGCTGTGTAGTGTTCAATGCAGGTTGTTTAGTGCAATTAGAAAATAGAAAAGAAAAAATGTATAGTAAAATTAAAAAATTAATACTACTTTTGTTAAGATGAATGTGAATAGTGAGCAATACAACATTTTTAAAAGTATTGTCTGAAAGTATTTTCAAGACCCATATACAATTTTCAAAAAAATCCATTTTTAAAATATTTTTTTTGAAAATACATTAGTTATATAATAATACAAATAATTTTTTATTATATTTCTGTTATAAATTGTATATATATATACATGTACACTAGTGCCTTTGATATAGCAAATAATGATCAAGTTGCTTTTCTTACTACTAATTAATATCAGGGATGGCAATCTACCAAATATTATTAATAATAAAATACTAACTTATTAGATTAGTTAATTCCAAAGTTAATAATTACAGATTTAAATTGCATAAATTGCATAAATTGCACTACTAAAAAGTTATTTCGTATTTTAGCCAACAAACTAATAGCAAACAAAATGAATGAATCCCTAAAAAATATTAAATTTCAATACAAAGGTAATAAGTCTTCTTGGAAATTTCTGGCTGAAAAATGTTATAGCATATAATATAAGATACTATATTGATATAAAGTTATATATGGTATATAGTATATTGTATTATGTGCTATGAGATTATAAACTAACAATATACTCGCCTATATACATTGCTTACTCCTCATATTGTTGTTTACTAGTTTTATAGAATACAATTACTCTGACTTGTTTGACCTATCACAAGCCCACAGGCATCTACCTAGGATGTCTGTGTTTTGGAGAAACAAGCTTTAGAGATCTTGGTTTTAGAGATCTTGTATCACCTTCATTGCAAAACAAGATAGACTATATTAAGAGGGTCATTTGCTTGACTTATTATTTTCGTTCATTACTTTCCTTTCTTGCCTATATTACAATATTTATAGCAGAAAATCAATATATACAAACATTAGTTTTAATGCCTTATAATAAGATTAAAAAACTAGAAAACTTGAATTTAATGCTTAAAAATGAAGTTTTCAATCTTTTTTCTACTTAAAATTAACTCTTTTGCATGATTTTATAAAGTGCACACTAGGTATACTGTATGCATATATATTTTTTTTCTTAGAAGTAATGCATGCCAATTGTGTATACCTAGCTTTTGGCATACAGGGCTAATAGATTTAAGGCCAAGGATATATCACATGATCGCATTGATCTGGAGTTTGGTTTACCATTAGTTAGTTAAAACTTTATTATAGGCCTAGGCCTAGCTGACTATCTTGTAGTTTTGCATGTTAAATTATTTTTGTTAAGAATAATAAACTTTTAAGTAACTTTAGGCTTAAGAAATAGTAGAATAAAGAATAAGGAACAAATGTAACATATTATTAAGTAACTACTTTTGTTTAAATGTGCATATTACAACCATTCTATTATCATTTTCTATGCCAGTCACACCTACAGGAGTTAGGCCCTATTTTTACTGGTGCCCCTTCCCAAACAAGACCTTTGGGAACTTCTATTGGGTGTCACATTATTATCCATTGTAGACTAACAAAACTAAATAGTTGATTCCTTATTACCCTTTATCCATTTTACCTTTTACCTCTAGGCCCAAAAATTTAGATGTGCATTGGCCTTGCATACCAAAAGTAGGCATGCACAATTGGCATGCATCACTCTTAAGAAAATAGTATGCATACATACCTGGCATGCACTTCATAGAATCATGCAAAAGAGTTATTGTAAAATAGAAAAAAAGTACATTGTTAATGTTTACGTTCATTTTTAAGCGTAAATTTTAGGCTTTTAGGGTTTTTAAAGCTTATAAAAAACAGTTAAACTAATCTTTGCATGTATTGATTTTTTACTGTGAATAGGCCTAGTATTATCGAAAAAGCATAAAAATTAACCAAATTATTTGCTAAAAAGGGTCCATTATGCAATTTAAAAAAGTAATTTACTTTCACAATGTAAAGGTCATTTATTGTTGCAACACTAGCATAGTTATGAGAATGGATATGCACTCTATTTTTTGGCATGCATTTATAATTATTGGATTTTTGTTTAGATGTGCAACCAACATGATCCAGACTATGGCTTAACAATTATTATTTTTAACAAAAATAATTTAATGAGCAAAACTATATAGGCTTTTAAAAGAAAAGTTGACATTGATAAATATTGTTTAATTTATTGTTATCTTACTTTTAGGCCTTGTCTTACTTTTTTAGTTATTAATACAGTTTTTATTATTATTAAATATATATTATATATTTTTACTATTAATATACCTAGATCAGACTAGGCTTAGACTAGATTAATATATCAATAAGGGCCTAGGCTTATAGCCATAGGATCATTATATAGTTTTTATGACTCTATTAATCTATTTAGACATATTACTTATAGAGGGCCTATGTAAAATCTAGGCCTATACTATGTCTATATATTGATTTATGACAATGAATAACATTACCTATCTTATCTATCATAGGCCCTACTTATATCCAATATCCTATATTATATTAGATATAGGACCAATGGGTGCCAGGCTTTTTGGCAATAGTTGATTTTGGCAACATGAAAAATTGTGACTTTGGCAACAAGCTATGTTAAATATGGCGACAAGTATGTTTTGTCAACAATGCTTATTGTCTAAGTACAACTGTGTGTTTCAAAGAGTGTTCTAACTCAATCCGTGCAATTTGTTACATCGGCAATGGGCTATAATGTACAGTACTACCCACCATGTAATAGTCTTGACAATAGGCTATAGGATTCTTTTTAAGTACAGACAATACAGAACAGTAGAAAGAGACTAATTTAGGCTTATTGCTATCAATTGCGCATTGTCATTGCGCCGGCCTGGCCTGTCCTAGCGATCTGCTGCGACGTCGGCAACTCTAGCTGGCAGGCCACGTCATCCGCGCTGAGGCCTACTGTCTAGAGCCGGTACAGGAGGTGCTGCTACTTACGTTGCAGGCATCCTACTGGCAGGGACAGGCAAGGACTCGGCACTACATCGACTGTCTGCTGGCTGACGCTGGCACCCCAGACTCTGCCGGCGGTGTGGCCTTTGTTTGCGCCTAAGCTTTGAAGCGCGCTATCTGATGCTGCTCTTGCAAACTGACAGCGTACTCTATTGTACTCTGCTGTTGCGCATTGTCTACAGAGTGCGCCATCAATTCCGGTTCCCAAGAAGTTGGCCCAGTGCCAATCGCAGCCGACGCCACAATAGGGCACCTGAACCACAGAGTGCAGATTTCGAGTTGTGTGACACTTTCATTGCACCAGGATTCCTAAAAGCGGACATTTGTTCTGAGGAGAACTGCATTATTTTGTTTGCACTGGACAGCCAGCTGGACCTTCTGTCTATCGCGACTACCTGGTACATGGACGGCACTTTCAAGGTGGTGCGTCACCTGTTTGTCCAGCTCTTCTCAATTCACATATTCATTATTGGACCAGACGATGCGCTGAAGCAGGTGCTGGTGTTCTTTGCACTAATGACTAGAAAGCAGCAAAGTGACTATGCAGCCATATTCAACGCTATTTTTTATTAGAGGCAGGGGGGTTGTGTGCACCCTGGCGCACTTTAAGCGACATTGGCACACAACCGGCGAGAGGCATTACTGCCCATTTTGCCGACTCCCCTGAGGAGGCATACAAGCGTGCAGATACATTACGCAGGCACACACTCACACAGGAGTGTATAGCGGCCCTAACTTTATCAATTGTTAGGCATATACACTTCATTGCACCTTGGGGGGTTGGCTCTTAAGGCCGTTAATTGCACAAGCGAGCCAAGCCGAAATTCCAATTCAGCCCCAAATTAATGTGGCTGCACTTGGAATTGAGCCTGGGTTGCGGCACACCAGAGCAGCTGCGCTACCGCTGGGCTATGCCCCCCCTGTATTAAACGCTATCAAGGAACTCATTGCGCTTGCAAGGTATATGCGGATATGCATGTAGATATGGGATTACAGAACCAATAGAAAAAATTATATCATTTTCACCACAGGCCCACTTGATTTCTGCTTGACTTTGAGGCTGCAGTGTGGCAGGCTCTTAGAGCAGCCTTTCCTGAGGCCGACTTTATAGGCTGCCTGTTCCACTATACTCAAGCATTATGGCGCAACGTTCAACAAATTGGCCTGCAAGGCGAGTATGTGAACAACATTGAAACACAGCGGGTCTGTAGGAAGTTCATGGTGTTTCCATTTCTGCCAGTGAACCTAATTGAGCATGGCTTTTACATTTTTTGTGCAAGTATTGATTGTCATGATAAGCCTCTATTAGCATTGTTTGCTAACTACATCCAAGTAGGTGCAAATGGATATTGTGGAGCAAATTGGTTGCGTCTTGTGCCTTCATATTCTCTTGCACTCTTAAAAGGGCCATTTTTTATTCTTGCACGCTAGGTCACGTGGATTAACAGCTCGCTATGGAGACCAGAGTGCCTCTAAGTCTAAAAGCAGCCGATTAGAACAAATAATGACCTTGAAGGCTGGCACCACCAGCTTAACAGCAGAGCACAGAGGAACGACTTGCAGTTTTACTTGCTAACCCAACTCCTGCATGATAAAGCTTGTCAGGCCATTCTGGATGCCCCCCTTGTCACAAAAGCTTTGGCAAGAATTTTCTGAAGGACTACAATCTGAGGAGGCACTGCTGGAAGCCTGTAATCGGCTAAAAGTTCCATGGCTAAATGCCCTTTAATGCTTTTAACATAATGCAATGCTGTTTGTTCTTTTTGATGTGAATCTTATGCTAACTTTTCCTTTCAAAACTGAGACTACACTCTTTTGATGTGTGTCTATCTCCACACAGTCATGTCTTAATGTTGAGCATTTTAACTTTGTGAATTTTAGCTTTGTGGTACAGTCATGTACTACATTTTACAACAAATTACATGAAACATTTGTATTTGCATGCATGGTACTTAAGATATAGCTATATGATAAAATTGAAATTTCGATTCAATAGACATAAAAACCACAGTACATGCAAATGTTTTTCATAGGATTGGAGTTGCTGATCATACTGTGACGAAGCCGCCTTGGTGATGGGGCTCACTCACATACTTGGTTGTGCTCTTCAAGTTGGTGGGTACAAAGTCAGAGTGTGGATATTTATCAAACATATATGCGCAACTTTGGGAATCACCTGGCTATTTCTATTGGCAACACACACATGTAAGTCACTATTGGCTGAGAGCAGTCACGTGACTACTACTACATCCAATAGCAACTTATGTGTGTGTGTTGCCAATAGAAATAGCCGAGTAAATCCCAAGGTTGCGCCCAAGCATGTTTATCAAAGCTTCTTATCCCAACAAACAATCAGCATGTCATAGGATTGCTTGTTAAAACACACGTGTTCATTACATTTAACAAAAAGGGAAAGTATTTCATAGGCTGTAGACAGTTACGATAGGATATAGACGCATTGTTTATGTTAGTAAGAATATAATAAAAAGACTAAATAAATAGCCATAGAAACTGATTTGTGAAAGTGAAAGAGAAACTTTTTGCCAAATTTAACATTGCTTGTTGCCAAAGTCACCATTTTCCGTGTCATCGAAATACACTGGAATTCAAGACCAATATCCTATTTAGGACTGTTTATTGATTTTAACATGTTAAATTTCAAGTTTTATTATAGACTAGTCTATAAATAAGTAGTCTGAGTCTGTAAATTAGAAAATACCAAAAATACATTAGGCCTAGTTCAGGATAGTCCAAGTCCAAGTTGAAGTCTAAAAATTAGTTATAACAATAAGATTTGCTAAAATGGCCTAAAATTTTTGCTGAAACATCTTGTTACCAGTGTCTATCACCAAAATGTCTTGTTGCCAAACTGAATGGTAGCCTAGGCCTAGTATCAAAGATTTATTTAGACTTGAGAGGCCTACCTAAAGCCCATTGGCATTAGATTCAGAGGTCTTATAGAGGTCCCATAAAGGTTGGGTCCTAGGCCCCTATTCTAATTCCCCATAGTCAGGAAGGTGGCAAGTGCACGCGGGAATCAATTTATGGAAAAATCCTTGGTGCATGCCAATGTACGCCAATTTTTAAAAACCCTTAACATGACGTTTCTGTTGCACGCCAAAAATCTTGAACACCAAAAATCATGTACGCCTCATGTACGTGTGATTTGAATATTAACCGTATTAGATACTATTTTTAAATAAATTTTCTACTTACATTAAACAAAGTTTATATAAAAAAAGAAAATTCGCTACAAAGAACATAGTGAGTATCAAAAACTTTTTTTTCACATTTCAAGAAACAAATAAACTAAAAGTCTACAAGAGTCACAAAATAAGAGCGTTTAAAAGTTATTGGATATTTTAATTTTAATGTAGGCTGTAGAGTATAGGCCTGGCTGTAGGCTAGGCTGTAGCCTCAACTAGTTGGTTTAATCAATATTCAAAATCAATTGTTCACGTTTAACTTTATATATTGTATATATATAGTGTATACATCTATATCTGACTTGTTGATATAGGCCTACTATCAGTTTGTAATTGCACGCCAAGGTTACACGCCAAGTAAAAAACTTGTACACTGAAAATTTAGGCATGGCTTGAGACCCCTATTTGCACGCCAACTTTGCACGCCAAAATTTTAGCGTGGCTTGTGCACGCGGGAAAATTCCCGCGTGCAGGCCACCTTCCTGAGTATGGCTTATTCCTAGCCTAGTCTTAGTTGTAGAATACTAGGAAGGTCCTTTGAATTTTTTTATTTTGAATCGCAAAAAACTATTTTGAACTTTTTGGCTAGGCTATGTCTAAGCCGCCTGATTCGAGTTTTTTTCTAAGAAATTAAATTTTCTAGACCTACCTACCTAGGGGGTAGGGCTATAGGCCACGGCACTAGGTACTAGGGCCTGTCTAGGGCTATCCAGCCTACTTTAAAATTAGGCACAATCACGAAAACAAGCTAAGGTCAGGAACAAATAAAGCCAAAGCAAAGCCAAGCTGCCAAAGCACTTATTATTAATATATTAATATTAATTTATTATCAGACTTACACTTACAGACTAATGACTAATTGACTAGGCTCTAGGACTATATAGGCCCTACTAAATAATATAATCAGTAAAAAAAAATCTGGTGGTTGAGCCACGACAGGATTGGAATTAAATGAAGCCAGTTAGCCATTAGCCACTAACCAGGCTTCAGGCCTATGCAGAAACTACCAAAAACCCCATTTTGGAACTCTGTTCTTGTTTCGACGACATTTTCGATTAACGGTCTTGTGTGTGATTTTATATTTTGTATTGCAAAAAATAGAAAATGCTTTCGACTCGTATACTCACTTATAATTAAATATTTAAAAACAGCAAAAGCTACATTAGTTTACTTTTAAGCAACTGGGTACAATTTAAATAATTTATTTTGTTAATTAGCATACCCAGTAATTATGGCGCAAATCGACGACCCATGATGACCGATCGTTATCACAAAAGTTAATTGATCCAGCCCCAGGGAGTGTATGTACACGTTTTAAATTTGATCACATGGGTGCGTTGGACCACAAACGGTGCGTTGGTCCAAAATTGGACCACACACTTCTCTTGCTATGGTGCAGTGTGCAGCATGCATTTGTAGTGAAACTACAACTTAACTTAGATTTGAATTGCAATATATTTTATGAGTTAAAGACGAGAGGGCTTGGGGCGAGAAACTTAACTACGAGAAAGAACTGTAAAAGGAAATTAGTCTATGGTAATTTATGACAAACTGAGTTGCAAATAAAAAGTACAACAAAATACCCATACGACTCCCCCCTCCAATTGCGGAGCACGGGGAAAAGAGACTGTAACTGAATTATAAAATGGTGGAATGGCTTAAATTATTGAAACGAAGCGGTTATACAGTTGAAATACGAGCTAAATTTTATATGAAGGGTTGAACATTGAGAAATATTGAGAACATTGGAACAGCAGTCAGTAGACGTTATACATTACAAGGTTAATAATAAATGTAATCATTATGGCGTCGGAATTGGACTCGGCGGCCGCTAGAGGTCGCTCTAGGAGGTGATGAGTCCACCGGTTCCTTTGGTTTGGCGGCTTTTTCCGGCAGCGAGTTCGCGGCCGGCTGAACAGCCGACTTCGGAAGCGAAAGTCGCGCCGGCTTGAGGCGATCGATAGAGACAGATTCGGTGTTGCCTGACGGTAGGAAAATAACGAAGAACTTGTCAGTTCGCTGTTTCACGCGATACGGCCCTGAGTACGGCGCCTCGAGCGGCGACCGCACGCGATCGACCCGAACCCAGACGAATTCAGCCATTTCCAGGTCCTTGGGTACGTAGCTCCGTGGTTCGTGCGTCTTCGCGTGTGGACTCGGTAACTCTGTCAGCAGTTCCTGCAGCCGTGTCCGAATGTCCGTTGGGGCGAGTGGTTCAGAAGTTAGAATGCGCGGAACCATCGGAAGCTCGCCCGTAACCCTGGTGAACGGTGATATTCCTTGGTCGTCAGGTGCGACGTGCATCGCGAGGAGAGCCACAGGTAGGTCTGTCAGCCAGTCATTGCCTCGAGCACGTAGCATCGTCTTCAGGGTGCGATGGGCTCGCTCGACCTTGCCATTGGTTTGAGGGTGGTAGGCCGTTGTGCGTAATCGATGAAAACCAATTGATGACGAGACCGAGTGAAAGAATTCTGATTCGAACTGGCGCCCCCGATCAGTGATTACATACAGTGGCACTCCGTAGCGCGAGACCCAAGATGAGACGAATGCATGGGCGACTACTTCCGCGGTTATTGATTCCAGTGGTGTAGCTTCTAGCCAGCCAGTCGAGCGGTCGACCATCGTGAGAAGGTAGCGGGCAGACTGGTGGCCAAAGGTGGTAGCATTAGCTGGTGGAAGTGGTCCCACAATATCAATGTGTACCGCCTCAAAGCGATTTGATGGTAGTGCGAAGGCCTGTTGCGGGGAGACAGTGTGGCGAGTGACTTTACTCCGTTGGCAGTCCTGGCAGTTCCAGCAGTAGGTCTTGATGGACTTGCGCATTCCGGGCCAAAAGTAACGTTCTGTGATGAGTTTTGCTGTTTTACGGTAGCCGAAATGACCAAGTCGATGGAAGGAGGCAATCACGGCGTCGCGGAGGGACGGCGGAATGATCGGGCGAGGATACGGCGTTGACGTCTCACACCAAACGACGACGTCTTTGTCCAGAGAATACGATCGAATATTTGGTGCAGCTGAGAACGACTCCGGTCGTTGTGCTTCAGCGATACTGGGCAGATCAACAGGGAATTGGCTTGATGGGGCAGCGACTACAGCGACTGTTGCGATGTTGGACACGTGATCATTCACTGGGAAGTCAGGCAGTCGAGAAAGGGCATCAGCTATTACGTTGTCTGCACCGCGAATGTACTGGACATCTGCCACGTACTCGGACAAGACGGTCAAGTAGCGCTGATTGCGATCTGACGTAGTGGTGCGATTGGCGTGGAAGGCCTGAGCTAGTGGTTTATGATCGGTGAACAAGGTCACGCTCAGTCCTTCAATGAGGCTGCGGAAGTGCAACACTGCCAGGTACGCCGCGAGTAGTTCTCGGTCGAACGTGCTGTACATCCTTTGAGATGACGACAACTTCTTGCTGAACATGCCAAGAGGTGACGTTCCGGTTGAAGAGAATTGATGAAGAACGGCACCAACACAGTCGGCTGAGGCATCAGTGTACAGGTGGTACGCAGTACAGTTGGGGTCCGGATGATGCAGCAGTAGTCTCTCTGAGAGAGCTTGTTTGATGTTTTCGAAAGATTTCTGATGCTGCTCTGTCCATTGGAAGTTTCCTGCTGACTGTAGTGATGCAGTGAGTAGGTCTTGCAGCGGACAGATGCGGTCGGCAAAGTTGGGAACGAATCGACGGTAGAAACCGACGACACCGAGGAAGCGCCGAAGTGCATTCGAATCCATGGGTGTCGGCCAGTCAGTGATTATTTGGATCTTCTTCTGGAGAGGTTTTATTCCTTCAGGAGTCACGCGATGGCCAAGGAAATCTACCTCGGACTGAAAGAATTCGCACTTCTTCAAATGAACCTGTAGGCCGTGTGTTCATAGGCGGTCCAAAACTTGTTCCAAATGCGAGTAGTGGTCCTCACGAGTCTTTGAGAATATCAGGACATCATCGATGTAAGAGATGACGAATGACAGTCCGTGAAAAACAGAGTCGATGAAGCGTTGAAATGTTTGTGCTGCATTCCTCAGGCCGAAGGGCATGCGTGTGTACTCGAACAATCCAAACGGTGTGGTGATAGCGGTTTTGCAAATATCCTCTTCGGCGACTGGAATTTGATGAAAGGCGCGAACAAGGTCTAACTTTGAAAACACAGTGCTTCCGTGTAGGTACCGAGTGAATGTTTGAATGTGTGGAACCGGATAGTTGTCCGGCTTTGTTCGTTTGTTCAATTCGCGATAGTCACCGCACGGACGCCAGCCAGCTCCCTTGGGTGCCATGTGGAGGGGTGACGCCCAAGCGCTTGAGGAAGGTCTGAGGTAGCCAGCATCGATTAGCTGCTGAAACTCCTGCTTTGCAGCCTGTAGTTTTGCAGGGTGCAGTTGCCGGGGTCGCAAGTGAATTGGTTGTCCACTACCAGTGTCTAGCCGGTGAACAGTGTCATGCTTGACCTCTGAAGCTGGCGGAAGGGCTCCGCCTTCAACGAAAGAAAAACAATCTGCAAACTTTGTCAACAGCGTACTCGTCCGAGAATCCAGGTTGGGTGGCAGTTCTACCGACACAGTGAATGGGCCACAATGAACATTTGAAATTGACAAGGTAACAGTAGACAGTCCTGTTTCTGAGTCTCGAACGTGTTTGCGCTGACAATCGACAACTAACCCATGGTGAGCCAAGAAATCGTAACCAATTATGGGTTTCACCACTGACGCCACGAGGAAGGTCCACTGGAAGGCGCGACGCAAACCGCGGATTGAGACATCCAGTAGGACCGACCCGCGAACTGGTATGGCGGCTCCGGTAGCAGTAATTAAACGAACGTTTGTATCTTGAACGAGTGCGTTAACGAGGTGAGGTGGAACAATGGAAACCGAGGCTCCGGTATCCACAAGAAACTTGCTGTAGGTATTGTTGATTTTAACATCTAACTCCAAACAGGTGGTCGATGGTATCTCGGCACTGCGCACCGCGACCTCGGTCGCAGTGCGATTTAGTTTTCCGGCTGTCGAGAAGGTGATGATGAACGCGACTGAGATGGCGTTTTTTCATTGGGATGCAGCACTCGGATCGGACGCGAGCTGTCCTTGGGAAACTGGCACCACGGGCGACACGACCGAGCACGGCGGCCATAGTAGAGGTGTGAGCGGCAAACGACGGGGCGTTGGCCAGGCTTAAATGGGTCTGTTCCAGTGGGCTTACCAGGTGCTTGTCGGTGTGGAGCTTGCTCAAAGCGCTGTTGGGGTGTCCGATCTGCACCGGCCTGCTGAATTGGGCAAACTGTCGCTGGCGGTGGAGAGCTAAGGCCTCTGACGACCAACATCGAGTCAGCAATCTCGGAAATTTGCTGGGATGACTGCTGTTGGAATCCCGACAGTGCGATACGAAGGTCCTGTGGAAGACAGCGCATCAGAGTGGCCTTGAGGAGTTCCTCGTCGGGCTGTATCTGGCACTGCTCCATCTTGCTCCGGAGTTTGCGCATGAAGATTGATGGCTTGTCTCCTCCGAGGTCCGAGACTTGCAATACTTCCGAAACCTTCTCCTGCTTGGACTTTTGCAGAGTCGATGTAATCGCTGATTTCAGTTGTTCGTACTGTTTTGGAGTCTGAGCGGACAAGTGCAGAGCCGCGATATCCTCCGGTAGATGAGAGACTAGGTGGTAAAATTTGGCGGTCTCGTTGGTCACCCTGTTGAGCATAAACTGGGCCTCCAGCGTGAGGAACCATGCTTCCGGGTTGTTGCGATAGAAGATTGGCAGCTTCAGGTGGGCCAGGGAGACTATAGCGGTGTCGGCGGCGTTTCCTACTGCAGTTGTAACCACTGGTGCGGCCGAACTTGGTGCGGCTTGCGTGGTTGTAGGTGGTGTAGGAGCGGAATTGTTGCTTGCACTGTCCGTCATTGGATTTGTCTTCTGTTAGTATTGAGTATGCGAGTAATATCTTTCGCCGCCTCACCGGACCAATTTGTAGTGAAACTACAACTTAACTTAGATTTGAATTGCAATATATTTTATGAGTTAAAGACGAGAGGGCTTGGGGCGAGAAACTTAACTACGAGAAAGAACTGTAAAAGGAAATTAGTCTATGGTAATTTATGACAAACTGAGTTGCAAATAAAAAGTACAACAAAATACCCATACATTCATGTAAAATCAATTTGCTGAGAATTGCCGTAATGTTTGACGAGAGTTTTGACTGGCGTGGGTTGACGAGAATGCCGGTGACGTACACTAGCTACGAAATGTCGCAATTGCAACGATCAAATGTCCTGGAATTACCTCTAAATAAAAGTATGCTGCAAGTATGGATCAATCCCAATTGGAAAATAAAAATTGCATCAAGACAGAGGAAAATTCAGTAGAGCAGGTATAAATAGGAGAGAGGAAAGGAAAGAATGGTTAAGATAGAAGAAAATGCAATGGCTATACTACTGACAGTATAGGATCGAAGTACATGTAAAGTAAGGGGGAAGGATCGAGAGCTCCCTCAGTACATATATATGTGCTGTCACATATATACTGTATACGTCTGTACATGTACAATTAACATGTGTGCATGATGAATCCTTTTATCAAATGTGCTCCAACATTTGGACCGAAAACACGCAGTTAAGCACGTCAGGTCAGCTCTGCAAGATGCAGCTGGAAGCCCCTCGATCAGGTCCCCCTGCAAATGCGCCAACTTTCCTCATCTAATTTACTCAATTACTTCACTGAGTAGGGGCGGTCTCACACCTTATACACATGTAGTCACAGATTCTCTTCCTCTTCTCCTAACAGCAGCAAATTCAATAGCTACATGTAGATACACACATATATGCACAGTAACATGGCACAGAAATTCCCAACAAAGTGTGTTATCCAGAAAAAAACCTGTTTTATATATCTATAAATTTATCTCGTGTCTATAGCTAGAGAGTTCCGAAGTTTTACGCGGAAAATATATGGGGGGACAAATTTGAGTTGTTGCGTTGTAGAGAGAGAGCCAATTGGGAATTCACACGCGACCAGCTCGAGGGCAATTCGCTGGTTCCAGTTTTAGGTGGGTCGTGCGCTTCGCTGCGGTAATGACACAGTTGAGGTGTGGAAAAAATTACACTGAACCCCATCGGTTGAGGCTGCTTGTAATGTATGTTTGACATGAATTTTGGCAGAGGTGTTGGCAGAGGTATTTTGAAATTCAGACAAATTCTCAGTGAGATTCTGCTAGATCAGAGAGATTGTTAGTGAGATTCAGATAGATCAGAGAGATTCTCTGTGAGATTCCGATAGATCAGAGAGATTCTCAGTAAGATTCAGGAAGATTTTCAGTGAAATTCTCAGTGGAATTCAGAAATATTGTCAGTGAGATTCTCAGAAAGATTCTCAGCGAGATTCAGAGAGACTCTCAGTGAGATTCAAAAAGATTGTCAGTGAGATTCAGAAAAAGATTGTCTTAGAGATTCAGAGAAAAATTATCTTTGAGATTCAGAAAGAGATTATCAGTGAGATTCAGAGAGAGATTAACAGTGAGAGATTATCAGTGAGATTCAGAGAGAGATTAACAGTGAGAGATTATCAGTGAGATTCAGAGAGAGATTAACAGTGAGAGATTATCAGTGAGATTCAGAGAGAGATTATCAGTGAGATTCAGAGAGAGATTAACAGTGAGAGATTATCAGTGAGATTCAGAGAGAGATTATCAGTGAGATTCAGAGAGAGATTAACAGTGAGAGATTATCAGTGAGATTCAGAGAGAGATTAACAGTGAGAGATTATCAGTGAGATTCAGAGAGAGATTAACAGTGAGAGATTATCAGTGAGATTCAGAGAGAGATTATCAGTGAGATTCAGAGAGAGATTATCAGTGAGATTCAGAGAGAGATTAACAGTGATATTCAAACCTTAGCTGAGATTCAGGAAGAAATTAAGCTGAGATTCAAGGAGATTATCAGTGAGATTCAGAGAGAGATTAACAGTGAGAGATTATCAGTGAGATTCAGAGAGAGATTAACAGTGAGAGATTATCAGTGAGATTCAGAGAGAGATTAACAGTGAGAGATTATCAGTGAGATTCAGAGAGAGATTATCAGTGAGATTCAGAGAGAGATTAACAGTGAGAGATTATCAGTGAGATTCAGAGAGAGATTAACAGTGAGAGATTATCAGTGAGATTCAGAGAGAGATTATCAGTGAGATTCAGAGAGAGATTAACAGTGAGAGATTATCAGTGAGATTCAGAGAGAGATTAACAGTGAGAGATTATCAGTGAGATTCAGAGAGAGATTAACAGTGAGAGATTATCAGTGAGATTCAGAGAGAGATTAACAGTGATATTCAAACCTTAGCTGAGATTCAGGAAGAAATTAAGCTGAGATTCAAGGAGATTCTCAGCGAGATTCGGGGAGATTATCAGTGAGTCTCAGTGAGAGAGTTTCGAATAAGATTCCACCAGGCGAGCCAGAAGAAAGCGCAAAATCTCATGCAGACGCTGCAGAGGCTGTTGGGGCTCAATAATTGGGAAAAATTGAAAGCTGAAGAGATGAAGAAAAAAGGAGCTGCAAAAATCAATTAATGGAATCGCGGCTTCGGTTACGATGGAAGTAATGAGACATTCGAGCTCAAGACTCAAAGTTGCTCAAGACTGCAGGGACCGGCTGACTGGAGAGCCCTCAAACTCGACTGACCTCGAAATCCTGGATCCCACACCTGCACCAGCGGCTCTTTCTCCTTCATCGGTCATAAAAAAGGTCAAGTTCGTGCAGGAATTTTTTTCACTGAAGTGGCTCTCTCAGCCCTCCTTTTTTTCCTTCGCCTTTTTGTAAATTGCTTTAACTTACGAAGAATAAAAGGAAGCCTTCCATTGATCTTTTTGAGCAATTTTTGAGTCCCATTCGATTCAGCGTAATTGGACTGTTGAATGAGCCCCTTTTTGTTAAAAAGACATCTATTGGAAGAGTGGGTTCAGTTTAAGCTTTGATAAAACACGTAGATTTCATTGTGGCACTTATTGTATTGACTGGAATATGCATTGTCCTCCTTGGCGACAATCCTGTCTCCTTGGCGACAACCCTGTCTCCTTGACGACAACATTGTCTCCTTGGCGACAACCCTGTCTCCTTGACGACAACATTGTCTCCTTGGCGACAACCCTGTCTCCTTGACGACAACATTGTCTCCTTGGCGACAACCCTGTCTCCTTGGCGACAACCCTATCTCCTTGGCGACAACCCTGCCTCCTTGGCGACTCTACTGTCTCCTCGGCATTTACCCCTACCGCTTACCCTCGGCGCTTGCCCTTGGAGTTTACCCTCGGAGCTTACCCTCGGAGCTTACCCTCGGAGCTTACCCTCGGAGCTTACCCTCGGAGCTTACCCTCGGAGCTTACCCTCGGAGCTTACCCTCGGAGCTTACCCTCGGAGCTTACCCTCGGAGCTTACCCTCAGAGCTTACCCTCGGAGCTTACCCTCGGAGCTTACCCTCAGAGCTTACCCTCGGAGCTTACCACTGTAGCTTACCCTCGGAGCTTACCCTCGGAGCTTACCACTGTAGCTTACCCTCGGAGCTTACCCTCGGAGCTTACCCTCGGAGCTTACCCTCGGAGCTTACCACTGTAGCTTACCCTCGGAGCTTACCACTGTAGCTTACCCTCGGAGCTTACCCTCGGAGCTTACCCTCAGAGCTTACCCTCGGAGCTTACCACTGTTAGCTTACCCTCGGAGCTTACCACTGTAGCTTACCCTCGGAGCTTACCACTGTAGCTTACCCTCGGAGCTTACCCTCGGAGCTTACCCTCAGAGCTTACCCTCGGAGCTTACCACTGTTAGCTTACCCTCGGAGCTTACCACTGTTAGCTTACCCTCGGAGCTTACCACTGTAGCTTACCCTCGGAGCTTACCCTCGGAGCTTACCCTCGGAGCTTACCCTCAGAGCTTACCCTCGGAGCTTACCACTGTTAGCTTACCCTCGGAGCTTACCACTGTAGCTTACCCTCGGAGCTTATCCTTAGCGCTTTTCCCACAGAAGCTTCAAGTTGCAGGCAGATCTCATCGCCTCTGATTTGCCGATTAGCAACTAACCAATAAGCATCCAAATGCGCTCACATTCAGCCATTTCCCAGATAATATGGATCAGTGCGTTCGGAAATTCATTCGGCCAAAAGAAAAGACAGAAAATTCATATCGCTACAGCAGCTTGTTTAACCTGAGAGATATTAGAATGTCAGAAGCGCCGCCAAGGGACTCATTTTACCAGTTCAAGAGGTACTTCATGTCCTGGTTCATGCCGCTGCTATTGCTCATGGGATTCTGCGGCACGGCTATGAACTTGCTCATCATCATCCGGTACCGAGTGTTCCAGAAGACAACCTCGATTCTGTTCTCAGCGTTGGCCATTGCCGATCTCATCAACCTGGTGTTCGCTGCCACCTATCTGTACGTGTCTGTCTATTGGGACCTGGACCCGATGAAGCTGGGGCCCGTCGGTTGCTATGCCGTGCCGTATTTGGAGGCCATTGGCTACTGGTTGTCTCCATGGATACAGGTGAGGTTAATTGCACCCTTGGCGCATTCCGCTGACTCCTGGGTTGGCCATCAAGGATGTGAGCCGTTTGACAGCCTCTTGCGGTTATTGCTGGGGGTTGGCCATCAAGGATGTGAGCCGTTCGACAGCCTCTTGCGGTTATTGCTGGGGGTTGGCCATCAAGGATGTGAGCCGTTCGACAGCCTCTTGCGGTTATTGCTGGGGTTGGCCATCAAGGATGTGAGCCGTTCGACAGCCTCTTGCGGTTATTGCTGGGGGTTGGCCATCAAGGATGTGAGCCGTTCGACAGCCTCTTGCGGTTATTGCTGGGGGTTGGCCATCAAGGATGTGAGCCGTTCGACAGCCTCTTGCGGTTATTGCTGGGGGTTGGCCATCAAGGATGTGAGCCGTTCGACAGCCTCTTGCGGTTATTGCTGGGGGTTGGCCATCAAGGATGTGAGCCGTTCGACAGCCTCTTGCGGTTATTGCTGGGGGTTGGCCATCAAGGATGTGAGCCGTTCGACAGCCTCTTGCGGTTATTGCTGGGGGTTGGCCATCAAGGATGTGAGCGGTTCGACAGCCTCTTGCGGTTATTGCAGGTGTCGGAACTTAATTAGAAATTAGTGAAATTTTGAAAACTTCAAAATGAGTCAGGAGTTGTCTCTGAATGTGTCAGTTCATTTGTACAGATTACAGTCAGGATTCCAAATGTGTCAGAAAGTGTGTCAGTAAAGATAAAAATCACTCTCAATACCTTAAAATTTGTCAGGATTGTGTCAGGAGACTGTATGCTCCTATTGTGTCATGCGAGGTGTCAGCGGATTCCTTAGAAGTGACCTACATGTAATATTGTTTGAATTATTGCTTATAAATCATAAGGGTGGAAGCCTTTGAAACCTTCTGGCTAAGCCGCCTTATGAAAGGTGTAGTCAAAGGAAATTGTAGCAGCACATAATTTTCGTTTCAGGAAGTTTCAATCAGCTGATAATCCAGTAAATTTGATTGGCACTGCTTCAGTTTCATTCAGCCTGGCATTGTGAATGAATAACCCGGAAGTTCAGCGGTCAGTCAGCGTCTGAGGAAAGCGAGAATGACGCAGTTGATGCCTTGTTTAGCTTTGTCGATAGTAGTTGATTGAAACTAGTAGGCTTATGAGCTTGCTTTGCTCAACTCTGTGATAGATAGATAGATAGATAGATAGATAGATAGATAGATAGATAGATAGATAGATAGATAGATAGATAGATAGATAGATAGATAGATAGATAGATAGATAGATAGATAGATAGATAGATAGATAGATAGATAGATAGATAGATAGATAGATAGATAGATAGATAGATAGATAGATAGATAGATAGATAGATAGATAGATAGATAGATAGATAGATAGATAGATAGATAGATAGATAGATAGATAGATAGATAGATAGATAGATAGATAGATAGATAGATAGATAGATAGATAGATAGATAGATAGATAGATAGATAGATAGATAGATAGATAGATAGATAGATAGATAGATAGATAGATAGATAGATAGATAGATAGATAGATAGATAGATAGATAGATAGATAGATAGATAGATAGATAGATAGATAGATCTGGAGATGATAGATGAATATTCTCCAGCATGTGCAATGAAATCTGAGAGCAGTTCTCAAGCTGCAGCCCAAATCAGGGTGAAGAGTTTCGGTACTTTGGTTTGTCATTGGCAAACAAATGTAAAGTTGGCGAATGAAATCGAGGAGACTCCTTGACAAGCAGTGAAAATGATGGTTTATGCTAATCAGTGCCTCTAAAGTTTTTCTCTGCAAACGTTGACAAAACTCCAGGCTCCGGTACTTCTGCATATGCAGGGTACCTGGCTTCTCTCGCCCAGAGCTCCGCGGTTTTTTTGTTAGAAAAGAAGATTGTCTCTCAAAACCGATTGAAAAATGGATTGGCTCTGTTTGCCATTATATGTACATGTAGCTAGCCGTGGAAATTTGAGATTTCCAAATTTGAGATCAACCGTTTGAAACATCTTTTCTGCAGCTCATCTTACAGCTTATGCTCATAGGCTGCTTATGAGCTCACTCGGTCAGATTATCCAATGTACTCGCATACTGCTCACATGTATGCTTTGTTCTCTTAAAAGAACCTTATCTCATCTCTCTCCTATTTGATCTCAGCCTTACTAATCTGATCTCAGCCTTACTAATTTGATCTCAGCCTTATTAATCTGATCTCAGCCTTACTAATCTGATCTCAGCCTTACTAATCCAGGATCTCAGCCTTATTAATCTGATCTCAGCCTTACTAATCTGATCTCACCACTCCCTAATCTGATCCCAGCCTTACTGATCTGATCTCACCTTTCCCTAATCTGATCTCAGCCTTACTAATCTGATATCACCTCTCCCTAATCTGATCTCACCTCTCTCTAATCTGATCTCACCTCTCCCTAATCTGATCTCACCTCTCCCTAATCTGATCTCACCTCTCCCTAATCTGATCTCACCTCTCTCTAATCTGATCTCACCTCTCCCTAATCTGATCTCAGCCTTATTAATCTGACCTCCGCTCTCCCTAATCTGATCTCACCTTCCCTAATCTGATCTCACCTTCCCTAATCTGATCTCAGCCTTACTAATCTTTTCTCCCTCTTCCTGATCTAATCTCACCCAGTCTAATCTAAATCTCACCCATCCTCAATCTAATCTTGCTCATTCTTAATCTAATCTCAGCACTCCAATCATTTTTCCTCTTACACGACTCTCTCTAGTCTCCATTAATATATACGGAAAACAGGAATCGATAGCATATATATATTTTAGGCAAATTTTATTTGCTCTTCTAAAAGAAGAGACAGATAGAAAGAAAGGGAGGAGAGTTAGAGTTAGTTACTCATTTATCTGGTAAGCATATAGCCATACACACACACACGCATAAACTGCATATTACTCATAACAGCTCCAAGGACAGTGTCGGGAGACCTTCATTCATTACTGCAAGTGGCCTTAGCTGCAGTAGCTGAGCAAGTGCCTTGAGATCTTGTGCCTCTGAGCACGAGATTCCGGGTGTGAGAAGTCCAAGAGAAAGGAGCCGGGATGCGCGTGTCCGCAAATAAAATTTATAACGATATTCCAGTCAGTAAGCGCGAATTCAATCAGAGAGAATTTTTATGCCAGTCGGGCTAAACGATAGCCGGAATACAGATCAAAGTGTATTGCTGTTGAGGATGCAGTCGAGTTTTTGTCTAAAGAGAACTACTGTAAGTAGCGCGACGTAGGTTCTGCTAGCAGGGCTAATTTTTAATAGCGTTCGTAATACTCGTATGCATAAACAATTGCTTTCACTATTTGCAATATCATTTATGGTCTCTCTAAATCCGGACCCTCTTTACCTGATCTCATTTAGTCTCTATCTTATCTCACTCAAGGACATCTCAGTCAATCTCATCTTATTCAATCTCATCTCACTCAATCTCGATCTCATCTCGCTCAATCTCATCCTATCTCATTCAGTCTTCATCTTTTCTCACTCAGTCTCTATCTCATCTCACTCAAAGACATCTCAGTCAATCTTATCTTACTCTATCTCATCTCACTCAATCTCCTTCATCTCACTCAATATCCGTCTCATCTCACTTAATCTCATCTCACCCAATCTCATCTCACACAATTTCATCCCATCTCTTTCAGTCTTCATCTGTTCTCACTCAGACTCTATCTGAACTCAGTTAATCTATTCTACGTGGTAATCCAATCTACGAGCGTAATATCACACTCAGTCTCATCTCACTCAACCTTTAATCTTTATCTGATCTCACTCAGTCTCTATCTGCTCACCCAGTCTCTATCTCATCTCATCTGATCTCCATCTCATCTCATTCAATATTCATCTCATCTCATCCAGTCTCCGTCTCGTCTAAAACTCAATGTCCATCTCGTCTCACTCAATATGCGTCCCATCTCAGTCTTTATTTTATCTCAGCTAATTTAATCTATCAAAGCTAATCTAATCTCAGTCTCCATCACATCTCACTCAATGTTGAGCATATTTAACCAGCGTATTGCAATTGAATCTTTGGCAGAATTCTGGGAACAAATATGCTAGGGAGCCTGAGCACTTGAGAGGCTTCAGTGCAGCTACACAGACTGGAAACTGTTACGCGAAACATTTCGTGAAACGCGACATATTGACGCACATCGCGACTTCCCATCGAGTCATAAAATTACAAACAGAAATCATAACTTTGGATTTTTCTGTCGAAAAAAATGTAGCCAAAGAAAAGCTGGAACTGAACTAACAGTTCCAATCACAGACATTTATAAACATATGAAGATCAGCAGGTGACAAGTCACAAAGGTGTTTAGAAACCTTATTTTATAAGCAAACGGTTCCGATCGCTATCGTACAGTTTCGATCAGGGGGTAGGAGGGGGGGCAGAGCTCACGATGTTAAACCTGCCTGATTCTCCCTTCTATCTATTGCTATATAGATAAAAAGTCACGGCCGCTGTACACCCACTGTCTAATCAGTGTCTAACATCTCTAATCAGTGTCTAGCATCTCCAATCAGTGTCTAGCATCTCTAATCAGTGTCTAGCATCTCCAATCAGTGTCTAACATCTCCAATCAGTATCTAACATCTCCAATCAGTATCTAACATCTCCAATCGGTATCTAATATCTCCAATCAATGTCTAACATCTCTAATCAGTGTCTAACATTTCTAATCAGTGTCTAACATCTCCAATTAGTGTCTAACATCTCCAATCAGTGTCTAACATCTCCAATCAGTGTCTAAAATCTCCAATCAGTGTCTAACATCTCCAATCAGTGTCTAACATCTCCAATGAGAATCTAACATCTCCAATCGTCAGTGTCTAATATCTCCAACCAGTGTCTAACACCTCCAACCTGTGTCTAACATCTCCAATCGTCAGTGTCTAACATCTCCAATCAGCATCTAACATCTCCAATCAGTGTCTAACATCTCCAATCAGTGTCTTAAATC
>NIVC01001226.1:80000-82500 GCA_002269645.1 Macrostomum lignano | reverse complement strand
CCCACATCCTGAAGTTCTACAACTCAGATCCTAAAGTTCATCTACTCAGATCCTGAAGTTCTACAACTCAGATCCTGAAGTTCTACAACTCAGATCCTGAAGTTCTTCAACCCACATCCTGAAGTTCTTCAACCCACATCCTGAAGTTCTTCAACCCCCATCCTGAAGTTCTACAACTCAGATCCTGAAGTTCATCTACTCAGATCCTGAAGTTCTACAACTCAGATCCTGAAGTTCTACAACTCAGATCCTGAAGTTCTTCAACCCACATCCTGAAGTTCTTCAACCCACATCCTGAAGTTCTACAACTCAGATCCTAAAGTTCATCTACTCAGATCCTGAAGTTCTACAACTCAGATCCTGAAGTTCTTCAACCCACATCCTGAAGTTCTACAACTCAGATCCTGAAGTTTTTCTAACACAAATTATGAAGTTTATAATTTAGTTCCTGAATATCTACACCAGTCCAAGAGCCTATAACACGGCTAAATAATAATCATTATTTTATAAAGGAAGACAAAACAAAATGCAAAGCTGGTGTCTCTGAATATGCTAGTAATAATAATGAAAAACAATAAGTCCTTAGTTACTACTTACAGCTCTAATAAAATCAGTAGTCTGTTTAGTATGCAGCAAAAGAGTCAAACAACTTATTTAGGCTGCGTGGCCGGTGGCGGCGCCAACGGTTGCAATAAAAATTGGCGCCGTTTTGGCGCGGACAATCTCGGACAGTGAGAGTAGAGCTGCTGACAGGCCTGCCGCATTCTCGCTGTCTCCTCAGTGCTGACCGGCTGTTGCTGCTGCTGCTGCTTCCTGTTGCTAGGAGCGCGCCGAATACTGACAGCTAGAGGATTTAATCTTTGGGATAAATTGGGATTCTCCCTGGCAAACACTGGTAAGCAAGAGCTAGCGGAATGATTGGCATCTGAGATCGCTGACGATGGAAACAATTCAGTCCTATGATCGATGATGTAGGCTATGACGTCGGCTAGATGCAGCGACTGCTTAGCAACCGTTGCTAGGTCCGTGTCTGGCGAGTTGATGGCCTCTTGAGTTAATAACAACTGTTGGCAAAGATTCGGGGCCCACACCAGGCCGAGATTGCGTGAGGACATCAGGGTTGTGTCGCTGTGAGTTGTAAGGCGATTCAGGTGGCCGAATAGGTAGGCTGCGACTCTGTGAACGGGGAATTGCAAGGAGGGAATTTTAGGCAGGGTATACGTGAAAGGGGAATTTGAAGGAGGGAATTCTAGACAGGGATATTTGTGAAAGGGAAATTCTAAGGAGGGAATTTTAGCTAAGGGTAGTTGTGAAAGTGGAATTTCAAGGATGGAATTTTAGGTAGGGGTATTTTTGAATGGGGAATTTCAATGAGGGAATTTTAGAAAGCGGTGTGTGTAAAAGGGGAATTTCAAGGAGAGAATTTTAGGTAGGAGTATTTGTGAAAGGGGAATTCAAAAGAGGGAATTTTATGTTGGCGTAATTGGGAAAGGGTAAATTCAAGGAGAGAATTTTATGTTGGGATATTTGTGAAAGAGGAATTACAAGGGGGGTTTAGAAAGGGCATTTGTATAAGGAGAATATCAAGGAGAGAATTTCATTCAATTAAATTTTTAGCCTAGAATTTTGCGAAATCGTTGCTTGTAATTAAAGAGAGTGAAATTCAGTTTAGCGAACTTGCGAACTTCTAACTCATAACTCATGTTGTGTGGAGCACAATGGCCCTGTTAAAGGTAAATGAGTAAACACGAGAAGGCCTCCATTATTTAGAGAAGAGAAAGACCCAGCCTCAGTTCACATCTTGAGAAGGGTTTCGAATCAAGATTTCAGCAAACAATAATAAAAATATGAATCTCTTCTTGCAGCTAGAAACTGTCTGACAAACTTTTGAGCAGGTTTTGGTCAAGGTATGCGGTAACTTCAGCAAGAATGCATCAAGCATATGAGTGCGCCCGCAGAATCTCTCTGTTAGGAAGGATAATATTTTATTGCGGACCAAAGACGCACGAAAAAATGTACATAGCGCTACGCTGTCTAATGGCGCCTAACTGTGTCTAATGGCGCTATACTGTGTCTAATGGCCAATAAAACAACATATGGCGCCGTCGAAGGCGGTGTCTAATGGCGCTATACTGTGTCTAATGGCCAATAAAACAACATATGGCGCCGTCAAAAGGACACCACGTGGCGCCATCAATAAGACACCATGTGGCGCCATCAATAAGAAACCATGTGGCGCCATCAAAAAGACACCATGTGGCGCCATCAATAAAACACTACGTGGCGCCATCAATAAGAGACTATGCGGCGCCATCAATAAGAAACCATGTGGCGCCATCAATAAGAAACCATGTGACGCCATCAAAAAGACACCATGTGGCGCCATCAATAAGAAACCATGTGGCGCCATCAATAAGAAACCATGTGGCGCCATCAATAAAACACCATGTGGCGCCATCAATAAGAGACTATGTAGCGCCATGAAAAAGACACCATGTGG
>NIVC01001226.1:0-72500 GCA_002269645.1 Macrostomum lignano | reverse complement strand
CTACGAAATAGCGTCGAAGCAATCGACTTAAATAAGCACTATTTAAAGGCATGCTTTCTGTTAAACAAGGCTTGGAAATGTAGCTCAAATATATTCGTTCTGAAGTATTTAAATATCCATATAGTTTTTTGTGTAACCACCCGCCCCCACAACACTACACTTATCATAGCTGATAACAATCTTTTGAGAATACTTCTTATAGCATAAAAAACGAATTGGAAATAATTGAGCAGTCAGTTTTGACTGGCAGGTCATTCTTTCTTATATCAATACTGAGCGCAGTCAAACTGGCGCCAAAAATTATATTGACCATAATTTAAACAAACAAACTGCATATTTTAACCTACAACTAACTAGCTGAGAACATACAGATAGATACGATTGGCTAATAGGGTTTAGTATCTTTTTCTATCATGCCTATCATAGCTTTATGGGGGAATCGCTGAGATGCCAAGGCTCATGGGGAAATTGCTGAGATGCCAAGGCTCATGGGGAAATTGCTGAGATGCCAAGGCTCATGGGGGAATTGCTGAGACGCCAAGGCTCATGGGGGGGGATTGCTGAGATGCCAAATTGCCAAGGCTCATGGGGGGGGGGAATTGCTGAGATGCCAAATTGCCAAGGCTCATGGGGGAATTGCTGAGATTTCAAGGCTCATGGGGGAATTTCTGAGATGCCAAGGCTCATGGGGGAATTGCTGGGACGCCAAATTGCCAAAGCTTATTGGAATTGCCGAGATTTCAAGGCTCATGGGAGAATTACTGAGATGCCAAGGCTCATGGGGGAATTGCTGAGATACCAAGGCTCATGAGGGAATTCTTGAGATGCCAAGGCTCATGGGGGAATTGCTAAGATTTCAAGGCCCATTGAGGGAATTGCTGAGATGCCAAGGCTCATGGGGGAATTGCTGGGATACCAAGGCTCATGGGGGAATTGCTCAGATGCCAAGGCTCATGGGGGAATTGCTAAGATTTCAAGGCCCATTGGGGGAATTGCTGAGATGCCAAGGCTCATGGGGAAGTTGCTAAGATGCTTAGGCTCATGGGGGCTAACTAGTGCAGTTTCAAATTTCAGCTTTCTTATTAAAATAATTTTCAAAAATCTGCATTAGGAGAATTTAAAGAACCTATAGATGTACACTAGACAGCTATAAATTTTAGATATACCATGATATACTAATATTACTTATGCTAGACTTTTTATACTAGTAGTATATTGCCTTGCATTATCACTAAATAGTAGCACTTCTATGCTGTGTTACAATTATTTATACTAAAATGTCTATATTCATATACTATGCTAATATATGGTATACTATATTTTCTATAATATACTAAGGCTGAAATTAAAACTTCTAGATGAAAAGGGCTAATTAGTTCAATAGGGTTTAGCTTTGACATGGTGTAGAAAATCTAGCAAAAAACTTATTATAGATTATACAATAGTAGGGCACTCTTTCATTTTAGAAGACCCTCTATGTATCAAATAGGAAGCTGGCAGTTTCAAAAAAGAAGACCCACCTAAAACATAGGAAGCTGCTCACATATTGTTGTCTATTATTTTGTTTGTTTATT
This sequence comes from Macrostomum lignano, assembly GCA_002269645.1. NCBI lineage: Eukaryota > Metazoa > Platyhelminthes > Macrostomidae > Macrostomum > Macrostomum lignano. Next base: position 70,926 of record NIVC01001226.1, on the reverse strand, counting down.
CTTAATGGCTTTGTGTGTCCTTTATTACAGTTTATATTACAGTTTCATTTTAGAAGACCATCAAGCTACTATTTCATTGAAGGTCTTCGAAAACGAAGGTAGTAGGGGTAGCAGCAACAAAAGCTGCAGAAATGTAGGGTTTAGATGATTTTTTTTCCTGTGTTGGCCTTGGGTACATTTTCTATGAATGTCTGATATATACAGTTTTGTTTTAAAAGACCGACAATGTTAAGCATCCATTAAAGGTCTTCCAAAACAAAAGTAGGAGATATGGAAAAAACTAGCAATCTATTGTGGTCTAGAAATTCAACAGAAACAAGTTTAACAAGTAAGTTTAACATAAAGGTCTCTTACTTTTGTAATGCAAGACCTCCGTGTTGTAAATACTTAGGTGAAATGAGTTGGGTCTTCTTTTTCGAAGGTGAGGCGGGTGCGTGCGCACGCTGCTTTCATGCATTTCTGAATCTTTTGTACTCGTACAAGTATCTTTCATCCATATTTACCCCATATAGGTCGCTGATGACGATGTACCAACTGGAGAGTGAGGCGGCTGTCAACTGGTCCAATTACTCGCTGCTTCTTTCTTACTTTCGTTTCACGAGACCCATAAGAAATATTCATATTTTGCAGTCTTCTAAAACGAAAGTGTATATACACAGTGACCTCATGGCACTAGTGTATTATAGTTTGACAGGCTGGGTATGAGATTGGTGGAATAAACGCTTGCGATTACAGTATAACAACTTTGTGTGAAATTAAGCATTGTTGATTAAAGCATCAACTTTGTGTGGAATTAACTTTTGCCACGCTTTCATTTTGTTAGTGAATGCTTGTTTTTTGATTGATTTCTTCCACTTTTTCATGGGTCTTCCATTACAAAAGTCACACATTTTTGGGTCTTCTATAACGAAAGAATGCCAATAGTAGCATGGGTTAAAAGTGCCATACTCTATTAAGTATATCATGTTCTATTGACTATAGGTAAAAACTTTAGTGTAGATAGTACTAAGGTGGTCATAATGCAATACACCTCAAAATTTAGGTGTCTATCTAAATATATATTTTTAAGTTTTCTACAATCTTTTACTAACCTGGCAGACATTTTTGGCTTTGTAGAAAGTATTCTAAGACTAATTCTAGGGTAGAGATTTAGATTACTATATTATTAATCTATGCCTTTATATTATAATTTAGATCTTTCACATTAAATTTAAAATATTCAGTTTAGTAGATTTATAGCTAAGTCAATAATATAGAAAATTCTGGCATTGGGTTGACTAAATATTATTATAACTAGGTAAAAATATTAAAGCTGCTAGTGCTAGCTTGCCACTCATTCATCATGGTCATGACCTGGCAATTGCAGCTAATTTAAGCACACGGGTATACCTAATGATTGGTGTTGGGGAGTGTAGCTAGCTACATAGTCTATCCTTCCAGTAATGGTTTTCCCTAGAGATACCTAGTAGAATAAATCAAATCAAAGGTTTGTATATTACGACTAGCTATTTCATAGTTATGGACACAAATATGAGTCTGAAATGTTTTTTTTAGCTTGTATTTCTGGCTTTACGAAATAAAGATTGCTGGGGATGCGACTAAACTGATTAAAAATAGTCGTACAACTTTGCAATAAAAAATAATATAACAACACGGTGCTTGCACATGTTCATATTTGTATTTTATACTACTGCTACTGGAAAAATATATATAAAACTCTGAAAATAATTAAACGAACGAAACTCAAGGATAGCCGATTGCTCGACACAAATTGCTTCTTGGAAAGCAATAAATAAATGAAATCAAATTAGTACCTGTAGAACAGTAAAACAACTGTAGCTGTACTTATTGTATCATCGATATGATGGAGACTTTTCTAAAAAATAATTGTGTATTAATAGTTATAGCGTATTTTTCAAAAGTTTTTTGTTTTGCATTTAACAAGTGTCAATGTAAATGGCGCCACGATATAATTTGGCGTTAAATCCTGTACTTTTAATATTTATCGCGCGCAGCGGGCCTTAGCTTCTGCTTGAGCAGTGGCGCCATTTTTTGTGCCAATCCGTCAGATCAGACTAGACGGACAGTCAGGCTGCATTCCTGATTACTTTATATATTAACATGGTGTACCAAGAAAGCGTATATAACAGTTCTAATTTGTAAAACATTCTATGCAGTTTGCTAAATTCTATGCTAAACTTTATTACAGAATGAATTAATAAATAGTTTCTTTACATGGGTTTATTCAGTCTTGTATTATGTCAAAAAGATCCAATTGTGCTTCCCTTCCAGTTTCAAGCCCATGAATTTTTTCTGGATATTTATACATTTTGACCACTCTGCTCCACTGCTTGAATCTTAGTGCAATTATAATTTTTCTATGCTTTCTTATCTATATTTAGTATAAAGTTTATCAATGCAACTATCCTAAAGCATCTAGCAGTAAACAAGAGCAAGCTGGTAACTTAAACTTGAATTTATTTTTTTGTAAGTATGAGACATGGCCATCGTTTTATAACCATAATAATTATAATAACTAGGCCTATTGATATTTTATAATGTATAGTTTAGCAAAAATGTACATAAAAAGGTTTCTTGTCCAAATATGGTTATTAAAAAACTTAATGCTAATCCATCAACAGCTGTACTGACTTTTTTGTATCTTTTCTTTTTTTTATTTGAACTCACATGTCACAACTCCACACTTTGAACTTTCAGCTGTGGCAAAGATATTATTTATGGATATAAAAGTCAAGATCAACAATCATACTGAACCAGACCTGGTAATAGAAGAGGCTCAAACTAATGAACCAGTTTTGAGCACAAATCCAGACCAAGTAGAAATTGATGATTCTCATGACGATTTAGCAACTCAATCCAAGGGGTGCCGACAGCGTTCTGTCAATACCAGTGTAAGCAGAATAAATTTACATGTACTGAGAGACTCAACTTTACATGTACTCAACCTCAACTTTAACTTTTAAGCTCAACCTTTACCAGCTTAATTTTAATCTTTATGTAATTAAATCAGATTTTTTTGAAACTTTTATTAATAATAATATAATAATAATTGATTACACCTCCCTCGGCTGTTCTGAAGGCTGCTTATGGCTGTTCAGTCCAAGGACTGGGGGGGGGAGGAGTCCGCCACACACACCCTCAATTACCCCAGCCAATGCTGGCACCCATTTTACAGCTGGGTGAACTGAAGCAATGCAGAGTTAAGTATCTTACTCAAGGACACAAATAGTTTCGAGTGGTTCGAGAATCGAACCCCTGACCTTAAAACCATAAGTCCGACGCTCTAAACACCAGGCTACAACCCCTTTTAATAAGCCATATAAAAAGCCATGCATAAATCTCCCATATGGTTTATAGTAGACGTTAAGAAATCTTTTTTGCTTTCCCTTCTGAAGGCTGAATTTGGGGAGTCGCCGCAGCAGCCGCCACCAGCTAAGTCGAAAGCCCGAGCCGCAAGGTCTAGCAGTCACGCTGGGCAGCATGGCGCCATGAGCATCCGGGATCAGCTGGACGACTTGGCCAGCAGGGCCAAAGATGGCGCCGACAGAATCATTCACGTGTGGCGCCAGGGATGGCGCCACACGGCCCATCAGGGCCTGCCAGACTGGCTGAAAGACAACGACTTTCTGGTCGAAGGTCATCGACCTCAGCTGGGCACGTTTGCTAACTGTTTTCGCAGCATCTTTCGAGTGCACACGGAGACTGGGAATATTTGGACGCATATGCTGGGTAATTGACATTGTGCATATGCTATATTAACTCGCGTCTATCACGGGTATCCTGTGTAGCCTTCTTGAGTTTAAATCTTTTTTGCTTGAAACCAATATCTAAAGCTCATTTACTATCACACCTCTTCATGCCAAGAGTTATCACACCTGAATCCCATCCTTCATCCCAACTTCATTCCATCCTTCATCCCATTCTTAATCACACCTGAATCCCGTCCTTCATCCCACCTTCATCACACCTGAATCCCATCCTTCATCACACCTGAATCTTATCTTTTCATCACACCTGAATCCCATCCTTAATCACACCTGAATCCCACCCTTCATCACACCTGAAAATCATCCTTCATCGCATCTTGACCAATCAAAATTATTGTTAATATCTGAAATTTGAATCTCGATATTATAAGTTATTTATGTGACCAGCGAATTTCAACAATTTTTTACAGGCTGCATCGCATTCACCTCAATGGCCGTGTACTTTTTCAGTCGGCCCGCGTCCCAGGTCCGTTTGCAGGAAAAGCTGGTGTTTTCAGCCTTCTTCTTTGGTGCTATCCTTTGCTTGGGCTTCTCATTTCTGTTTCACACCGTCTATTGTCATTCCGAACGGATTGGTCGCCTGTTTAACAAGTAAGTTAAAGTCACACTATCATGTTTTATTAAATTTTATGAGCCGATAATAACCGTTATTAACGTTATGATCGAGTAACTTATGAGTTTTTAATAAGCTTTGTTTAAGTCATCTGACTTTCTGAATAAGCTTTGCTTCAAACCACGTGATCTTCTAATAAGATTCACTTAAGTCACATGACGCTTGTTTTAAAGTCACGCGATCTTTCTGACAAGTACTATCGCAGTCATGTGATCGCCGTACATGTATATTTAAAGTACTGTTGGGGTCACGTGATTTATTTTATGTACATAGGTCACGTGACTTCGCCTGTCATATTGTAAGCTAGTACACTTTTTCCACATGCAGACTTGACTATTGCGGCATCGCCTTGCTCACCATGGGCAGCTTCGTTCCCTGGCTTTATTACGGCTTTTACTGCCGATTAGTTGCCAAGGTGGTTTACCTTACCCTGATTGGGTTGCTGGGCACAGCGGCTATTGTTGTGTCAATGTTTGACGAATTTGCTAAGCCCAAATTTCGGCCTTTTAGAGCTGGTGAGTTTCCACTGTGGGTTGTTGAATAGATAGATAGATGGATAGAAAGATAGATAGATAGATAGATAGATAGATAGATAGATAGATAGATAGATAGATAGATAGATAGAGAGACAGACAGACAGACAGACAGACAGACAGACAGACAGACAGACAGGCAGGCAGACAGGCAGGCAGGCAGACAAAATTTGCATCAAGCCATCCCCAACCTCAGGCATATTCATAATGCTGGGCCTGTCGGGAGTCATCCCGGCACTGCACTTTGTCATCGCTGATGGATTCTACCACGCCGTTGAACACGTCAGCCTTGGCTGGCTCTCTCTGATGGCTGTGCTGTACATCACGGGGGCGGTGATCTACGCGGCCAGATTTCCTGAGAGGCTGTTTCCTGGGAAATTCGACATTTGGGTAAGCTTTTGTGCACCGTCACGGTTAGCTAGTTCGAAACTTCACAAGTTAAGCATCGTCAAAGCCGTGAAGTTTTGCGCAACATTCAAACCCTCAGCTCCAGAGCCATCAAATCTTTCACGTATTTGTGATTGTGGCCGCCATTGTGCACTTCCATGGCATCCTCCGGGTGGCGAACTACCGCCTTACTGAGGGCGACTGTCTATCAGACGATTATGTCACCGAATACAGCTGAAGACATCAACTGACAATATGCTGCATTGAGACCAAAATAAACTACAATATATTCCATTTAACCAAAATATTATTCATTGTTTTTTAGCATTCAACTTTTGTCTTCCTTTGTTATTAAAAAGTTTTCGCTCTTTAATTTTCTTATTTGAGCCTAGTTTATGATCGCGAATAGACAGTTGAAAAAGCTGTTACACAATATTATATTTATTTAATTAATTTTGTTTGTTTGTTTAAAATCTCTTTTTGAACTTAATTATTCTCAAACAATATATGGTTTTATTCAGAGCAAGGTGGGCTGCTAATTGAAGGACAAATTTGAGTTTATTAATTAGCGACACTATTTCGGAATTATAATTCAGCGACTTGTTCATGACACGGCCCATGCCGTGGGAAGCAGCAAGCAACAATGATGTTTGTGTAGTCGTGGTCTTGCGGTTTAGGCTACTGCCTTATTGTTCTTAACTATTCTTAGTGGATTTAACTGGTTTGATTTTGCTAGGTCGCTGCCACCAGGTTTCTTGATACTCCCTAATCCCAGTATTTAGCGATTAAAGAAATGAGGCAGGACACCAATATAAATATAGATTTTAATTTTTAAAGCAAAAATAAAATTTCGACTTACAAAAGGTGTTCTTACACTAAATTATCCTAGTATTTTCCCTTTAATTGTGCTTTGGGGGCAAGACTCGTCTTATCGCACAATTATTAGCTAATTGTCTATGTCTATGCTGGTCCATTCCCCGTTTACATTAACGCCTTTGGTTAAATTTTCTTAAGAGCTTCCCTGCAGAGAGCCTAACTGCTATTGATTTATAAACTACCCTAATTACTGACACTTCCGCAACTGATAACTACTATCAATAGTGTAAAAGCAAATACACTAACCAATATGCAAAAACGCAGAACAAGGCCTATGCAGAAATGAAATGAAATATATTTTTTTCATTGCTAAATCACTTAAAGGCACTCGGAAAAATGTTGCCCATGTAGCATTTGCGACTGAGCTGAGATCAGATATTCTGAAGAGTTCTGAAATGGGATTAGGTTAAAAAAGAACCTTCAGTCAAACCGTCATCTCTAATAAAAATTTTATAAAGATTGAATTCTGATTAAATTTTTAAAACAATAGGCCGGAGTAAATTAACTGCAATTTGAATAGAGCTTTGTTTCTATTAATTTCTCTAATTAAAAAGCATTCTGCAGAATTTTGTCTGCTCAAAAGATTGTCTGTTGCAGTGTTTTTGCTTTGACTTCTACGTATCTACGGCTCTGGCTATTGTATTCACAGTTAAACAATCAGGACGCTTAATATAGCCCAACAAAAAAGCAGAAAAATTTTGTCTGTCACGTTATTGGCGTAGCAGTGGCTATAGCCCTCAAAAGCGCCGTTTGACGAGAGTACTGACGTTATTAGTCCCAAAAGGATGGTGAACTCAACAATGGCAGAGTAGAGTTTGTAGCGGTAGCACTTGGCAATGGCGGTAGATACTCGTAACAAACGACGCCAACTGGTTTATAATTATCAATGTTTAATATTCGTACAGAAGCTTATGACGTTATGGGGCACTGGCGGCTGCAACAATGGGTTGATGTAATTTAGTCGTATAGATGATTAAGTTGAGTAGATGATGATAATGGGGATGGAGCCGAGTAGCAAGTGACGGCTGTGAGCACAGTGTTGGCAGTGAGTAACAAGTAGGCAAACAGACAAAGTGGGCGAGATTGGGCGTCGGCCCGTGGCAGTACACAGTAGAGCAAGAGCGCGCAGACAGTCTGGCCCAGACAGAGTGGAGCCGTGGCGAGAGATAAGGAGAGAGAGAAGGAAAAGGAGGAACGCCAGAACAAAAGCGAAGAAACCCCTAGCCCGCCGCCAGGCGGGGTTAATAAAGGAGCGCAGGAGGGTTAACATAATATATGCGGAGAGTTATCATTGGCTGCCGAGGGAAAAACAAGAAACAGAAATTATCGATCGCGCAAGACCCTACAGCCGTACGCAAAGCTTACAAAGTACGCAGTGATTTAGCAATTGATACAGATTAGTTGCGCGCTACTACAAGTAAACGTGAGAATACACAATTGGAAATTTTAAATGAGAAATTGTAAGGAAAATTGTAGTCCAACGGCCCTTTTGCGGGACCACTTTAAACTGGCAACCTCGCCCTCCTGTCCTCGTCTGTTGGAGGCGCCCAACGCCAGATCGACAGGTTGGTCGAGGTAGCATCGAGCGTCGGTCTGGTTGTCAACACGCTAAAGACCGAGGTGCTGACTGTGCCGGCCGACATCCCAGCAGACCTGACATGCCGCGGCGCAGACGGGCAGACGACCAGGCTCGCACGCTGCCAGCGGTTCACCTACCTCGGCGGTCTGGTGCCCCACGTGGAAGAAGACCTCCGGCGGCGCAGAGGACTTGCCTGGGTGGCCTTTCGTTCGATCCGACCCGTCCTCCAGTCCGAAGCGCTGCCCGACCGCCAGAGGGCTCGGCTGTGGCAGGCGGTGGTCAAAACCGTCCTGCTCTACAACGCCGAGACGTGGACGCTGACGGCTACGTTGGAGCGGCAGCTGGACTCGGCGCACTCAGGGCTGCTCCGTGCGGCCTTTCGAGCTGACGAGAGCGTCGGGACCGAGGCCCTGTACGATCGGGCCAAGCTGCAGCGCCCGTCCACCATCCTGCGCCGACGGCGACTCCAACTGGCGGGCCACGTGATCTGGGCCGAGGGCTACTGCCCCAACCCGTTCAGGACGTCCTGCTGCTCACCTTGCAGGGCCCGTTCAGGCGGGGTCAGGCCCGAACCCGTCGATACGTGGACTGCCTGCTGTGCGACGCTGGGGCGCCCGACACTGCCAACGGAGCGGATTTCGTTCGCTCCCAGGCTCTGCGGCGCGCTATCTGACGCGCCCTGCTCTAACTGACTTTGCTTGCGGGGCCGCGTATTTTGTTGTTGTTGTTGTTGTTGTTGTGCTGTACAACAAAAGCCTTCGCAAATGCCGACTGCTGCAGTTCAGTGACGCCCAGGTTTGAGCAGGAGATCGAGAACAGCGATGACTGGGTGAAGTTCATGCTTCAGTGAGACTGCGGTTTGCTTCAGCGATCTGCAAGTCGACACTATTAGTGAAGACTATTGAAAAAAAGCAGTGATTAAAAATTTAAATCTAACATGCAACTCATTTTCACAGTTTTTTTCCAATTCTTGTAAGATTATCGTCAGTTTTGGAACAACTTCTAATTAGGATTCATTTTTAAAGCACTTTTCAATACTGCGAATTCCAACTAACAGTAGTTTCTCATACCTGTAATATTACATGTAGTTGACCAAATTCAAGTTCCTGCTTACCATTTATGTTTGCTTAGCTCTTTAATTGTCTCTTTACCTTCGTACCTATTTATTGCGCGCTCTTCATCTCATGGATTCTTTAACTTATCTAAGAGCGTGACCAATACAGTAGAGGTCGGACGGGATCCGCGATCCCTAAATCCCGATCCCGCCCGAAGATTGCAATCCCGTCCGACCTCTATAATATTTAACCCACATATTCAAGCCCACATCTTATCAAAGATTGAAGTTTTCGTACGTAACTATAAATTAACTTACGAAAACTATATATGACAAACGGATTCGAAAATTCAAGTAATGTGCTGATCAAAACCAATAAAGGCTTACCAACTGGGGTTTTTCCAAACTGTGAGACAAAATACATGCACATTATGCGATGATGATAATCTGTAGTAGTGTGCATGTGTTAGCTGTATTTGATCATTATGTGTCGATCGGCGGGAGCTGCACAATAGTACTCTATTGCAGAAAAATTAATGGGCAAGAGTGAATAAAATCAGCGCGCTCTGAGAGCATATTTGGCATCCGCAGATATAAAACACCTCGATACCCCTCAGCATCATATACAGCTGTGTATTCCCCCCTCTGCAGTAATCTCTCTCGACCTCAGCATCAACCATTCCCCTTTTTAGCGTCCACCCCCCACTCAGCATCACTTCCCGATTAGCACCAGTAATATAATTCCTTCGATCTCGATCAGCATCGTTTGGTTGAGAACTATTTTCTGATCATTCACTTTGTCTGCTCCCTGCAGCTGTAGTATACAGAAGCGGTTGCTTCTCGAACTGTATGTTGAAGAGATTCCAACCTGCAATATAGCGTTTCCAGGTCCAATAGTGTGCAAGTGTCAAATTTAAAGCTCTCGATGACTCGATTAGCTCCCAATTTGGCCTGCAAAATTAAAGGAAAGTTTAAATTTTTGGCGGCTTAAAATCATATGGCGTAGCTTAACTAATTTACCAAAACTATTGTAAAAATGCTTGACGAATGTGTCGTTATAATTATTTTTTACTACCTCAACATAAAGTTATTTCGTAAAATTTTATGTATGTTGAAATGGTATTTACTTAAAAATACAACTCAAATTTAGGACTTTCGTCGAAGTTAATGTTTACCGCAAAGATCGAAGGTTATTCAAAATTCACTATTCAGTGTATTCAAATTTATTTTTACTTTGTGATGCATCATCTGGTACAGATAGGCCTACCATCCAATTGGATTGCTATCATGTCTAGTAGTTAGTAGTTTAATAAATCACAGTATTTCTATCACAGTTTTTAATGTACCATTTTCTTAGACTTATGAAAAAAATAATATAGACTACACTATAGTTGTTTAATATTAGGCCTATCCCCTGTCTTAATTATATTATATCTCCCGATATATTTATAGAATTTATTTCTTTATGTCAAGGTTTTTTCTATTTTACAATTGCATTTGCTTTTTATTTTATGTATGTATATTCTAAAGTAGCCCTAATTTATTAAAAAAAACTTATTTAAATATTTTTGCATAGGCCTAAATTATCTAACAACATTCCAGATCATGTAATATACACCCAAAAATTGGGGCATGTATTGGCAGTGTAAGCTTTGCATGCCAAAATTTAGGTGTGCACAGTTGGCATACATTACTCCTAAAAAATAATGGGTGCACTGCACACCTAGGCCGGGTGCACTGAGACCAAAGTCAGGATCATGCTATGTGTGTGCCGGAAGCCACCCTGAAAAATTTTTGTTGTGCACCAGGTACGCCAGGCAAAATGCACAAGTGCGCCAGGTATGCCAGTCCTAAATCCTAATCCTAATGTAAAAAAATGTGCAATAAACACAAAATCACAATATATTGTAAGTTGTAACATTTTGTGTAATTGCAAGTAAAGATTATAAATTGAAGATTTGAAGATTTATGTTTTTAATTTAAAAAATAAGGAATAAAAAGGAGAATAAAACAAAATTTAGAGAAGATTTTAAATGAAGCAACAGTTGTCAATTGTTATAACAATATATTTGCAAAATTAATATTAAACTTTGTGCAAAATTTCATGCAACACATTACTTCTTTACTGGGTTACATACTTTACATTCTTTGATTTTGTCTTTCATAGTAGCCGTGGTGCAGCCTCCTTCAGTGTGCGCCATGCATGTGCGCCACACAGGGTGCGTTAATTGTATATATACCAAGGTGTACGCCAGAAGACCCTTTCAAAAATTTTGTGTGCCAAGTGTAGTGATGGATTGAAATTATTTTTCAAATCAAAATCGAAATTGAAATTTTTGGTTCCTTAGAATTAAAATCAAAATTGAAATCGAAATTGAAATTTTTTGAGCTTAACAAATTTTTACTTTTTCGCTAATCATGCAAAAAGGTTGAACAAGAGAGAATTGGTTCTTAAGAAAATGTGCTTTTTGAATGAATTTGCATGAATAAGTTTTGCTCCTTGCTGATTGAGATTGCCATTAATATAGTTAATTTAAAAGAATTGGCTATTTTAGTTAAAATTTAAAAGTTTATTAAAGCTATATTAATGTTTGAATTACAAATTGAAAACTCATAGTCAAACTGGCACAAATGCCATATTTTCAATGTTGCAACTATTTTTTTGATTTCAACTTGTTAGGAACTTGTTTGATATAAAAAACACATAATTCCATCTCATGATTGTTGTCAATTGGCCAGCCCAATATGAGGCTGGTTTAAAGCCTTGGCTTTTTATAGACTGTTATTAGCAAAGTCCAATCAGAAACTATGGAGTCTCGTCAGTCCAGTACAGAGTCCAATGTTACCATGCAGTCAGTGGGTACAACTGGCACCAGTTCCGATAGTGCTACAGATGTTGAACTATTAGAAAATAGTTTTGGTACTGTCGATCTAGATAGCTTAGCCCACCACCATCATCAGTCTAAAGGTGGCGGTCTGAAAGATGCTGGGACAGCTGATGGTGGTGCCACTGCCAGCTTAGTCTCAGCTACTGGCGGTAAACGTCTCGGATCCTATCAGCTGATGGAAACTATTGGCAAAGGAACTTTTGCCCTGGTTAAACTGGGATATCACACCGTGTTGAAGACTAGGGTAAGCTTTTGGAAATTTGGAAGCTTTTGGAATTTGGAAATGATTGCAATAAAGAAATAGAAGGTCTGATGGGGAAGTGAAGGATCTGATGGGGAAGTGATGGATATGATGGGGAAGTGAAGGTTCTGATGGGGAAGTGAAGGATCTGATGACGAAGTGATGGGTATGATGGGGAAGTGATGGATATGATGGGGAAGTGATGGATATGATGGGGAAGTGAAGGATCTGATAGCGAATTGAAGGATCTGATGGGGAAGTGATGGATATGATGGGGAAGTGAAGGTTCTGATGGGGAAGTGAAGGATCTGATGGGGAAGTGATGGGTATGATGGGGAAGTGATGGATATGATGGGGAAGTGATGGATATGATGGGGAAGTGAAGGATCTGATAGCGAATTGAAGGATCTGATGGGGAAGTGATGGATATGATGGGGAAGTGAAGGATCTGATAGCGAATTGAAGGATCTGATGGGGTAGTGAAGGGTCTGGTAGGGAAGTGAAGGATCTGATGGGGAAGTGAAGGATCTGATGGGGAAGTGAAGGATCTGATGTAGAGCGGATGAATATTTGAGCTTTATTAGCCCTAACTATTGAATGCATTGAATGCATCAATTTTAACCAGGTGGCAATCAAGATCATGGACAAAGACCTTATCGGCGACAATAATCTAATAAAAGTTTACCGCGAAATCGAAGCCATGAAATGCCTGCGTCATCCCTATATTATTAGACTGTACGAAGTTATTGAAACGGCTACTCAGGTCTGCCTAGTGATGGAGTTCGCTTCTAAAGGCGAAGTTTTCGGTGAGTTGCCTTTTTTGAGAATATCTTCGCTAGGTACTATCTTTATTGTTAATCTTTATTGTCATCTGAACTGGGGTCATGAAGTACATACCAAAAGTGTCTCAGGTCAAACATAAGTCATGAACCCATCTAAGATTGTACATAAACCCATCTGAGGTCATACATAAACCAAACTGAGGTCATACATAAAGCCATACTATTTAATAATATCCTTGATTTGCACTGTCAGACTACATCACACGTGTCAAACACCTACCTGAGACCGAAGCCAGAGAGATATTCTGGCAAACAGTCTGCGCAGTGTCTTACTGCCATCACAGGCGTATTGCTCATCGAGATTTGAAGGCCGAAAATCTTCTATTGGATTATCGAGGCTGCGTTAAGCTAGTAGACTTTGGTTTCTGCAACGTGATGCAACCTAACGAGCTGTTAAATACGCATTGCGGCTCGCCCCAGTACGCCAGTCCAGAACTGTTCAAAGGAGAGGCTTACGATGGGATTAAAGTGGACGTTTGGGTAAGTTTTAACAATCTCTCTGTTAGATATGGGATCTGTGTGTTAGATATGGGATCTGTGTGTTATATATAGGATCTGTGTGTTAGATATGGGATCTGTGTGTTATATATGGGATCTGTATGTTAGATATTGGATTTGTATGTTAGATATGGGATCTGTGTGTTAGATATGGGATCTGTGTGTTAGATATAGGATCTGTGTGTTAAATATGGGATCTGTGTGTTAGATATGGGATCTGTGTGTTAGATATAGGATCTTTGTGTTAGATATAGGATCTGTGTGTTAGATATGGGATCTGTGTGTTAGATATGGGATCTGTGTTATATATAGGATCTGTGTGTTAGATATAGGATCTCTCTGTTAGATATGGGATCTGTGTGTTAGATATGGGATCTGTGTGTTAGATATAGGATCTTTGTGTTAGATATAGGATCTGTGTGTTAGATATGGGATCTGTGTGTTAGATATAGGATCTGTGTGTTAGATATAGGATCTGTGTGTTATATATGGGATCTGTGTGTTAGATATTGGATTTGTATGTTAGATATGGGATCTGTGTTATATATAGGATCTGTGTGTTAGATATAGGATCTCTCTGTTAGATATGGGATCTGTGTGTTAGATATGGGATCTGTGTGTTAGATATAGGATCTTTGTGTTAGATATAGGATCTGTGTGTTAGATATGGGATCTGTGTGTTAGATATAGGATATGTGTGTTAGATATGGGATCTGTGTGTTAAATATGGGATCTGTGTGTTAGATATGGGATCTGTGTGTTATATATGGGATCTGTGTGTTAGATATTGGATGTGTATGTTAGGTATGGGATCTGTGTTATATATAGGATCTGTGTGTTAGATATGGGATCTGTGTGTTAGATATGGGATCTGTGTGTTAGATATGGGATCTTTGTGTTAGATATAGGATCTGTGTGTTAGATATAGGATATGTGTGTTAGATATGGGATCTGTGTGTTAAATATGGGATCTGTGTGTTAGATATGGGATCTGTGTGTTATATATGGGATTTGTGTGTTAGATATTGGATGTGTATGTTAGATATGGGATCTGTGTTATATATAGGATCTGTGTGTTAGATATGGGATGTGTATGTTAGATATGGAATCTGTGTGTTAGATATAGGATCTTTGTGTTAGATATAGGATCTGTGTGTTAGATATAGGATATGTGTGTTAGATATGGGATCTGTGTGTTAGATATAGGATCTGTGTGTTAGATCTAGGATCTGTGTGTTAGATATGGGATCTGTGTGCTAGATATGGGATCTGTGTGTTAGATATAGGATCTCTCTGTTAGATATAGGATCTGTGTGTTAGATCTAGGATCTGTGTGTTAGATATAGGATCTGTGTGTTAGATATGGGATCTGTGTGTTAGATATAGAATCTCTCTGTTAGATATAGGATCTGTGTGTTAGATATAGGATCTGTGTGTTAGATATAGGATATGTGTTTTAGATATGGGATCTGTGTGTTAGATATAGGATCTGTGTGTTAGATCTAGGATCTGTGTGTTAGATATAGGATCTGTGTGTGAGATATAGGATCTGTGTGTTAGATATTGGATGTGTATGTTAGATATAGGATCTGTGTGTTAGATATAGGATCTGTGTGTTAGATCTAGGATCTGTGTGTTAGATATAGGATCTGTGTGTTAGATATAGGATATGTGTGTTAGATATGGGATCTGTGTGTTAGATATAGGATCTGTGTGTTAGATCTAGGATCTGTGTGTTAGATATGGGATCTGTGTGTTAGATATGGGATCTGTGTGTTAGATATAGGATCTGTGTGTGAGATATAGGATCTGTGTGTTAGATATGGGATCTGTGTGTTAGATATGGGATCTGTGTGTTAGATATGGGATCTGTGTGTTAGATATGGGATCTGTGTGTTAGATCTAGGATCTGTGTGTTAGATATAGGATCTGTGTGTTAGATATAGGATCTGTGTGTGAGATATAGGATCTGTGTGTTAGATATTGGATGTGTATGTTAGATATGGGATCTGTGTGTTAGATATAGGATCTCTCTGTTAGATATAGGATCTGTGTGTTAGATATGGGATCTGTGTGTTAGATATGGGATCTGTGTGTTAGATATGGGATCTGTGTGTTAGATATGGGATCTGTGTGTTAGATATAGGAACTGTGTGTTAGATATAGGATCTGTGTGCTAGATATAGGATCTGTGTGTTAGATATGGGATCTGTGTGTTAGATATGGGATCTGTGTGTTAGATATAGGATCTGTGTGTTAGATATGGGATCTGTGTGTTAGATATAGGATCTGTGTGTTAGATATAGGATCTGTGTGTTAGATATAGGATCTGTGTGTTAGATATGGGATCTGTGTGTTAGATATGGGATCTGTGTGTTAGATATGGGATCTGTGTGTTAGATATAGGATCTGTGTGTTAAATATGGGATCTGTGTGTTAGATATAGGATCTGTGTGTTAGATATAGGATCTGTGTGTTAGATATAGAATCTGTGTGTTAGATATGGGATCTGTGTGTTAGATATGGGATCTGTGTGTTAGATATAGGATCTGTGTGTTAAATATGGGATCTGTGTGTTAGATATAGGATCTGTGTGTTAGATATAGGATCTGTGTGTTAGATATAGAATCTGTGTGTTAGATATGGGATCTGTGTGTTAGATATAGGATCTGTTAGATATAGGATCTGTGTGTTAGATATAGCAGTCCCATACAAACCGTCACTTTCAACAGAGTCTGGGCGTCATTCTCTACGTGCTGGTGTGCGGCTCGTTCCCCTTCTGCGGGGAGCACCTGGGCACCATTAAGGCCAGCGTCATGCGCGGCTTAGTCCGCTTCCCATTCTATCTGTCGCACAGCTGCGAATCCTTGATCCGTTGGATGCTGAACTCCGATCCCGTCAAACGGTGCAGCATTGAGCAGGTGTGCTGCTCTTCTTGGATGCGGTCCAGTCCGAACTGGCCGGCTTATGCTGAGCTGATGCAGCACTATGCCAGCACTAAGCCGGCCGCGGCGGCGCCGGAGGCTGAGGAACTGGACCCCGCTGTGCTCAGCCTGCTCAGCGACAACTTCGGATATGATGCAAGTCAGGTATGCAAGACATGGCACATGGCTGCGACTTTCTAATGTGGGATCTGTGATTTTCTAATGTGGGATCTGTGATTTTCTAATGTGGGATCTGTGATTTTCTAATGTGGGATCTGTGATTTTCTAATGTAGGGTCTGTGATTTTCTAATATGGGATCTGTGATTTTCTAATGTGGGATCTGTGATTTTCTAATGTGGGATCTGTGATTTTCTAATGTGGGATCTGTGATTTTCTAATGTGGGATCTGTGATTTTCTAATATGGGATCTGTGACTTTCTAATATGGGATCTGTGATTTTTTAATATGGGATCTGTGATTTTCTAATTGAGGGTTTTAACTGAAAAATTGACGAGGTAAAATTGACAAGGTTTTTGACGAGCTAATTAGCTGACGAGGCAAATTAAGTTATAGTTACTCCAAGATCTCAGCAGTTTACCCTAAGATCTATCATCTAGCTAAACATAATTGACTCGCCAAGTCAACTCTCCTCGCCGCAGGTGGCCGAGGCGGTACAGCGCGGCCACTATAACTCGCTAGGTGCCGCTTATAGAATCGCCGTTGACAAGCTGGAACGTCGAGACGCTCAAGCGGCTGCCACTACAACTGCAGTCACCGACGCTGAACTCAGTCAACTGGAATTCTATCGCCGTACCCAGCTGAACCTTCGTCGGCACACCCTGTCTGCTGTCGGCGCCAGCGACACTGCTCCGATGATGATGATGATGATGGATGACGATTATGAGAGTAGTGACTTGGTTGAGGAGCCTGCAGAAGCAGCAGCGACAGCAACAGCAGCAGCAGTCGAGAGTCGCCCAGACCCTGCCTGGCTGAACAATCTGCCGCAACTGAATCTACTAGCTAATCTGCCGCCAAATCTGCACCAACCCATTGCCTGTTTCACTGTGAAAGATCCGAACTTATTGGCGCCGCCAGATTATATGGTGCAGACGGCGCCGCAGTTCCCAAGGCGCGCGTCGGACGGAGCCGCCAGACGAGGCGGCATCAGCGATGGCGCCAGTCGCGGCAACAGCTGCCCGGAGGATTCTGCCTACCTGAGTCAGCGCGGGTCGCCTGGTCTGGCCAGTCCCAGCTGCTCTGTGGCCGCTTCTGGCGCCGTTGCAGCGCCGGGCGCGCCTGTTGGCGCCTCCGTTATTCCAGCTTCGTCAACTTCGTCATCGACGTCGTCGCATCCGCATTCGCCGCCGTCGAAAATTCGCAGCGCGTCGTCTAGTCCAAAGAGCGCGGCGCCCAGCTCCAGACGGAGGCTCAGCGCCAGCACCGCCGGCGGCGGCAGCTCTGGTGAGTCGTTTTGGGGTGCTCAATATGGACTGTGGTGGGTTCTCAGGCAGGCTTCTCTGGTTCAACTACCTGAGCCATGTCATTAAATGAGCACCCGAGCCTGGTCATTAGATACATGAGTCAGATCATTAGATGAGCACATGAAACAGGTCATTAGATACATGAACCAGGTAATTAGATGAGCACTTTAGCCAGGTCATTAGATACATAAACCAGGTAATTAGATGAGCACTTGAGCCAGGTCATTAGATACATGAACCAGGTCATTAGATGAGCACATGAGCCAGGTCATTAGATACATGAACCAGGTCATTAGATGAGCACATGAGCCAGGTCATTAGATACATGAACCAGGTCATTAGATGAGCACCTGAACCAGGTCATTAGATACATGAGCCAGGTCATTAGCTACCTGAGCCAGGTCATTAGATGAGCACCTGAGCCTGGTTATTAGATTAGCACCTGAGCCTGGTCATTAGATGAGCACATGAACCAGGTCCTTAGATGAGCACATGAACCAGGTCATTAGCTACCTAAGCCAGGTCATTAGCTACCTGAGCCAGGTCATTAGATGAGCACATAAACCAGGTCCTTAGATGAGCACATGAACTAGGTCATTAGCTACCTGAGCCAGGTCATTAGCTACCTGAGCCAGGTCATTAGCTACCTGAGCCTGGTCATTAGATGAGCACCTGAGCCAGGTCATTAGATGAGCACATGAACCAGGTCATTAGCTACCTGAGCCAGGTCATTAGATGAGCACATGAACCAGGTCATTAGCTACCTGAGCCAGGTCGTTAGATGAGCACCTGAGCCTGTCATTAGATACTTGAGTCAGGTCATTAGATGAGCACCTGAGCCAGGTCATTAGATGAGCACCTGAGCCAGGTCATTAGATGATCACATGAACCAGGTCCTTAGATAAGCACATGAACCAGGTCATTAGCTACCTGAGCCAGGTCATTAGATGAGCACATGAACCAGGTCATTAGCTACCTGAGCCAGGTCATTAGATAAGCACCTGAGCCTGTTCATTAGATACTTGAGCCAGGTCATTAGATGAGCACCTGAGCCAGGTCATTAGATGATCACATGAACCAGGTCATTAGCTACCTGAGCCAGATCATTAGATGAGCACCTGAGCCAGGTCATTAGATGAGCACATGAACCAGGTCATTAGCTACCTGAGCCAGGTCATTAGATGAGCACATGAACCAGGTCATTAGCTACCTGAGCCAGGTCATTAGATGAGCACCTGAGCCTGGTCATTAGATACTTGAGCCAGGTCATTAGATGAGCACCTGAGCCAGGTCATTAGATGATCACATGAACCAGGTCCTTAGATGAGCACATGAACCAGGTCATTAGCTACCTGAGCCAGGTCATTAGATGAGCACCTGAGCCAGGTCATTAGATACTTGAGCCAGGTCATTAGATGAGCACCTGAGCCTGGTCATTAGATACTTGAGCCAAGTCATTGGCAGCATTCTTGCATCACGTCTGTCTGGCCGCCGCTTTACCCCCAGCTGGGCCATTCCGCCGACACGGCAGCTACAAGGAGCGCGGCAGCTGCGCTACCCGCTCCGGCGCGGTGGACAAGCTGCACTATACCAGCCACGTTGGTGGCGGCTGCCTCGTCGGCGGCGGCTGCGGCGTCGGTAGCTCGTCGGGCGTCGGTGCCGCCAGCGTCGGTACCGGATCCCGGCGTCGTAGCGAAGGCTCCCCAGGGCTGCTGTTTCATCTGTCTAGAGGTGGTTCCGCATTTCTGCACGAATTTGCCCGCTCTGAATCGCCTTCTTCGCAGCAGAGACAGCAGCAGCAGCAGCAGGTGTCGCACAGTCCGCCGCCGCCTCCGCCGCCGCTCATCATGCAGCAGCAGTCGCTGCCGCCTCTGCCGCGACCGAGGCATCCAACCCATTCTGAATCGGAAGAGGAAGACTTAGCGGCTATCGAATCTTTAAATGCTAAACTCCGAGCTGGCTCTCTGACCAGCAGCTCTGCCCAGCAACAGCAGCAGAATCCGCTGTCACCTGCTATCGCCCTCACTGACGAGACCGGCCAAGTTATTAACATAATTTCTGGTTCCGCGTTCAACTTCTCTGCGGCTACAGCTTCCACTGGCGATGCAGATTGATTGATTCTTGTGTGTCTGAGATCTGTCTATTTTTTCCTGTTGTTACCTTTGTAGAATTCAGAATTGTGTAATTAAATACACTCTTACTGGGTAATGTGTTATTAGAATTGTGTAATGAAATACACTCTTACTGGGTAATGTGTGATTAGAATTGTGTAATGAAATACACTCTTACTGGGTAATGTGTAATTAGAATTGTGTAATTAAATACACTCTTACTGGGTAATGTGTTATTAGAATTGTGTAATGAAATACACTCTTACTGGGTAATGTGTAATTAGAATTGTGTAATGAAATACACTCTTACTGGGTAATGTGTAATTAGAATTGTGTAATGAAATACACTCTTACTGGGTAATGTGTAATTAGAATTGTGTAATGAAATACACTCTTACTGGGTAATGTGTAATTAGAATTGTGTAATGAAATACACTCTTACTGGGTAATGTGTAATTAGAATTGTGTAATGAAATACACTCTTACTGGGTAATGTGTGATTAGAATTGTGTAATGAAATACACTCTTACTGGGTAATGTGTAATTAGAATTGTGTAATGAAATACACTCTTATTAACTAAGTAATGTGTAATTACGAGTAGAATTTTGTAAAGAAATATCCCTTTGCTAGTTAATGTGTAATCAAATTTGTATAATGACATAGCCTTTAGTACATAATTGTGTAATAAAGTGTGTAATGAAAAAATCATTTTCTAGATGTATTGTGTAATAACTATTGTGGCCGGCTCGTTTAATTGATAAATTTTGTGAATAATTTTAGTCTGTGATAAAACCTTGAAATCATGATAGCACAACCGTGCTTAGTTATGTTATTTAAATTGATGCTATTATTTTTTAGAATTCACTTTGTTGTTTTTCGGCCTTGTTTTCCTTTACACACTACTAATAAGTACTTTCAGTCTTAGTTTTGTTTTTAGTAAAGGAGTTTGTTCTTAGCATGTTCAAATTCAATGGACATCTGTTGATCTTAATAAGGACCCACAGTTCATGGTCTGTCTTAGTGGTTATTTTTTGTTTTTTCTTGATAATATTTTTATCAAAATTTGCTTTTTTAAATCCTATTTTAGACTACTTGCCAGTAATATCTGCGATTGCGTCATGCTAGTTACGTATGGCTGACGTGGCTCTCGTTCGTGTTTTACACCTCAGACTGAGGACACAATCCAGACCCATCACCTCAGACTGAGGACACAATCCAGACCCATCACCTCAGACTGGGGACACAATCCAGACCCATCACCTCAGACTGGGGACACAATCCAGACCCATCACCTCAGACTGGGGACACAATCCAGACCCATCACCTCAGACTGGGGACACAATCCAGACCTATCACCTCAGACTGGGGACACAATCCAGACCCATCACCTCAGACTGGGGACACAATCCAGACCCATCACCTCAGACAGGACTCAATCCACAATTTCCAAACCCAGAAATCCAGTCTGATAGCATCAAAATGAGTTACAAGAAAGGTCATTATAATGTTCCTGTGCGCCAGTGAAAATTTAAAACACACGGAGTTCTATTTCTATTTTATTTATAATCAAATGAAAAAGAAATCTAGTCTTTGTATTGAGTGGCCAGTTGTAGACTTCTGTGTCTCAGTCAATTTATTATTTATTTTTAGCAGTTCAATTAGCTGGTAAAGCAGCATAACATTTTGATCTTATATTCACTTTACGGTCAGTTGACCTGTTCGTGTGTTTGTATACTTTGTTAGCTTTCAGTCGTAGTTATTTTTGAAAACTTTTTTTTCTGATATCCGTCAATTGTCTTTGTAGCACACACTTGTTTCGCTTTTTTTACTGGGCCAAATATGTTCTGTTTAATCGTCTCAG
The DNA here is from genome assembly GCA_002269645.1 of Macrostomum lignano. Lineage (NCBI taxonomy): Eukaryota > Metazoa > Platyhelminthes > Macrostomidae > Macrostomum > Macrostomum lignano. The sequence continues at coordinate 49,248 of NIVC01001226.1, read as the reverse complement.
CACTCTTCTTAGTTCTTATGGTCAGTAAAACATGCTTTTTTAGTTCTGGAATGAGTTGAAAATGAAGCTAATCAACTTGTTTCATTACAACCTTGTTTGTTTGCAAAGTTTATTTGCAACGTTGCTCTGAATTTACAGGTCAAGTTTAGTGGCAACCGAAATGACCGCACATATTACTCTTCCTTCTCTTCTCTCACCCCTCTTGTCTCATCTCTCACTTCTCTCCTCTCCTCTCATCCCTCTTCTCTCCTCTCTCACCCCTCGCTACTTTCCACTCTCATCCCTCTCTTCTCTCCTCTCTCACCCCTCGCTACTTTCCTCTCGCATCTCTCTCTTCCCTCCTCTCTCACCCTCTCTACTTTCCTCTCTCACCCCTCTCTTCTCTCCCCTCATCCCTCTTCTCTCCTCTCTCACCCCTCGCTACTTTCCTCTCGCATCTCTCTCTTCCCTCCTCTCACCCCTCTCTACTTTCCTCTCTTATCTCTCTCTTCTCTCTCACCCCTCTCTACTTTCCTCCCTCACCCCTCTCTTCTCTCCTTTCTCATCCCTCTCTACTTTCTTCTCGCATCTCTCTCTTCCCTCCTTTCTCACACCTCTCTACTTTCCTCCCTCACCCCTCTCTTCTCTCCTTTCTCATCCCTCTCTATTTTCCACTCGCATCTCTCTATTCTCTCCTCTCTCACCCCTCTCTGCTTTCCTCTCTGATCTCTCTCTTCTCTCCTCTCTCACCCCTCTCTACTTTCCTCCCTCCCCATGCTTGGGCGCAACCTAGGGATTCACCCGGCCGTTTCTATTGGCAACACACACATGTAAGTCGCTATTGGACGGAATAGTAGTCACGTGACTGCTCTTAGCCAATAGCGACTTACATGTGTGTGTTGCCAATAGAAACGGCCGAGTGATTCCCAAGGTTGCGCATGTATGTCCCTCACCCTTCTCTTCTCTCCTTTCTCACCCCTCGCTACTTTCCCCTCGCATCTCTCTATTCTCTCCTCTCTCACCCCTCTCTACTTTCCTCTCTGATCTCTCTCTTCTCTCCTCTCTAACCCCTCTCTACTTTCCTCTCTGATCTCTCTCTTCTCTCCTTTCTCATCCCTCTCTACTTTCCTCTCGCATCCCTCTCTTATCTTCTTATCCTTCCATTCTCTTGTCGCTCACCCCACTATTTTACTGATCTGTTTGCCAGTTGATATTTAAAGCAGTTTGTCTATATATTTTTGGAGTTATCTTACATTCTCATATTTACTATTACATTAATATTACGCATATGCAGCTATTCCATAATGCTACGAAACGCTTTAAACAGAAATGAACTTTTAGTTGACATTTATGCGGTTAATTCTTTCTTGAATCCAGTAAAAATGTTGATCTTTCGTTAAGTAGGTTGAACAGATGGATTTCTGAGGTTTAGCCTGCCCAAATATTGCAAGTATTTTTTCCTATTTGCTTATTTTTGGATATCTTATTAACCCTTTTATCGAACTGTCGTTAATGACCGTGAACGCTTACTATAAGTAGTCTTAAAAATTCTATAACAAAGAATATAACTTGATGTTAATTAGATCCACTTCTTAGTGTTTCTGTTAGAATAGATTGTTAATATTGTTCTAATTTGGCATTATTTCAGTACTTGTGTTTACAAAAACATTTAGTATTGAATTTTAACGCACATGACGAACAAGTGTTTCACCTGTGAATTTAAAATCGTAAAAATAAACTGTCTGTTCATTTTTTAAATAATAGTGATCCACACAATAGCATAAATTTATAATACTTCATATACGAGGCGTGACTTCTATTTTAAATATTTTCTCTATCTTTTACAGTGTGAAACTAAACTGCTAAATAGTAATTTTTCATATACGCTCGTACTTAAATTTCCGGTCTGTGAAAGTTTTTATGAACAGCTGGAAGCAGTGCAGTGGAGTAATTGAGCTTGTATAATACTTAGTGAGCTGAAAAAAATGTTGCAGTCTGTTAGTATGATATATAGGGTTTTTTGGATTTTTACTGCCAATGTAGTGCTCCCCTTGGGGCCGCCCGATAAGCAAGGGACGAAAATTATTTATGTGAATCCATCTATGGTCAGGCTAGCTGTCTCTCGTAGCTTGTGGGTTCTGTTTAGGCTACTATAGACTTTGGATTGTACATTTTAAGCCATAAAGGTGTAAATACATATGTATATCCTATTTTATCTGCTTGACAGGTTGTTACATGCAAAACATTTTTCTGTTGCTCCATGTATCATGTTACCTGTTATGAATAGCCACGTACCATGGTCAAACGGACTGATATTGGCGTTCAGTGGAGACTACGTTATTATTACACTATTACACTATTAGCCACAAATAACATATGTTCTGCTACCCATCCTTGCCCTAAATGAAATAAATTCAATCAAGCAAAACTGACTCCTAACAGACATATAGCGTGATAGTCAGGAAAACAGATAAAAACAACAGTTATGTGTGCCTTTTTTAGAAACAAAAACTGTTATTCACATGCGTAGATTTTTTACTGGAAGAATACCTTTTGATATACGCATTCGTTTTGTTTATTGATAATAGTTTAGTAAGTCGCACCAAGTTAAATTTACAGGGTTAGAGCTATATAATTAAATTAATTAAATTAAATAACTAGTGCTAAAATATTGTCTCCTATTCCTGAAGTAATCTTAAATACACAGAAATATATTGGCCAAACAGGCTTCTTGCCTGAGCCAACTTACTACTACTACTACTATAATTTTCGCGGCGATCGGGTGACTAGCAAAGTAAATATCCAGACCATATTGTATAGTTATTTTTTGCCAATATTTACAGTAAGTAAAATAAAAATAGGCTTATAAATACGTTTAACTTTATTTTATTGTTGTCTGTTATCACTGTTATCACTGTGTAAAAAGCGGATTAATTTTTTAATCCCTAAAAATTTTCCCATGGTAATTGGTCATGACTACAGGCTATAGCCATACTGTCTAAGGCATACGAGCTAGTTATTGCCTTTTTGCTGCCATTTATATGTTTCGCTTGCTTTGTTTTTGTTTGTTCTGTTAACTATTAGGTGTATGCTTTGTTAATTCAATTTCCAATTACAATGTCCTTATGTCAGCCTCTCAGGGCTCAGGCCTATTTTAAAGCAACAATTTGCATTCTAATCTAGGCCAGGTCTAGCTAGTTTTTTAAATTCAAAGTCTTATATGATCGTCAATGATCATGGTCTATTGATATTTTAATTAACAATAGTCTATTGTATTGATATAAGCCTATTGGTTTAAGCAAATTATAAAATAGGCTTATAGCCTAGGGCTAGGCCTAGCTAGAGCCTAGAGGTTTAGTAAGGAACAAAGGCATTAGCAATAATATATTTTTACCTTGCTTAATTTTGTAAATTTTAAATTTTATTTATTACAAAAATACTTTATTCATTGTTTAAGATTTCTTATATTATAAAGCCACTTAAAATTACTTTATCCTTAGTATTAACTTAAAAAATTAAATAATTACTATACCTAGGCCTATTTAAATCCTTAAGAACAATATATTTATTATCTTATGACTTAAGTTATAAAAAAACTAATTTATAGCATAATTTTCTAAAAATATGCTTAAATGCTTAACTAACTTATATTAGATTACCTATGTATATTGCTAAATGATTACTATTTTAATTTTTTTCAGTTTTTATTCAAGATGACCTGTCCTACTTGGCTTGATTTTGTAAGTAACTTGTTACAAATTTGTTACAAAATGTTTCTTGAGTTAAAAATTATAAAGTTGAAAATTAAATATTTTTCTTTATATTTCTAGTCAACTGATACTATGGGATTCTCTGGCACTAATGGCAATCTAAATCAATCATCTAGCTACTCATATGGTCTACAAGACTCTTTACTATAAGCTGGCTTAGATCTGGCTTTTGATGAGGAATTTATGCAACCATTTGAGCCCATTGTTGCTTGTAAGTTATGCTTTAAATCTTTTTGTCAATATTTCTCTTGTTATACCAGCATGAAAACCCAAATTTTGATTAAACACTTGAAGGTAATTAACCAACCACCTTCCCAGATTCTTAGTTGCTGGGCCAGCCTCCCAGATCCTCAGTTGCTGGGGCTAGCCTCCCAGATCCTCAGTTGCTAGGCCAGCCTCCCAGATCCTCAGTTGCTGGGCCTAGCCTCCCAGATCCTCAGTTGCTGGGCCCAGCCTCCCAGATCCTCAGTTGCTGGGGCCAGCCTCCCAGATCCTCAGTTGCGCCCCCCAGATCCTCAGTTGCTGGGCTAGCCTCCCAGATCCTCAGTTGCTAGGCCAGCCTCCCAGATCCTCAGTTGCTAGGCCAGCCTTCCAGATCCTCAGTTGCTGGGCCAGCCTCCCAAACCACAATTTTATTGCCCCTGATATACAATTTATCTCCAACCGCCCGCAGACCGGCCAACCATTGCCCAGTCGCTGCAAGAAGAGCGTCAAGTGTACGATAGTAGGAAATCTGTTACTAACAGCAACGCAGCAGTAGGAACAGTAGCTTGGCAAAGCGACTTCTGTTTAACTAGTCCTACTCAGCCTGAGCAGTGTGAGAGAACGCGGACTCAACAGCATCAGCAGCTGCAGCGACAGAGAGGCACCACCTGGGCTGCAGTGGCTCGCCAACGTCGCGACAGCAGCAGTGCCAATCAGGCAAGTCAGCAGGCAACTCATAGCAGTCCTTGCCAGACCAGACAGGCCGCCCCGCCTTGCTCCAGGCGTACAACTTGGCGCGGCCTGAAATCCGATCGCCGGCCTTCAAATCTGAGAATTCTTCAACATCCACAATCGTTATTAGTTCGGCATAATGATAATAATAATAGTAGCGATCAAAAGCTGGAATCCAACCAACTACTTCGATCGGCTGTCAGCTGTTCAAATTTGCCAGATCTGGCATTTCTACGCCAAGAGTTGCCGGCTGGCGTCTCCACCAATCTGCCTGACTTCTCTAGTAGCAGCAATCCAAGCAGTCGCTGTTCGAGGCGGAGAAGGCCACCTAGCGGAGGAATTGGCGCCGTCTCTGCTTCTAGTGCAGATGCTCCGGCTGCTGCTGCTGCTGCTGCTCCCAGGTCAAGTCGCGGACGCAGCAGGAGGCGTCAGAAAGTTCGCTGCTCAAGCTGCGACGATCATGCTGCTAGCAGGTGCTTGTCTGTGCCACCGGCCAAGCTTTCCCTGATCGGGCAAGACTTCCATGTGAGAATTGTTATTCTGAGCTGGCTCTGAACCTTGCTTTCAGTATCCCTGATCATACATACATTCTCCATCATTCCCACGGGCTAAATAATTCCCAGATGATTCCTTCTTATTAACTAGAAAAATTCTCTATAGTTCCCACTGATTAAAATTCCCCATGATTCCCACTGACTAATTCTAAAAAAGTTCCCCATGATTCCAATTTCCCACTGACTAATTCTGAAAAAGTTCCTCATGATTCCCTTTGGCTAATTCCAAAAAATTTTTCCCATGATTCCCACTGACTAATTCTAAAACATTCCCCATGATTCCCACTGACTAATTCTAACAAAATTCCCCGTATTTCCTACTGGCTAACTGAAAAATCCCAAAGATAGATTTAGCTTCCTATAGACTAACTTGACATCCTGAAGACTAATTAACCAATCAATCCGTGCTCAAACTCCCCCGTGCTCAACAATATTTCCCGAGACCAGGTAATACCCCAGTCAGTTGGTCTCTATGGCGACGACGAGGACAGCCCGCCTTTGGAATTCTGCGGCTCGCCAGTGTCCAGCAAACCGGCTCAAACTGCTGCACCGTCTCGCCTTCCAGTTCCCGAATCGCCTACTCGCCAACTCAATCGATTGTCTGCTCAAGCCGCGTCTGCTGTCGAACAGCTGATATCGATCTGCAGTTTGCCTAGCAACGGTCAATCTTCATCTGTTATTGTAGGTTTACTGTGCCGCTCATTGTACAGTCTAGTTAGCAACGGTTTAGCAATGTCCAGCGCTTGGTCCACAGCCAAATTTGTCAATCAATTTGGCGGCAATGTTAGCAAGGCTAGAACTGTTCAACAGAGAAGTCTGCTGTTAAAGAAAAGCAGACTGATGGCTTCGCCGCTGTGTCTGCTGGTTGAAGAGTCTTGTGCCAGTTGCGGTGAGTCTCAGAACCCACGAACGAGGGGGGGGGGGGGGTTCGATTGCTTTGCGTCTCAATCTATTGATTTAACATTTCCAAATTTCCGCAGTACCGATTGGTCTAAAGCTGTCGGCCATTGTGCGTCAAATAAATGCTTCGAAAAGCGAATCAAATGGCGAACAGGGCCGATTCGATGCCTTTGTCGTTGCCTGTTTAAAGTGAGTGGAAATTAGCTTTGATACATGGAATGGGAGGTTTAGGAGAAAAGCATAGTTAATTGATTACACCTGCCATAATAGGCAGATGCGCAACCGACACAGCCGCAGCCATACATGCATAACAGTCGGCCGAGTCGGCCGACGGCCGACCGATTTGGCAGCCAAACAAAGAAGTCGCAAAAATGCCCACCCGAACAGATACTCAAGTGGTAGTACTAAGTAGCTGACGAGGCATGTTGGCTTAATAAGACAGTCATAGTTACTCATGTTGTTTACCCAAAGTTGCGTTAATTTTGCTTGGGTTTTTTTAATATGTAAGTCGCATTTTTTGGCCAAAAACTACGTCGCATTTTTATTAAAACTAAGTCACACGGCCGACCGATTTTTGAAGGTTGCGCATGTATGGCCGCAGCTACTGTGTGGCGCAGTCTAAAGGCTGTTCAGTCCAAGGACTGGGGGGGGGTCGCCACACACACCCTCAATTCCCCCAGCTAATGCTGGCACCCATTTTACAGCTGGGTGAACTCAAGCAATGCAGAGTTGAGTGTCTTGCTCTCAAGGACACAAATTGTTCCAGTGGGATCGGGAAACGAACCCCTAACCTTTCAGTCGTGAGTCTTGAGGAGGCTACAACCCTAGTGGATTGTGAATAAGTGTTTTGATTAGATTGCATGGTTAAGAGATTAATGGGATTTGCTTTCCTAGCATTTGTGCTCAAATTTAATGACTAAAGTAAAAAAGCAAACTTTATCTGCAGTGCCGGTTTCTTGTCAGCCTGGCTAAAGCACCTGTGCTCAAACACCGACCTACTCAAGCGTAACTATCGCCCGCTAGCCCTGCTGAGACAGGGTACACCAGCCAGTTTGAATTCGTTAGCTCGCCTATGCAGTCTTCTTGACCGGCTCCAGCTGATGCAAAAGCAGCAACATCGGCAACATGCCAATCGGCGCCGCAACTACTGGCCTATGCCGGCGTCTCAAACTGAGCAGCGGCAAAGCTCCGGTGCTGTTGCTAGAAAATTTCGATCGACTTCTGCCAGTCGGCTGCCGAGGCCAAAATCTGCCGCCTCGCTGGGGTCAAACTGAGTGACAGCTCAGTGGGGTTGGGCCATAGACAATTCAATGACTAAAGTAAAAAAACAACTTTATCTGCAGTGCCGGTTTCAAACTGAGTTACAGCTCAGTGGGGTTGGGCCATAGACAATTCAATGACTAAAGTAAAAAAACAAACTTTATCTGCAGTGCCGGTTTCAAACTGAGTGACAGCTCAGTGGGGTTGGGCCAAAGACAATTCAATGACTAAAGTAAAAAAACAAACTTTATCTGCAGTGCCGGTTTCAAACTGAGTGACAGCTCAGTGGGGTTGGGCCATAGACAATTCAATGACTAAAGTAAAAAAACAACTTTATCTGCAGTGCCGGTTTCAAACTGAGTTACAGCTCAGTGGGGTTGGGCCATAGACAATTCAATGACTAAAGTAAAAAAACAACTTTATCTGCAGTGCCGGTTTCAAACTGAGTTACAGCTCAGTGGGGTTGGGCCATAGACAATTCAATGACTAAAGTAAAAAAACAAACTTTATCTGCAGTGCCGGTTTCAAACTGAGTGACAGCTCAGTGGGGTTGGGCCAAAGACAATTCAATGACTAAAGTAAAAAAACAAACTTTATCTGCAGTGCCGGTTTCAAACTGAGTGACAGCTCAGTGGGGTTGGGCCATAGACAATTCAATGACTAAAGTAAAAAAACAACTTTATCTGCAGTGCCGGTTTCAAACTGAGTTACAGCTCAGTGGGGTTGGGCCATAGACAATTCAATGACTAAAGTAAAAAAACAAACTTTATCTGCAGTGCCGGTTTCAAACTGAGTGACAGCTCAGTGGGGTTGGGCCAAAGACAATTCAATGACTAAAGTAAAAAAACAAACTTTATCTGCAGTGCCGGTTTCAAACTGAGTGACAGCTCAGTGGGGTTGGGCCAAAGACAATTCAATGACTAAAGTAAAAAAAAATTATCTGCAGTGCCGGTTTCAAACTGAGTTACAGCTCAGTGGGGTTGGGCCATAGACAATTCGCTTGAAAAATGCACTGAAGAGATTTTTTATTAGAGGCAGGGAGCTGTATGCACTCGGGCGCACTTTAAGCGACATTGTCGCACAACCGGCGAGAGGCATTGCTGCCCCCATTCCGCCGACTCCCCTGAGCAGGCACACAAGCGCGCGGATACGTACGCAGTCATACGCACAGGCACACACACAGGAGTGTACAGCGGCCTTAACTTTATTAATCGTTGGGCATGTACACTTCACTGCGCCTTGGGGGGGTTGGCTCTTAATGACATTAATTGCACGAGCAGAGCCAAGCCGAGATTCCAATTTAGCCCCAAATTAATGTGACTGCACTTGGAATCGAGCCTGGGCCGCTGGCACATCAGAGAGTCAAAATTGTTAAAAACTTATTGATGAGCAATTTGAGCTCAGCCAATTTAACAAAAAAATAAACCAAAAATTGCTGCTTTAAGCAAGTTAAACATTTCTTCAAATTTTTGCTTGTAATAATTTCTTATTTAAAAAAAACTGCAGTTTTTAGAGCAATAATTTATTAATTCAATAATTTATTTTTGCAATATTCAGGTGCACTATCTGTAATAATTTATACAGAAATTCTATTTGCAATCTCAATCTATTGTGCAAGCATAGCAGGTTTTTATCGAGCATTGTTGCTCATAATTCAAAACTTGATTACTTTTTCCTTTATTGTGTGTGCCTTCAAATTAAAATATGTTGCAAATATTCTCATATTTGTCACATTGAATCTCCTTTCAGCCGAAATAGTTAGCAGGTTAATTAGTAATTTTTTCCGGAATTATTTATTTATTTCACTCGTTTTACTGTTAAAATATGATGCGCAATTATGCTAACCTGCATCTTTCATTGCTTATCTAACTCACTTTTTGCGTGGTGTATATATTATCATGTATTATGCTTCTTATATCTTTCAAACTATAATTATACTGTCTAGTATTTAATAAGCACTATAATTTCCAAGCTCACAGTTTTTTATGCCGGTTTCAATAAATTCCAGACCGATTTTATCTCAAAGATTGTTTTAAACATTCCAAACCATTGACATATTTCTATTATTTTGTTATAATTTACTTCAGGTTTTTGTTTGAAAAAAATTTGAACATTTTCTGTTAACGAAGTTTATCTACTTTTGTGAGTGATTTTATCGGATTTATTTTTCGTTTTTGCGATAGTAATGAGTTAAGTGCAAAACTGTAATAATACAGTAGAATTGGATAGCAGAAGTCGTTAAAATTAAAACCGTTAATTAAGGAAAACCGTTAAAATTAATAGTGCAGGGGTAATTTTACCGTAGAAGTGTAGGGGTGAAATATGTATTTCACCTCTCTATCCGGCCTTTGAAACAATTCCTTTGATCCTTTGAAACTTCACTATAGCAATCCAGCCCGCTCAAGGTTTGTGTCTCTTCTCAGCTCTCTCCTCTCATCTCATCTCTTATCTTTTATCTAATCTTTTCTCTCACCTCTCTAATCTGTCATCTATCATCCGGCCCGCAGCAATCATCAAGACTTTTATATTTGGCCCTTGAAGTAAAAAGGTTGCCGACAACTGATTACATTGTTAAGATTTTAAACTGTTTTGTAATGTTAGTTAAATTTATTATGTAAATCTTCAATCATTCATCCCTTGGCTGATTAGCGGCCGCAATGTACCCCAAATAGACTTTGAGAGCCTCCAGCGTCTCCAAGCCAACTCTGGGTATTTCACTCTGCGGCAGTAGGAAGCGATACTGACCCGTGTCTGGCAATTCGATTGTGTGAGCATAGGGCACCCCAATGCTTGCCGCGTAGTCATCTGAAGCTCCCGCTGCGGGATAGGTGACCACGGCCGAGTTGCCGATGTCATAGTTGCGGCCGAGCGATTTCAGTTTGTCTGCTGCAGCTTGCACTGGTCGCATCATCTGAGCATAGTTGTCTACGCTAACGTTGTAAGCGTACCTGGTTTTAGTGGTGGGAATGAGTCGGTTTCTCAGGTCTGAGAAGCCGGTATCTATTTGTCTGTTGTTGACTGAAATCTATTTGTCTGTTGTTGACTGAAATCTATTTGTCTGTTGTTGACTGCGAAATCTATTTGCCTGTTGTTGACTGCGAAATCTCTTTGTCTGTTGTTGACTGAAATCTATTTGTCTGTTGTTGACTGCGAAATCTATTTGTCTGTTGTTGACTGCGAAATCTATTTGTCTGTTGTTGACTGCGAAATCTATTTGTCTGTTGTTGACTGAAATCTATTTGTCTGTTGTTGTCTGCGAAATCTATTTGTCTGTTGTTGACTGCGAAATCTATTTGTCTGTTGTTGACTGCGAAATCTATTTCTCTGTTGTTGACTGCGAAATCTATTTGTCTGTTGTTGACTGAAATCTATTTGTCTGTTGTTGTCTGCGAAATCTATTTGTCTGTTGTTGACTGCGAAATCTATTTGTCTGTTGTTGACTGCGAAATCTATTTGTCTGTTGTTGACTGCGAAATCTATTTGTCTGTTGTTGACTGCGAAATCTATTTGTCTGTTGTTGACTGCGAAATCTATTTGTCTGTTGTTGACTGAAATCTATTTGTCTGTTGTTGACTGCGAAATCTATTTGTCTGTTGTTGACTGCGAAATCTATTTGTCTGTTGTTGACTGCGAAATCTATTTGTCTGTTGTTGACTGAAATCTATTTGTCTGTTGTTGTCTGCGAAATCTATTTGTCTGTTGTTGACTGCGAAATCTATTTGTCTGTTGTTGACTGCGAAATCTATTTGTCTGTTGTTGACTGCGAAATCTATTTGTCTGTTGTTGACTGAAATCTATTTGTCTGTTGTTGTCTGCGAAATCTATTTGTCTGTTGTTGACTGCGAAATCTATTTGTCTGTTGTTGACTGCGAAATCTATTTGTCTGTTGTTGACTGCGAAATCTCTTTGTCTGTTGTTGACTGAAATCATTTGTCTGTTGTTGACTGCGAAATCTTTTTGTCTGTTGTTGACTGCGAAATCTTTTTGTCTGTTGTTGACTGCGAAATCTATTTGTCTGTTGTTGACTGAAATCTATTTGTCTGTTGTTGACTGCGAAATCTATTTGTCTGTTTTGACTGAAATCTATTTGTCTGTTGTTGACTGCGAAATCTCTTTGTCTGTTGTTGACTGAAATCTATTTGTCTGTTGTTGACTGCTAAATCTATTTGTCTGTTGTTGACTGCGAAATCTATTTGTCTGTTGTTGACTGCGAAATCTATTTGTCTGTTGTTGACTGCGAAATCTATTTGTCTGTTGTTGACTGAAATCTATTTGTCTGTTGTTGACTGCGAAATCTATTTGTCTGTTGTTGACTGCGAAATCTATTTGTCTGTTGTTGACTGCGAAATCTATTTGTCTGTTGTTGACTGAAATCTATTTGTCTGTTGTTGACTGCGAAATCTATTTGTCTGTTGTTGACTGCGAAATCTATTTGTCTGTTGTTGACTGCGAAATCTATTTGTCTGTTGTTGACTGCGAAATCTATTTGTCTGTTGTTGACTGCGAAATCTATTTGTCTGTTGTTGACTGCGAAATCTTTTGTCTGTTGTTGACTGCGAAATCTTTTTGTCTGTTGTTGACTTCGAAATCTATTTGTCTGTTGTTGACTGCGAAATCTATTTGTCTGTTGTTGACTGCGAAATCTATTTGTCTGTTGTTGACTGAAATCTATTTGTCTGTTGTTGACTGCGAAATCTATTTGTCTGTTGTTGACTGCGAAATCTATTTGTCTGTTGTTGACTGCGAAATCTATTTGTCTGTTGTTGACTGCGAAATCTATTTGTCTGTTGTTGACTGAAATCTATTTGTCTGTTGTTGACTGCGAAATCTATTTGTCTGTTGTTGACTGCGAAATCTTTTTGTCTGTTGTTGACTGAAATCTATTTGTCTGTTGTTGACTGCGAAATCTTTTTGTCTGTTGTTGACTGCGAAATCTTTTTGTCTGTTGTTGACTGCGAAATCTTTTTGTCTGTTGTTGACTGCGAAATCTATTTGTCTGTTGTTGACTGCGAAATCTTTTTGTCTGTTGTTGACTGCGAAATCTATTTGTCTGTTGTTGACTGAAATCTATTTGTCTGTTGTTGACTGCGAAATCTTTTTGTCTGTTGTTGACTGCGAAATCTTTTTGTCTGTTGTTGACTGCGAAATCTATTTGTCTGTTGTTGACTGAAATCTATTTGTCTGTTGTTGACTGCGAAATCTATTTGTCTGTTGTTGACTGCGAAATCTATTTGTCTGTTGTTGACTGCGAAATCTATTTGTCTGTTGTTGACTGAAATCTATTTGTCTGTTGTTGACTGCGAAATCTTTTGTCTGTTGTTGACTGCGAAATCTATTTGTCTGTTGTTGACTGCGAAATCTATTTGTCTGTTGTTGACTGAAATCTATTTGTCTGTTGTTGACTGCGAAATCTATTTGTCTGTTGTTGACTGCGAAATCTTTTGTCTGTTGTTGACTGCGAAATCTTTTGTCTGTTGTTGACTGCGAAATCTATTTGTCTGTTGTTGACTGAAATCTATTTGTCTGTTGTTGACTGCGAAATCTATTTGTCTGTTGTTGACTGCGAAATCTATTTGTCTGTTGTTGACTGCGAAATCTATTTGTCTGTTGTTGACTGAAATCTATTTGTCTGTTGTTGACTGCGAAATCTATTTGTCTGTTGTTGACTGCGAAATCTATTTGTCTGTTGTTGACTGAAATCTATTTGTCTGTTGTTGACTGCGAAATCTTTTTGTCTGTTGTTGACTGCGAAATCTATTTGTCTGTTGTTGACTGCGAAATCTATTTGTCTGTTGTTGACTGAAATCTATTTGTCTGTTGTTGACTGCGAAATCTATTTGTCTGTTGTTGACTGCGAAATCTATTTGTCTGTTGTTGACTGAAATCTATTTGTCTGTTGTTGACTGCGAAATCTATTTGTCTGTTGTTGACTGCGAAATCTATTTGTCTGTTGTTGACTGCGAAATCTATTTGTCTGTTGTTGACTGAAATCTATTTGTCTGTTGTTGACTGCGAAATCTTTTTGTCTGTTGTTGACTGCGAAATCTATTTGTCTGTTGTTGACTGCGAAATCTATTTGTCTGTTGTTGACTGCGAAATCTATTTGTCTGTTGTTGACTGCGAAATCTATTTGTCTGTTGTTGACTGAAATCTCTTTGTCTGTTGTTGACTGCGAAATCTCATGAAAACCCACCCAGTCGGCTCACCCGTACGGCACCATCCAGTCCTGCCCGTAGGAGTGCATAGTGATGAATGAAATCGTTCTCAGTCGGATAGCCAACAGTTTGTCTCTCACTGCTCTGGTCTCCGGCTCGCTAAACGCCGAGGAACCTCTGAAATTCTCATCGCACGGATCACTGCTGCTGCCCTGGCCGCCCCAATGGTAGCCGAAGTTTCTGTTCAGATCGACGCCATAACAACCGCCAGCTTGGGCTGATCGGGTTTTGCGCCATAATCGTTCCTGAGTGAGTGCGAGTGTTGTGTGCGCGAAAATTAACCGGCCTGGCGATTAGAAAGTCATAGGGCCGCTGTACATGTACACCCCGTGTGAGCGCGTGCAGGCGCGTGGCCGCCGGGGGGACAGATAGAACATGTCCGTCCCCCCAGTATAAGCTATAGGGGGGCATATCAATCATGCTCTGTCCCCCACCCCAACTTTGTGACTCGTGGCAATCAATAATTTTCTTCAGGGCGCTAAGATGAGTGCCCACGGCGCTAAAATGAGTGCCTACGGCGCTAAAATGAGTGCCTACGGCGCCAAAATGAGTGCCTACGGCGCTAAAATGAGTGCCTACGGCGCCAAAATGAGTGCCTACGGCGCTAAAATGAGTGCCTACGGCGCTAAAATGAGTGCCTGCGGCGCTAAAACGGCCTACGGCGCTAAAATGAGTGCCTTCGGCGCTAAAAGCAATGTCTTCGGCGCTATAAGGAATGCCTGCGGCGCCAAAATGAGCGCTGACAACACGATTCTCACAATAATGGAAATGTAGGATCGAGTTTAGTCATGTACATGTTGAATTCTTGGCTTTGTCCCCCCCACCATAAAGTCCATGGTGACGCCCCTAAGAATTGCCGTCAGCGCTGTCTGTGGGCCGAGGAGAACTCATCATGCTTGATCGTCATCATTGTGTATCATCATCATTCACTGAGAACAAGCTAATATTTAACCTCTACCCAGTCTCAGAACCAAAACGACACTACTTTTTCCAATATTCAACCCGCCAGCAGACCGTACTTACCCTAGTAAAAGTGTACGAGTACACATATCCATCCGGATTTAACAGAGGAGCGATATAGAAGGCAAAGTTATCCAGCATCGACTTTATAGTTGAATCTGACGACTTGTAGCCTTGGACTATCTGCAATTGTTGTGAGACATGAGCACTGATGGTTATACACTAAAGGGTAGAGTAGACGTGAGCAGTGATGGTAGACTAAGGGTAGAGTAGACATGAGCAGTGATGGTAGACTAAGGGTAGAGTAGACAGGAGCAGTGATGGTAGACTAAGGGTAGAGTAGACATGAGCAGTGATGGTAGACTAAGGGTAGAGTAGAAATGAGCAGTGATGGTAGAGTTTACCTTATCGATGAAGTACAGAGCAGTGGCTGGAGCAATCCATTCTCTTGCGTGAATGCCGGCGTCAATCCAAACAATTCGCTTCGATGGCAGATCATCGCCAATCTGATAAAAAATGATGATTTTCTACGCTTCATACTACTTATTTATGCTTTGTCTAGTACATTAATATTCGATCAGTGATTTTTTTATTTACCTTAATTAATTTTAAGTCTCTGCCTTCGTAGCTGGTGCCATATTTTTCAACTGAACAGAATGAGCCGCAAGTTGATTGTGTCTGGTCTAGGAAGTTTAGGATCTGTAGGCGGAACATGAGATCGATTTAATTTATCAGGTTTGAGACGGTCCATCTCACACTCGGTTAGACGCGGATGTCACACTCTGTTAGACACGGATGTCACACTTTGTTAGACACGGAAGTCACACCCTGCTAGACACGGATGTCACTCCTTGCTAGACACGGATGTCACTCCTTGCTAGACCCGGATGTCACAATTTGTAACTCTAATACAAAGACCTCACCTCCTGATAGGTGCGATACGCGGAGCTGATATCCGAACTCCTCCTCGTCTCCCCGGTAACCAGTTTGCCAAGATTTTCTTTCTGCACCGTCCACCAAGAGTACGTGTCCTGACTGCTGGGTATGGCCGCCACCAGTCTGCCATAGTCACCGCCTGGAACAAAGACTATGGTCTCTTGGTTCAGCAGCCCCGGACCGAACCAGAATCTCACCTGCGATGAAGGACGGGGCAGAAGCGACGATATTATTTGTTTGAATCTCTCCCCTAGAGAAACTCCTACCTGGAGAAGCTCTCACCTGGATAATCTCTCACCTTAAGAATCTCTCATCGTGAGAATCTCTTATCGTGAGAATCTCTTATCGTGAGAATCTCTCACCTGGAGAATCTCTCACCTTGAGAATCTCTCACCTTGAGAATCTTTCACCTTGAGAATCTCTCACCTTAAGAATCTCTCATCGTGAGAATCTCTTATCGTGAGAATCTCTTATCGTGAGAAACTCTCACCTTGAGAATATCTCACCTTGCGAATCTCTCACCTGGAGAATCTCTCACCTTAAGAATCTCTCACCTTGAGAATCTCTCACCTTGAGAATCTCTCACCTTGAGAATCTCTCACCTTGAGAATCTCTCACCTTGAGAATCTCTCACCTTGAGAATCTCTCACCTTGAGAATCTGTCACCTGGAGAATATCTCACCTTGAAAACATCTCACCTATAGAATATCGTTCACCTTGAGAATCTCTAGCATAATTATCCCTTGTGTTAGAATCTTATGAGAATCATCGAGCATCTCGCCTTAGAATCTCAGTCCTCTCTCGCTGAAAAGATATCTTAATTAAAACATATTACGTTGATCCAACGTACATTTTCGCCGACTTCGCCAGGCTTCCCAGCCTGGGAGTGGATCAGTTCCAGCCAGTCCAGCTGCGCCTGCCGCGTGGGGACGAACACGATTATCCGGTCGCTGGGGGGTCGATTGGGGCTGCGATGGTCAGCGACCTCTGGTGCTTGTGACTCTGCCTGTCTTTTACTGTCTGTCTGTCTGTCTGTCTGTCTGTCTGTCTGTCTGTCTGTCTGTCTTAGTGTCTGTCTGTCTGTCTGTCTGTCTGTCTGTCTGTCTTAGTGTCTGTCTTAGTGTCTGTCTGTCTGTCTGTCTGTCTGTCTGTCTGTCTGTCTGTCTTTCTTAGTGTCTGTCTTAGTGTCTGTCTTAGTGTCTGTCTGTCTGTCTGTCTGTCTGTCTGTCTGTCTGTCTGTCTGTCTGTCTGTCTGTCTGTCTGTCTGTCTGTCTGTCTGTCTGTCTGTCTGTCTGTCTGTCTGTCTGTCTATGAGCTCACATACCTGTCCCGAAGAATCCAGCACTCACCCCTGATTTGTCGTGGTGGGCAGGCCCAGTTGACAGGGCAGCAGCAGACCAAAGGCCAGCAGCACGGAAGCAAAAGCTGAGTTCACTTTGACACTCATTGTAGAAACAGGCGGCCAGCAAGTGTCGAGCTGGATGAAATAATTTTAAAGCTTTTAGCCGTTTCAGAGGTTATTTATTTAAATAAAACAGAATGGCATAAAGGTCATGCGCGACTTCGAAACACCTGTTGCTCGATAATTTGCGTCGAATGAAAGCATTGAAACAATTTTGCGAACGCTTAGTTAAACAAGAAATGTCATCTTTGCAATAAATTCACTTCTCGCAGCTTAGGCTTTTTTTAATTGAATCTAATTAATTAAAATTTTTTAAATTTTAAATTTTGCTGTTTAGCTGTTCATAACAAGCCTTGCGAGTTCGTTAAAATGGTGGATTTTAAGGCATGTTCTACAGATAAGAGATTCCTCAGGTGAGAGATTCTCCAGGTGAGAGATTCTCCAGGTGAGAGATTCTCCAGGTGAGAGATTCTCAAGGTGAGATATTCTCCAGGCGAGAGATTATCAAGATGAGAGATTCTCCAGGTGACAGATTCTCCCGGTGAGAGATTCTCCAGGTGAGAGATTCTCCAGGCAAGATATTATCAGGGTGAGAGGTTCTCAAGGTGACACATTCTCAGGGTGAGTGATTCCCAAGGTGAGAGATTCTCAAGGTGAGAGAGATTCTCAAGTTGAGAGATTCTCCAGGTGAGAGATTCTCTAGGTGAGAGATTCTCCAGGTGAGAGATTCTCCAGGTGAGAGATTCTCAAGGTGAGAGATTCTCAAGGTGAGAGATTCTCCAGGTGAGAGATTCTTTAGATGAGAGATTCTCCAGGTGAGAGATTCTCCAGGTGAGAGATTTTCCAGGTGAGAGATTCTCAAGGTGAGATATTCTCCAGGCGAGAGATAATCAAGATGAGAGATTCTCCAGGTGACAGATTCTCCCGGTGAGAGATTCTCCATGTGAGATATTCTCCAGGCGAGAGATTAACAAGATGAGAGATTCTCCAGGTTACAGATTCTCCAGGCAAGATATTATCAGGGTGAGAGGTTCTCAAGGTGAGACATTCTCAGGGTGAGAGATTCCCAAGGTGAGAGATTCTCAAGGTGAGAGAGATTCTCAGGGTGAGAGATTCCCAAGGTGAGAGATTCTCAAGGTGAGAGAGTTTCAAAGTGAGAGATTGTCTAAGGGAAAGATTCTCAAGGTGAGAGATTCTCAAGTTGAGAGATTCTCAAGTTGAGAGATTCTCTAAGGGAAAGATTCTCCAGGTGAGAGATTCTCAAGTTGAGAGATTATCATGGTGAGAGGTTCTCAAGGTGAGAGATTCTCAAGTTGAAAGATTCTCAAGGTGAGCGATTCTCAAGGTGAGAGATTCTCTTTAGGGAAAGATTCTCAAGGTGAGAGATTTTCCAGGTGAGAGATTCTCAAGGTGAGATATTCTCCAGGCGAGAGATGATCAAGATGAGAGATTCTCCAGGTGACAGATTCTCCCGGTAAGAGATTCTCTAGGTGACAGATTCTCCAGGCGAGAGATTCTCAAGGTGAGAGAGATTTTTAGGGTGACAGAGATTCTCATGGCACCAGCAGTTCGTCTACCTCGGCGGTCTGGTTCTTGACGTCCGCAATGTTGATTAGAGCTTGTATGGGCGTCGTGTTTCCTGCTGTAAAAGCGGTCCTGTGGGTCAAATTCTTATAGCCGCCAGAGGGCGGCTTTGTTCTAGGAGGCAGTGGTCGAACGCCGAAACCTGGTCGCTGAAAGACTCCCTGGACACAAGCATAGCAACTTCAACTGTGTGCACTAACCAGGAGCAACTCGGCTTAACTTGCAATGCTGGCGGACGTAAACTCAGGGGTAATGCATATTTGTCATATCAATTTGAATTTGAAAGTCATTAAATAATAAAAAACGCTTTACTTACTTACTTCAACAATATGAGTAGCACATATAGAGGAATATCAGTATATTTTAACGCAACTGACCAATCAAAATTGAATCATGCTTATACTCGTACTACTTATTAAGTAGCTAATGTTTGATCTATAGGGTCTCTCAGACTTTCAAAATTCAGCAACCAGAATCAGCAGAAACATTTGGTAAAGTATTATAATTCTCAGTATGCAGCAATGAATTCTAGCTGTTGCGCATTAATCACCATATTAAAATTAATTGACATTGCATGATATTACATATTTACTAATTGTATTGAAGTACTGAGTTATAGTTTCATCACGATAGCTTACAGCCTAAATATAGTTTAATTTAACAAAAAATACACCAAAAGAGTGACAGATACGCAAAAATTGAACTGCAAACAAGTTTTCTTCGTTGACGTGACAAAACTCAACCAGCTAGATGGAGGCCAAAAATTGAAGCTATAAAATTAGCCAACGTCAATGACAAATAGGGTCACCAGAAAGTACTGGAGCGTCTAATGCAATAGCAATTTGATTTAAAGGGGTCTTACTAAATTGTTATAATCTGTCTCTAGATAAAGATCAACGACTGCAACACCGGAAATTATGACGCACTATAACAAAGTTATATCTGAGCTTATAGAACTAGAAATTGTAATATAGAAATACGTCAGCTAGCTGCTCTAGAAAAAGTAACATATTTTTAAGATTTTTTAACATCGAGACATTAAGAGTGACGAGCTTTATGCAGCTTGACTATTTGCTCCATCCATAAGTTGATATATTTGGAATTTTCTAAGCGGCCTAATGCGCCTGCACCACATTGAACAGCACTCCACCGAAGGCCACTCCGCAGAAGATGCCGGAGACCAGGAAGAATGACGACACCATGCCAGCCAATGCCGCGTGCTTTGGATTCTTCACGTCCCTTGGCGCGTACATCATGCAGAGGGCGCTGAAGTAGCCGCCGGTGAAAGCGAACAACACCATGCCCGCCGCGAACACGTAGTCATTAGCGATGACCACCGGGAATGCCGGGGCCCGGTTGTCCGGGAAACAGTTGCACATGATGAAGAACGGTATGAAGATTAGGGTTCGAATCCACACGGCCAGTGCCAGCCAGCGTGGTTTTGGGAATTGTACAAAATTTGACGCCAGACTGCCCAGCATGGCGAACAGGTTGAAGCCGAGGAACACGAAGATGTCGGTGAACCAGGCCTCTATGGACAGCAGCTGGACCGGACGGATGGCCGATTGAACGGCTGGAAAGCAGGCCAGCGTGCAGAAGAATGTCGACCAGACGCTGAGGCAGTGAACCCAGCACTCTTTGAAGGCAGCCAGGTATCTCTGCCAGTATCTGAAATTGTGGTTCAAAGTTATGAATTCAACTTTGACGACACAGCTGTTTTACCAAAATTCAATGGACTTGGAAATCGGAAACTCTTTAAAAAAATCGGCTGGCTCACCTGGAGCACGCAGCCACAGGTCCCTTGCGGATACAGCACAAAGCACAACAAGCCCTGACAGTTTCCAGATTCTCATCGCAGCATCCGTTTACAGTTTCAGTTGAGTCGTCCGATTCGAAAGACGTCTGCTCATTGAGCAGTCGGTTCTTAGCGCCGCCTTGCGTCGTGTCGCAGGTCCTCTCAGACGAATGCGGTTGCGACGGCGGCTGCTGGTAGTGCCGATAGAACGGCAGCTTCGGCAATATGAGGAGCGAGGAGAAGCAGATGAGTAGCAGTACGACAGAGAATGAGAAATAGCCAACGGCGGTCATTTGCAGATTCTGCGAAGATGCCAGCCGACTAACAATGTTCACAATGGCAACCACTGTTCCGCAGATGTTGTTACCTGCGTTGCGTAAAACGACGTTAAAATGCTTCAGTGCTTCAAGTGAATTTTAAGTGGCATGTTTAAGCTTGCTGGGAAAGTGATGAGCAAAAGTTTGCTAAATTTTGTGGGCCTCCGTCACCCCATATCTGTGCCGGCTCCAGAGAGATACTCGGAGATTTGGATTAGTAGTAACAGCGCACTTATGTAAAGCTGTTCTGTGACTAGCTAATAAACTAATATCTCCCTTGTCACCATGGGGTCTGGGCGGGATTCCTACCAGGGGTGTCGCGATGGATTTTATGGTTGGGGGACAGAGCCAAGAATTCTATATGTACATGTACATTATTTTCAGAATCGGTGTTGTCAGCGCTCATTTGGCGCCGCAGGCACTCGTTTTAGCGCCTCAGGCACTGATCTTAGCGCCACAGGCACTCGTTTTAGAGCTACAGGCACTCATTTTAGCGCCGTAGGCACTCATTTTGGCGCGGCGGGCACTCATTTTAGCGCCACAGGCACTCATTTTGGCGCGGCGGGCACTCATTTTAGCGCCACAGGCACTCATTTTAGCGCCGCAGGCACTCATTTTAGCGCCACAGGCACTCATTTTAGCGCCGCAGGCACTCATTTTAGCGCCGCAGGCACTCATTTTAGCGCCGCAGGCACTCATTTTAGCACCGCAGGCACTCATTTTAGCGCCGTAGGCACTCATTTTAGCGCCGCAGGCACTCATTTTAGCGCCGCAGGCACTCATTTTAGCGCCGCAGGCACTCATTTTAGCGCCGCAGGCACTCATTTTAGCGCCGCAGGCACTCATTTTAGCGCCGCAGGCACTCATTTAAGCGCTGCAGGCACTATATTTTGTCACCCTGAAGCAAAATTATTGATTTTCATAACGGATCACAAGGTTGGGTGAGGGGGACAAAGCATTGGCATAACCCCCCTACAGCTTTTACTGTGACATGTCCCCCCCCCCGGTGGCGACGCCCCTGATTCCTACGACACGCACGAGAAGCATCACGATAGACGCCTTACCCAGTACGATCGCACTGGAGTAGGTCATGGGCAGCACACCCGCCATGCCGAACGCCGAGGACTGATAGACGCCGGTGCAACAGTTGAGCACAATGACACTGATTAGCGTGACATCGAAGAACAATCGCGGGCATTCGCTCGTGTCCACCAAGGCCATGATGGCGGTGGTGGCGCAGACGCAAACTTCGATCAGGATCACCAGCATAATGCGACGTGCGGCATTTTTGCTGCCAGTTTTTTCCTGTCCTTCGCTGGTCGTCAACGGCTGAAAGAAGACGTTGCAAGCCAGCATGAGCATGTTGGGCAGCTGAGACCCGAGGCCGATGTAGTTCATAAAATTGTGCCTGTAGTCCGCCTCGCGCGAGATGTTCGTGTTGAGCTTGTAGTTCTCAAAGTACTCCTTGGCATTGATGAATAGATTCCAGGGTAGCAGAATGCCCACACCGTGAAGCAAAAACGCGATGTATACCAGGCGAAGTGTGTCCCTCGGCGGCGGCCGTAGTTCTGGCGTTCATCAACTTCGGGCAGAGCCTCGAGCGAGATGTCCTTGCCAGACCAGACAGGCCGCCCCGCCTTGCTCCAGGCGTACAACTTGGCGCGGCCTGAAATCCGATCGCCGGCCTTCAAATCTGAGAATTCTTCAACATCCACAATCGTTATTAGTTCGGCATAATGATAATAATAATAGTAGCGATCAAAAGCTGGAATCCAACCAACTACTTCGATCGGCTGTCAGCTGTTCAAATTTGCCAGATCTGGCATTTCTACGCCAAGAGTTGCCGGCTGGCGTCTCCACCAATCTGCCTGACTTCTCTAGTAGCAGCAATCCAAGCAGTCGCTGTTCGAGGCGGAGAAGGCCACCTAGCGGAGGAATTGGCGCCGTCTCTGCTTCTAGTGCAGATGCTCCGGCTGCTGCTGCTGCTGCTGCTCCCAGGTCAAGTCGCGGACGCAGCAGGAGGCGTCAGAAAGTTCGCTGCTCAAGCTGCGACGATCATGCTGCTAGCAGGTGCTTGTCTGTGCCACCGGCCAAGCTCTCCCTGATCGGGCAAGACTTCCATGTGAGAATTGTTATTCTGAGCTGGCTCTGAACCTTGCTTTCAGTATCCCTGATCATACATACATTCTCCATCATTCCCACGGGCTAAATAATTCCCAGATGATTCCTTCTTATTAACTAGAAAAATTCTCTATAGTTCCCACTGATTAAAATTCCCCATGATTCCCACTGACTAATTCTAAAAACATTCCCCATGATTCCCATTGACTAATTCTAAAAACATTCCCCATGATTCCCATTGACTAATCATACATGCGCAACTTTGGGAATCACCCGGCCGTTTCTATTGGCAACACGCACATGTAAGTCGCTATTGGCTGATACCAGTCACGTGACTACTTTTCCGTCCAATAGCGACTTACATGTGTGTGTTGCCAATAGAAGCGGCCGAGTGAATCCCAAGGTTGCGCCCAAGCATGTGACTAATTCTAAAAAAGTTCCCCATGATTCCCACTGACTAATTCTAAAAAAGTTCCTCATGATTCCCACTGACTAATTTTAAAAAATTCCCCATGATTCCCATTGACTAATTCTAAAAAAGTTCCTCATGATTCCCGTTGACTAGTTCTAAAAAAGTTCCCCATGATTCCCACTGACTAATTCTAAAAAAGTTCCCCATGATTCCCACTGACTAATTCTAAAAACGTTCCTCATGATTCCCACTGACTAATTCTAAAAAATTCCCCATGATTCCCACTGACTAATTTAAACAAAATTCCCATGATTCTCACTGACTAATTCTCAAAAATTCCCCGTATTTCCTACTGGCTAACTGAAAAATCCCAAAGATAGATTTAGCTTCCTATAGACTAACTTGACATCCTGAAGACTAATTAACCAATCAATCCGTGCTCAAACGCCCCCCGTGCTCAACAATATTTCCCGAGACCAGGTAATACCCCAGTCAGTTGGTCTCTATGGCGACGACGAGGACAGCCCGCCGTTGGAATTCTGCGGCTCGCCAGTGTCCAGCAAACCGGCTCAAACTGCTGCACCGTCTCGCCTTCCAGTTCCCGAATCGCCTACTCGCCAACTCAATCGATTGTCTGCTCAAGCCGCGTCTGCTGTCGAACAGCTGATATCGATCTGCAGTTTGCCTAGCAACGGTCAATCTTCATCTGTTATTGTAGGTTTACTGTGCCGCTCATTGTACAGTCTAGTTAGCAACGGTTTAGCAATGTCCAGCGCTTGGTCCACAGCCAAATTTGTCAATCAATTTGGCGGCAATGTTAGCAAGGCTAGAACTGTTCAACAGAGAAGTCTGCTGTTAAAGAAAAGCAGACTGATGGCTTCGCCGCTGTGTCTGCTGGTTGAAGAGTCTTGTGCCAGTTGCGGTGAGTCTCAGAACCCACGAACGAGGGGGGGGGGGGTTCGATTGCTTTGCGTCTCAATCTATTGATTTAACATTTCCAAATTTCCGCAGTACCGATTGGTCTAAAGCTGTCGGCCATTGTGCGTCAAATAAATGCTTCGAAAAGCGAATCAAATGGCGAACAGGGCCGATTCGATGCCTTTGTCGTTGCCTGTTTAAAGTGAGTGGAAATTAGCTTTGATACATGGAATGGGAGGTTTAGGAGAAAAGCATAGTTAATTGATTACACCTGCCATAATAGGCAGATGCGCAACCGACACAGCCGCAGCCATACATGCATAACAGTCGGCCGAGTCGGCCGACGGCCGACCGATTTGGCAGCCAAACAAAGAAGTCGCAAAAATGCCCACCCGAACAGATACTCAAGTGGTAGTACTAAGTAGCTGACGAGGCATGTTGGCTTAATAAGACAGTCATAGTTACTCATGTTGTTTACCCAAAGTTGCGTTAATTTTGCTTGGGTTTTTTTAATATGTAAGTCGCATTTTTTGGCCAAAAACTACGTCGCATTTTTATTAAAACTAAGTCACACGGCCGACCGATTTTTGAAGGTTGCGCATGTATGGCCGCAGCTACTGTGTGGCGCAGTCTAAAGGCTGTTCAGTCCAAGGACTGGGGGGGGGTCGCCACACACACCCTCAATTCCCCCAGCTAATGCTGGCACCCATTTTACAGCTGGGTGAACTCAAGCAATGCAGAGTTGAGTGTCTTGCTCTCAAGGACACAAATTGTTCCAGTGGGATCGGGAAACGAACCCCTAACCTTTCAGTCGTGAGTCTTGAGGAGGCTACAACCCTAGTGGATTGTCAATAAGTGTTTTGATTAGATTGCATGGTTAAGAGATTAATGGGATTTGCTTTCCTAGTATTTGTGCTCAAATTTAATGACTAAAGTAAAAAAGCAAACTTTATCTGCAGTGCCGGTTTCTTGTCAGCCTGGCTAAAGCACCTGTGCTCAAACACCGACCTACTCAAGCGTAACTATCGCCCGCTAGCCCTGCTGAGACAGGGCACACCAGCCAGTTTGAATTCGTTAGCTCGCCTATGCAGTCTTCTTGACCGGCTCCAGCTGATGCAAAAGCAGCAACATCGGCAACATGCCAATCGGCGCCGCAACTACTGGCCTATGCCGGCGTCTCAAACTGAGCAGCGGCAAAGCTCCGGTGCTGTTGCTAGAAAATTTCGATCGACTTCTGCCAGTCGGCTGCCGAGGCCAAAATCTGCCGCCTCGCTGGGGTCAAACTGAGTGACAGCTCAGTGGGGTTGGGCCATAGACAATTCAATGACTAAAGTAAAAAAACAAACTTTATCTGCAGTGCCGGTTTCAAACTGAGTGACAGCTCAGTGGGGTTGGGCCAAAGACAATTCAATGACTAAAGTAAAAAAAATTATCTGCAGTGCCGGTTTCAAACTGAGTGACAGCTTAGTGGGGTTGGGCCATAGACAATTCGCTTGAAAAATGCACTGAAGAGATTTTTTATTAGAGGCATGGAGCTGTATGCACTCGGGCGCACTTTAAGCGACATTGTCGCACAACCGGCGAGAGGCATTGCTGCCCCCATTCCGCCGACTCCCCTGAGCAGGCACACAAGCGCGCGGATACGTACGCAGTCATACGCACAGGCACACACACAGGAGTGTACAGCGGCCTTAACTTTATTAATCGTTGGGCATGTACACTTCACTGTGCCTTGGGGGGTTGGCTCTTAATGACATTAATTGCACGAGCAGAGCCAAGCCGAGATTCCAATTTAGCCCCAAATTAATGTGACTGCACTTGGAATCGAGCCTGGGCCGCTGGCACATCAGAGAGTCAAAATTGTTAAAAACTTATTGATGAGCAATTTGAGCTCAGCCAATTTAACAAAAAAATAAACCAAAAATTGCTGCTTTAAGCAAGTTAAACATTTCTTCAAATTTTTGCTTGTAATAATTTCGTATTCAGAAAAAACTGCAGTTTTAGAGCCCTGTTCAATAATTTATTTTTGCAATATTCAGGTGCACTATCTGTAATAATTTATACAGAAATTCTATTTGCAATCTCAATCTATTGTGCAAGCATAGCAGGTTTTTATCGAGCATTGTTGCTCATAATTCAAAACTTGATTACTTTTTCCTTTATTGTGTGTGCCTTCAAATTAAAATATGTTGCAAATATTCTCATATTTGTCACATTGAATCTCCTTTCAGCCGAAATAGTTAGCAGGTTAATTAGTAATTTTTTCCGGAATTATTTATTTATTTCACTCGTTTTACTGTTAAAATATGATGCGCAATTATGCTAACCTGCATCTTTCAGTGCTTATCTTACTCACTTTTTGCGTGGTGTATATATTATCATGTATTATGCTTCTTATATCTTTCAAACTATAATTATACTGCCTAGTATTTAATAAGCACTATAATTTCCAAGCTCACAGTTTTTTATGCCGGTTTCAATAAATTCCAGACCGATTTTATCTCAAAGATTGTTTTAAACATTCCAAACCATTGACATATTTCTATTATTTTGTTATAATTTACTTCAGATTTTGTTTGAAAAAAAATTGAACATTTTCTGTTAACGAAGTTTATCTACTTTTGTGAGTGATTTTATCGGATTTATTTTTCGTTTTTGCGATAGTAATGAGTTAAGTGCAAAACTGTAATAATACAGTAGAATTGGATAGCAGAAGTCGTTAAAATTAAAACCGTTAATTAAGGAAAACCGTTAAAATTAATAGTGCAGGGGTAATTTTACCGTAGAAGTGTAGGGGTGAAATATGTATTTCACCTCTCTATCCGGCCTTTGAAACAATTCCTTTGATCCTTTGAAACTTCACTATAGCAATCCAGCCCGCTCAAGGTTTGTGTCTCTTCTCAGCTCTCTCCTCTCATCTCATCTCTTATCTTTTATCTAATCTTTTCTCTCACCTCTCTAATCTGTCATCTATCATCTGGCCCGCAGCAATCATCAAGACTTTTATATTTGGCCCTTGAAGTAAAAAGGTTGCCGACAACTGATTACATTGTTAAGATTTTAAACTGTTTTGTAATGTTAGTTAATTTTATTATGTAAATCTTCAATCATTCATCCCTTGGCTGATTAGCGGCCGCAATATACCCCAAATAGACTTTGAGAGCCTCCAGCGTCTCCAAGCCAACTCTGGGTATTTCACTCTGCGGCAGTAGGAAGCGATACTGACCCGTGTCTGGCAATTCGATTGTGTGAGCATAGGGCACCCCAATGCTTGCCGCGTAGTCATCTGAAGCTCCCGCTGCGGGATAGGTGACCACGGCCGAGTTGCCGATGTCATAGTTGCGGCCGAGCGATTTCAGTTTGTCTGCTGCAGCTTGCACTGGTCGCATCATCTGAGCATAGTTGTCTACGCTAACGTTGTAAGCGTACCTGGTTTTAGTGGTGGGAATGAGTCGGTTTCTCAGGTCTGAGAAGCCGGTATCTATTTGTCTGTTGTTGACTGAAATCTATTTGTCTGTTGTTGACTGCGAAATCTATTTGCCTGTTGTTGACTGCGAAATCTCTTTGTCTGTTGTTGACTGAAATCTATTTGTCTGTTGTTGACTGCGAAATCTATTTGTCTGTTGTTGACTGCGAAATCTATTTGTCTGTTGTTGACTGCGAAATCTATTTGTCTGTTGTTGACTGCGAAATCTATTTGTCTGTTGTTGACTGCGAAATCTATTTGTCTGTTGTTGACTGCGAAATCTATTTGTCTGTTGTTGACTGCGAAACCTATTTGTCTGTTGTTGACTGCGAAATCTATTTGTCTGTTGTTGACTGAAATCTATTTGTCTGTTGTTGTCTGCGAAATCTATTTGTCTGTTGTTGACTGCGAAATCTATTTGTCTGTTGTTGACTGCGAAATCTATTTGTCTGTTGTTGACTGCGAAATCTATTTGTCTGTTGTTGACTGAAATCTATTTGTCTGTTGTTGTCTGCGAAATCTATTTGTCTGTTGTTGACTGCGAAATCTATTTGTCTGTTGTTGACTGCGAAATCTATTTGTCTGTTGTTGACTGCGAAATCTATTTGTCTGTTGTTGACTGAAATCTATTTGTCTGTTGTTGTCTGCGAAATCTATTTGTCTGTTGTTGACTGCGAAATCTATTTGTCTGTTGTTGACTGCGAAATCTATTTGTCTGTTGTTGACTGCGAAATCTTTTTGTCTGTTGTTGACTGCGAAATCTTTTTGTCTGTTGTTGACTGCGAAATCTTTTTGTCTGTTGTTGACTGAAATCTATTTGTCTGTTGTTGACTGCGAAATCTATTTGTCTGTTTTTGACTGAAATCTATTTGTCTGTTGTTGACTGCGAAATCTCTTTGTCTGTTGTTGACTGAAATCTATTTGGCTGTTGTTGACTGCTAAATCTATTTGTCTGTTGTTGACTGCGAAATCTATTTGTCTGTTGTTGACTGCGAAATCTATTTGTCTGTTGTTGACTGCGAAATCTATTTGTCTGTTGTTGACTGAAATCTATTTGTCTGTTGTTGACTGCGAAATCTATTTGTCTGTTGTTGACTGCGAAATCTATTTGTCTGTTGTTGACTGCGAAATCTTTTTGTCTGTTGTTGACTGCGAAATCTTTTTGTCTGTTGTTGACTGAAATCTATTTGTCTGTTGTTGACTGCGAAATCTTTTTGTCTGTTGTTGACTGCGAAATCTTTTTGTCTGTTGTTGACTGAAATCTATTTGTCTGTTGTTGACTGCGAAATCTATTTGTCTGTTGTTGACTGCGAAATCTATTTGTCTGTTGTTGACTGCGAAATCTTTTTGTCTGTTGTTGACTGCGAAATCTTTTTGTCTGTTGTTGACTGCGAAATCTTTTTGTCTGTTGTTGACTGCGAAATCTATTTGTCTGTTATTGACTGAAATCTATTTGTCTGTTGTTGACTGCGAAATCTATTTGTCTGTTGTTGACTGCGAAATCTATTTGTCTGTTGTTGACTGCGAAATCTATTTGTCTGTTGTTGACTGAAATCTATTTGTCTGTTGTTGACTGCGAAATCTTTTTGTCTGTTGTTGACTGCGAAATCTATTTGTCTGTTGTTGACTGCGAAATCTATTTGTCTGTTGTTGACTGCGAAATCTATTTGTCTGTTGTTGACTGAAATCTCTTTGTCTGTTGTTGACTGCGAAATCTCATGAAAACCCACCCAGTCGGCTCACCCGTACGGCACCATCCAGTCCTGCCCGTAGGAGTGCATAGTGATGAATGAAATCGTTCTCAGTCGGATAGCCAACAGTTTGTCTCTCACTGCTCTGGTCTCCGGCTCGCTAAACGCCGAGGAACCTCTGAAATTCTCATCGCACGGATCACTGCTGCTGCCCTGGCCGCCCCAATGGTAGCCGAAGTTTCTGTTCAGATCGACGCCATAACAACCGCCAGCTTGGGCTGATCGGGTTTTGCGCCATAATCGTTCCTGAGTGAGTGCGAGTGTTGTGTGCGCGAAAATTAACCGGCCTGGCGATTAGAAAGTCATAGGGCCGCTGTACATGTACACCCCGTGTGAGCGCGTGCAGGCGCGTGGCCGCCGGGGGACAGATAGAACATGTCCGTCCCCCCAGTATAAGCTATAGGGGGGCATATCAATCATGCTCTGTCCCCCACCCCAACTTTGTGACTCGTGGCAATCAATAATTTTCTTCAGGGCGCTAAGATGAGTGCCCACGGCGCTAAAATGAGTGCCTACGGCGCTAAAATGAGTGCCTACGGCGCCAAAATGAGTGCCTACGGCGCTAAAATGAGTGCCTACGGCGCCAAAATGAGTGCCTACGGCGCTAAAATGAGTGCCTACGGCGCTAAAATGAGTGCCTGCGGCGCTAAAACGGCCTACGGCGCTAAAATGAGGGCCTACGGCGCTAAAATGACGTGCCTACGGCGCCAAAATGAGTGCCTACGGCGCCAAAATGAGTGCCTTCGGCGCTAAAAGCAATGTCTTCGGCGCTATAAGGAATGCCTGCGGCGCCAAAATGAGCGCTGACAACACGATTCTCACAATAATGGAAATGTAGGATCGAGTTTAGTCATGTACATGTTGAATTCTTGGCTTTGTCCCCCCCACCATAAAGTCCATGGTGACGCCCCTAAGAATTGCCGTCAGCGCTGTCTGTGGGCCGAGGAGAACTCATCATGCTTGATCGTCATCATTGTGTATCATCATCATTCACTGAGAACAAGCTAATATTTAACCTCTACCCAGTCTCAGAACCAAAACGACACTACTTTTTCCAATATTCAACCCGCCAGCAGACCGTACTTACCCTAGTAAAAGTGTACGAGTACACATATCCATCCGGATTTAGCAGAGGAGCGATATAGAAGGCAAAGTTATCCAGCATCGACTTTATAGTTGAATCTGACGACTTGTAGCCTTGGACTATCTGCAATTGTTGTGAGACATGAGCACTGATGGTTATACACTAAGGGTAGAGTAGACGTGAGCAGTGATGGTAGACTAAGGGTAGAGTAGACATGAGCAGTGATGGTAGACTAAGGGTAGAGTAGACATGAGCACTGATGGTAGACTAAGGGTAGAATAGACATGAGCAGTGATGGTAGACTAAGGGTAGAGTAGACATGAGCAGTGATGGTAGACTAAGGGTAGAGTAGACATTAGCAGTGATGGTAGAGTAGACATGAGCAGTGATGGTAGAGTAGACATGAGCAGTGATGGTAGACTAAGGGTAGAGTAGACATGAGCAGTGATGGTAGACTAAGGGTAGAGTAGACAGGAGCAGTGATGGTAGACTAAGGGTAGAGTAGACATGAGCAGTGATGGTAGACTAAGGGTAGAGTAGACATGAGCAGTGATGGTAGAGTTTACCTTATCGATGAAGTACAGAGCAGTGGCTGGAGCAATCCATTCTCTTGCGTGAATGCCGGCGTCAATCCAAACAATTCGCTTCGATGGCAGATCATCGCCAATCTGATAAAAAATGATGATTTTCTACGCTTCATACTACTTATTTATGCTTTGTCTAGTACATTAATATTCGATCAGTGATTTTTTTATTTACCTTAATTAATTTTAAGTCTCTGCCTTCGTAGCTGGTGCCATATTTTTCAACTGAACAGAATGAGCCGCAAGTTGATTGTGTCTGGTCTAGGAAGTTTAGGATCTGTAGGCGGAACATGAGATCGATTTAATTTATCAGGTTTGAGACGGTCCATCTCACACTCGGTTAGACGCGGATGTCACACTCTGTTAGACACGGATGTCACACTTTGTTAGACACGGAAGTCACACCCTGCTAGACACGGATGTCACTCCTTGCTAGACACGGATGTCACTCCTTGCTAGACCCGGATGTCACAATTTGTAACTCTAATACAAAGACCTCACCTCCTGATAGGTGCGATACGCGGAGCTGATATCCGAACTCCTCCTCGTCTCCCCGGTAACCAGTTTGCCAAGATTTTCTTTCTGCACCGTCCACCAAGAGTACGTGTCCTGACTGCTGGGTATGGCCGCCACCAGTCTGCCATAGTCACCGCCTGGAACAAAGACTATGGTCTCTTGGTTCAGCAGCCCCGGACCGAACCAGAATCTCACCTGCGATGAAGGACGGGGCAGAAGCGACGATATTATTTGTTTGAATCTCTCACCTAGAGAAACTCCTACCTGGAGAAGCTCTCCCCTGGATAATCTCTCACCTTAAGAATCTCTCATCGTGAGAATCTCTTATCGTGAGAATCTCTTATCGTGAGAATCTCTCACCTGGAGAATCTCTCACCTTGAGAATCTCTCACCTTGAGAATCTTTCACCTTGAGAATCTCTCACCTTAAGAATCTCTCATCGTGAGAATCTCTTATCGTGAGAATCTCTTATCGTGAGAAACTCTCACCTTGAGAATATCTCACCTTGAGAATCTCTCACCTGGAGAATCTCTCACCTTAAGAATCTCTCACCTTGAGAATCTCTCACCTTGAGAATCTCTCACCTTGAGAATCTCTCACCTTGAGAATCTCTCACCTTGAGAATCTCTCACCTTGAGAATCTCTCACCTTGAGAATCTGTCACCTGGAGAATATCTCACCTTGAAAACATCTCACCTATAGAATATCGTTCACCTTGAGAATCTCTAGCATAATTATCCCTTGTGTTAGAATCTTATGAGAATCATCGAGCATCTCGCCTTAGAATCTCAGTCCTCTCTCGCTGAAAAGATATCTTAATTAAAACATATTACGTTGATCCAACGTACATTTTCGCCGACTTCGCCAGGCTTCCCAGCCTGGGAGTGGATCAGTTCCAGCCAGTCCAGCTGCGCCTGCCGCGTGGGGACGAACACGATTATCCGGTCGCTGGGGGGTCGATTGGGGCTGCGATGGTCAGCGACCTCTGGTGCTTGTGACTCTGCCTGTCTTTTACTGTCTGTCTGTCTGTCTGTCTGTCTGTCTGTCTGTCTGTCTGTCTGTCTTAGTGTCTGTCTGTCTGTCTGTCTGTCTGTCTGTCTGTCTTAGTGTCTGTCTTAGTGTCTGTCTGTCTGTCTGTCTGTCTGTCTGTCTGTCTGTCTGTCTTTCTTAGTGTCTGTCTTAGTGTCTGTCTTAGTGTCTGTCTGTCTGTCTGTCTGTCTGTCTGTCTGTCTGTCTGTCTGTCTGTCTGTCTGTCTGTCTGTCTGTCTGTCTGTCTGTCTGTCTGTCTGTCTGTCTGTCTGTCTATGAGCTCACATACCTGTCCCGAAGAATCCAGCACTCACCCCTGATTTGTCGTGGTGGGCAGGCCCAGTTGACAGGGCAGCAGCAGACCAAAGGCCAGCAGCACGGAAGCAAAAGCTGAGTTCACTTTGACACTCATTGTAGAAACAGGCGGCCAGCAAGTGTCGAGCTGGATGAAATAATTTTAAAGCTTTTAGCCGTTTCAGAGGTTATTTATTTAAATAAAACAGAATGGCATAAAGGTCATGCGCGACTTCGAAACACCTGTTGCTCGATAATTTTTGCGTCGAATGAAAGCATTGAAACAATTTTGCGAACGCTTAGTTAAACAAGAAATGTCATCTTTGCAATAAATTCACTTCTCGCAGCTTAGGCTTTTTTTAATTGAATCTAATTAATTAAAAATTTTTAAATTTTAAATTTTGCTGTTTAGCTGTTCATAACAAGCCTTGCGAGTTCGTTAAAATGGTGGATTTTAAGGCATGTTCTACAGATAAGAGATTCCTCAGGTGAGAGATTCTCCAGGTGAGAGATTCTCCAGGTGAGAGATTCTCCAGGTGAGAGATTCTCAAGGTGAGATATTCTCCAGGCGAGAGATTATCAAGATGAGAGATTCTCCAGGTGACAGATTCTCCCGGTGAGAGATTCTCCAGGTGAGAGATTCTCCAGGCAAGATATTATCAGGGTGAGAGGTTCTCAAGGTGACACATTCTCAGGGTGAGTGATTCCCAAGGTGAGAGATTCTCAAGGTGAGAGAGATTCTCAAGTTGAGAGATTCTCCAGGTGAGAGATTCTCTAGGTGAGAGATTCTCCAGGTGAGAGATTCTCCAGGTGAGAGATTCTCCAGGTGAGAGATTCTCAAGGTGAGATATTCTCCAGGCGAGAGATTATCAAGATGAGAGATTCTCCAGGTGACAGATTCTCCCGGTGAGAGATTCTCCAGGTGAGAGATTCTCCAGGCAAGATATTATCAGGGTGAGAGGTTCTCAAGGTGACACATTCTCAGGGTGAGTGATTCCCAAGGTGAGAGATTCTCAAGGTGAGAGAGATTCTCAAGTTGAGAGATTCTCCAGGTGAGAGATTCTCTAGGTGAGAGATTCTCCAGGTGAGAGATTCTCCAGGTGAGAGATTCTCAAGGTGAGAGATTCTCAAGGTGAGAGATTCTCCAGGTGAGAGATTCTTTAGATGAGAGATTCTCCAGGTGAGAGATTCTCCAGGTGAGAGATTTTCCAGGTGAGAGATTCTCAAGGTGAGATATTCTCCAGGCGAGAGATAATCAAGATGAGAGATTCTCCAGGTGACAGATTCTCCCGGTGAGAGATTCTCCATGTGAGATATTCTCCAGGCGAGAGATTAACAAGATGAGAGATTCTCCAGGTTACAGATTCTCCAGGCAAGATATTATCAGGGTGAGAGGTTCTCAAGGTGAGACATTCTCAGGGTGAGAGATTCCCAAGGTGAGAGATTCTCAAGGTGAGAGAGATTCTCAGGGTGAGAGATTCCCAAGGTGAGAGATTCTCAAGGTGAGAGAGTTTCAAAGTGAGAGATTGTCTAAGGGAAAGATTCTCAAGGTGAGAGATTCTCAAGTTGAGAGATTCTCAAGTTGAGAGATTCTCTAAGGGAAAGATTCTCCAGGTGAGAGATTCTCAAGTTGAGAGATTCTCTAAGGGAAAGATTCTCCAGGTGAGAGATTCTCAGGGTGAGAGAGATTCCCAAGGTGAGAGATTCTCAAGGTGAGAGATTCTCTTTAGGGAAAGATTCTCAAGGTGAGAGATTTTCCAGGTGAGAGATTCTCAGGGTGAGATATTCTCCAGGCGAGAGATGATCAAGATGAGAGATTCTCCAGGTGACAGATTCTCCCGGTAAGAGATTCTCTAGGTGACAGATTCTCCAGGCGAGATATTCTCAAGGTGAGAGATTCTCCAGGTGAGATATTCTCAAAGTGAGAGAGATTTTCAAAGGTGAGAGAGATTCTTAGGGTGAGAGAGATTCTCATGGCACCAGCAGTTCGTCTACCTCGGCGGTCTGGTTCTTGACGTCCGCAATGTTGATTAGAGCTTGTATGGGCGTCGTGTTTCCTGCTGTAAAAGCGGTCCTGTAGGTCAAATTCTTATAGCCGCCAGAGGGCGGCTTTGTTCTATGAGGCAGTGGTCGAACGCCGAAACCTGGTCGCTGAAAAACTCCCTGGACACAAGCATAGCAACTTTAACTGTGTGCACTAACCAGGAGCAACTCGGCTTAACTTGCAATGCTGGCGGACGTGAACTTAGGGGTAATGCATATGTGTCATATAAGTGGATTTGAAAGTCATTAAATAATAAAAAACGCTTTACTTACTTACTTCAACAATATGAGTAGCACATATAGAGGAATATCAGTATATTTTAACGCAACTGACCAATCAAAATTGAATCATGTTTATACTCGTACTACTTATTAAGTAGCTAATGTTTGATCTATAGGGTCTCTCAGACTTTCAAAATTCAGCAACCAGAATCAGCAGAAACATTTGGTAAAGTATTTATAATTCTCAGTATGCAGCAATTAATTCTAGCTGTTGCGCATTAATCACCATATTAAAATTAATTGACATTGCATGATATTACATATTTACTAATTGTATTGAAGTACTGAGTTATAGTTTCATCACGATAGCTTACAGCCTAAATATAATTTAATTTAACAAAAAATACACCAAAAGAGTGACAGATACGCAAAAATTGAACTGCAAACAAGTTTTCTTCGTTGACGTGACAAAACTCAACCAGCTAGATGGAGGCCAAAAATTGAAGCTATAAAATTAGCCAACGTCAATGACAAATAGGGTCACCAGAAAGTACTGGAGCGTCTAATCGAATAGCAATTTGATTTAAAGGGGTCTTACTAAATTGTTATAATCTGTCTCTAGCCAGAAATCAACGACTGCAACACCGGAAATTATGACGCACTATAACAAAGTTATATCTGAGCTTATGGAACTAGAAGTTGTAATATAGAAATACGTCAGCTAGCTGCTCTAGAAAAAGTAACATATTTTTAAGATTTTTTAACATCGAGACATTAAGAGTGACGAGCTTTATGCAGCTTGACTATTTGCTCCATCCATAAGTTGATATACTTGGAATTTTCTAAGCGGCCTAATGCGCCTGCACCACATTGAACAGCACTCCACCGAAGGCCACTCCGCAGAAGATGCCGGAGACCAGGAAGAATGACGACACCATGCCAGCCAATGCCGCGTGCTTTGGATTCTTCACGTCCCTTGGCGCGTACATCATGCAGAGGGCGCTGAAGTAGCCGCCGGTGAAAGCGAACAACACCATGCCAGCCGTGAACACGTAGTCATTAGCGATGACCACCGGGAATGCCGGGGCCCGGTTGTCCGGGAAACAGTTGCACATGATGAAGAACGGTATGAAGATTAGGGTTCGAATCCACACGGCCAGTGCCAGCCAGCGTGGTTTTGGGAATTGTACAAAATTTGACGCCAGACTGCCCAGCATGGCGAACAGGTTGAAGCCGAGGAACACGAAGATGTCGGTGAACCAGGCCTCTATGGACAGCAGCTGGACCGGACGGATGGCCGATTGAACGGCTGGAAAGCAGGCCAGCGTGCAGAAGAATGTCGACCAGACGCTGAGGCAGTGAACCCAGCACTCTTTGAAGGCAGCCAGGTATCTCTGCCAGTATCTGAAATTGTGGTTCAAAGTTATGAATTCAACTTTGACGACACAGCTGTTTTACCAAAATTCAATGGACTTGGAAATCGGAAACTCTTTAAAAAAATCGGCTGGCTCACCTGGAGCACGCAGCCACAGGTCCCTTGCGGATACAGCACAAAGCACAACAAGCCCTGACAGTTTCCAGATTCTCATCGCAGCATCCGTTTACAGTTTCAGTTGAGTCGTCCGATTCGAAAGACGTCTGCTCATTGAGCAGTCGGTTCTTAGCGCCGCCTTGCGTCGTGTCGCAGGTCCTCTCAGACGAATGCGGTTGCGACGGCGGCTGCTGGTAGTGCCGATAGAACGGCAGCTTCGGCAATATGAGGAGCGAGGAGAAGCAGATGAGTAGCAGTACGACAGAGAATGAGAAATAGCCAACGGCGGTCATTTGCAGATTCTGCGAAGATGCCAGCCGACTAACAATGTTCACAATGGCAACCACTGTTCCGCAGATGTTGTTACCTGCGTTGCGTAAAACGACGTTAAAATGCTTCAGTGCTTCAAGTGAATTTTAAGTGGCATGTTTAAGCTTGCTGGGAAAGTGATGAGCAAAAGTTTGCTAAATTTTGTGGGCCTCCGTCACCCCATATCTGTGCCGGCTCCAGAGAGATACTCGGAGATTTGGATTAGTAGTAACAGCGCACTTATGTAAAGCTGTTCTGTGACTAGCTAATAAACTAATATCTCCCTTGTCACCATGGGGTCTGGGCGGGATTCCTACCAGGGGTGTCGCGATGGATTTTATGGTTGGGGGGACAGAGCCAAGAATTCTATATGTACATGTACATTATTTTCAGAATCGGTGTTGTCAGCGCTCATTTGGCGCCGCAGGCACTCGTTTTAGCGCCTCAGGCACTGATCTTAGCGCCACAGGCACTCGTTTTAGAGCTACAGGCACTCATTTTAGCGCCGTAGGCACTCATTTTGGCGCGGCGGGCACTCATTTTAGCGCCACAGGCACTCATTTTGGCGCGGCGGGCACTCATTTTAGCGCCACAGGCACTCATTTTAGCGCCGCAGGCACTCATTTTAGCGCCACAGGCACTCATTTTAGCGCCGCAGGCACTCATTTTAGCGCCGCAGGCACTCATTTTAGCGCCGCAGGCACTCATTTTAGCACCGCAGGCACTCATTTTAGCGCCGTAGGCACTCATTTTAGCGCCGCAGGCACTCATTTTAGCGCCGCAGGCACTCATTTTAGCGCCGCAGGCACTCATTTTAGCGCCGCAGGCACTCATTTTAGCGCCGCAGGCACTCATTTTAGCGCCGCAGGCACTCATTTAAGCGCTGCAGGCACTATATTTTGTCACCCTGAAGCAAAATTATTGATTTTCATAACGGATCACAAGGTTGGGTGAGGGGGACAAAGCATTGGCATAACCCCCCTACAGCTTTTACTGTGACATGTCCCCCCCCCGGTGGCGACGCCCTGATTCCTACGACACGCACGAGAAGCATCACGATAGACGCCTTACCCAGTACGATCGCACTGGAGTAGGTCATGGGCAGCACACCCGCCATGCCGAACGCCGAGGACTGATAGACGCCGGTGCAACAGTTGAGCACAATGACACTGATTAGCGTGACATCGAAGAACAATCGCGGGCATTCGCTCGTGTCCACCAAGGCCATGATGACGGTGGTGGCGCAGACGCAAACTTCGATCAGGATCACCAGCATAATGCGACGTGCGGCATTTTTGCTGCCAGTTTTTTCCTGTCCTTCGCTGGTCGTCAACGGCTGAAAGAAGACGTTGCAAGCCAGCATGAGCATGTTGGGCAGCTGAGACCCGAGGCCGATGTAGTTCATAAAATTGTGCCTGTAGTCCGCCTCGCGCGAGATGTTCGTGTTGAGCTTGTAGTTCTCAAAGTACTCCTTGGCATTGATGAATAGATTCCAGGGTAGCAGAATGCCCACACCGTGAAGCAAAAACGCGATGTATACCAGGCGAAGTGTGTCCTTCAGCGGCGGCCGTAGTTCTGGCGTTCATCAACTTCGGGCAGAGCCTCGAGCGAGATGTCCTTGCCAGACCAGACAGGCCGCCCCGCCTTGCTCCAGGCGTACAACTTGGCGCGGCCTGAAATCCGATCGTCGGCCTTCAAATCTGAGAATTCTTCAACATCCACAATCGTTATTAGTTCGGCATAATGATAATAATAATAGTAGCGATCAAAAGCTGGAATCCAACCAACTACTTCGATCGGCTGTCAGCTGTTCAAATTTGCCAGATCTGGCATTTCTACGCCAAGAGTTGCCGGCTGGCGTCTCCACCAATCTGCCTGACTTCTCTAGTAGCAGCAATCCAAGCAGTCGCTGTTCGAGGCGGAGAAGGCCACCTAGCGGAGGAATTGGCGCCGTCTCTGCTTCTAGTGCAGATGCTCCGGCTGCTGCTGCTGCTGCTGCTCCCAGGTCAAGTCGCGGACGCAGCAGGAGGCGTCAGAAAGTTCGCTGCTCAAGCTGCGACGATCATGCTGCTAGCAGGTGCTTGTCTGTGCCACCGGCAAGCTCTCCCTGATCGGGCAAGACTTCCATGTGAGAATTGTTATTCTGAGCTGGCTCTGAACCTTGCTTTCAGTATCCCTGATCATACATACATTCTCCATCATTCCCACGGGCTAAATAATTCCCAGATGATTCCTTCTTATTAACTAGAAAAATTCTCTATAGTTCCACTGATTAAAATTCCCCATGATTCCCACTGACTAATTATAAAAACATTCCCCATGATTCCCACTGACTAATTCTAAAAAAGTTCCCCATGATTCCAATTTCCCACTGACTAATTCTGAAAAAGTTCCTCATGATTCCCTTTGGCTAATTCCAAAAAATTTTCCCATGATTCCCACTGACTAATTCTAAAAACATTCCC
This sequence comes from Macrostomum lignano, assembly GCA_002269645.1. Classification (NCBI taxonomy): domain Eukaryota; kingdom Metazoa; phylum Platyhelminthes; family Macrostomidae; genus Macrostomum; species Macrostomum lignano. The sequence goes on along the minus strand of NIVC01001226.1, from coordinate 9,895 downwards.
CATGATTCCCACTGACTAATTCTAAAACATTCCCATGATTCCCACTGACTAATTCTAACAAAATTCCCCGTATTTCCTACTGGCTAACTGAAAAATCCCAAAGATAGATATAGCTTCCTATAGACTAACTTGACATCCTGAAGACTAATTAACCAATCAATCCGTGCTCAAACTCCCCCGTGCTCAACAATATTTCCCGAGACCAGGTAATACCCCAGTCAGTTGGTCTCTATGGCGACGACGAGGACAGCCAGCCTTTGGAATTCTGCGGCTCGCCAGTGTCCAGCAAACCGGCTCAAACTGCTGCGCCACCTCGCCTTCCAGTTCCCGAATCGCCTACTCGCCAACTCAATCGATTGTCTGCTCAAGCCGCGTCTGCTGTCGAACAGCTGATATCGATCTGCAGTTTGCCTAGCAACGGTCAATCTTCATCTGTTATTGTAGGTTTACTGTGCCGCTCATTGTACAGTCTAGTTAGCAACGGTTTAGCAATGTCCAGCGCTTGGTCCACAGCCGAATTTGTCAACCAATTTGGCGGCAATGTTAGCAAGGCTAGAACTGTTCAACAGAGAAATCTGCTGTTAAAGAAAAGCAGACTGATGGCTTCGCCGCTGTGTCTGCTGGTTGAAGAGTCTTGTGCCAGTTGCGGTGAGTCTCAGAACCCACGAACGAGGGGGTTCGATTGCTTTGCGTCTCAATCTATTGATTTTACATTTCCAAATTTCCGCAGTACCGATTGGTCCAAAGCTGTCGGCCATTGTGCGTCAAATAAATGCTTCGAAAAGCGAATCAAATGGCGAACAGGGCCGATTCGATGCCTTTGTCGTTGCCTGTTTAAAGTGAGTGGAAATTAGCTTTGATACATGGAATGGGAGGTTTAGGAGAAAAGCATAGTTAATTGATTACACCTGCCATAATAGGCAGATGCGCAACCGACACAGCCGCAGCCATACATGCATAACAGTCGGCCGAGTCGGCCGACGGCCGACCGATTTGGCAGCCAAACAAAGAAGTCGCAAAATGCCCACCCGAACAGATACTCAAGTGGTAGTACTAAGTAGCTGACGAGGCATGTTGGCTTAATAAGACAGTCATAGTTACTTATGTTGTTTACCCAAAGTTGCGTTAATTTTGCTTGGGTTTTTTTAATATGTAAGTCGCATTTTTTGGCCAAAAACTACGTCGCATTTTTATTAAAACTAAGTCACACGGCCGACCGATTTTTGAAGGTTGCGCATGTATGGCCGCAGCTACTGTGTGGCGCAGTCTAAAGGCTGTTCAGTCCAAGGACTGGGGGGGGGGGTCGCCACACACACCCTCAATTCCCCCAGCTAATGCTGGCACCATTTTACAGCTGGGTGAACTCAAGCAATGCAGAGTTGAGTGTCTTGCTCTCAAGGACACAAATTGTTCCAGTGGGATCGGGAAACGAACCCTAACCTTTCAGTCGTGAGTCTTGAGGAGGCTACAACCCTAGTGGATTGTCAATAAGTGTTTTGATTAGATTGCATGGTTAAGAGATTAATGGGATTTGCTTTCCTAGTATTTGTGCTCAAATTTAATGACTAAAGTAAAAAAGCAAACTTTATCTGCAGTGCCGGTTTCTTGTCAGCCTGGCTAAAGCACCTGTGCTCAAACACCGACCCTACTCAAGCGTAACTATCGCCCGCTAGCCCTGCTGAGACAGGGTACACCAGCCAGTTTGAATTCGTTAGCTCGCCTATGCAGTCTTCTTGACCGGCTCCAGCTGATGCAAAAGCAGCAACATCGGCAACATGCCAATCGGCGCCGCAACTACTGGCCTATGCCGGCGTCTCAAACTGAGCAGCGGCAAAGCTCCGGTGCTGTTGCTAGAAAATTTCGATCGACTTCTGCCAGTCGGCTGCCGAGGCCAAAATCTGCCGCCTCGCTGGGGTCAAACTGAGTGACAGCTCAGTGGGGTTGGGCCATAGACAATTCAATGACTAAAGTAAAAAACAAACTTTATCTGCAGTGCCGGTTTCAAACTGAGTGACAGCTCAGTGGGGTTGGCCAAAGACAATTCAATGACTAAAGTAAAAAACAAACTTTATCTGCAGTGCCGGTTTCAAACTGAGTGACAGCTCAGTGGGGTTGGGCCATAGACAATTCAATGACTAAAGTAAAAAAACAAACTTTATCTGCAGTGCCGTTTCAAACTGAGTGACAGCTTAGTGGGGTTGGGCCAAAGACAATTCAATGACTAAAGTAAAAAAAATTATCTGCAGTGCCGGTTTCAAACTGAGTGACAGCTTAGTGGGTTGGGCCATAGACAATTCGCTTGAAAAATGCACTGAAGAGATTTTTTATTAGAGGCATGGAGCTGTATGCACTCGGGCGCACTTTAAGCGACATTGTCGCACAACCGGCGAGAGGCATTGCTGCCCCCATTCCGCCGACTCCCCTGAGCAGGCACACTAGCGCGCGGATACGTACGCAGTCATACGCACAGGCACACACACAGGAGTGTACAGCGGCCTTAACTTTATTAATCGTTGGGCATGTACACTTCACTGTGCCTTGGGGGGTTGGCTCTTAATGACATTAATTGCACGAGCAGAGCCAAGCCGAGATTCCAATTTAGCCCCAAATTAATGTGACTGCACTTGGAATCGAGCCTGGGCCGCTGGCACATCAGAGAGTCAAAATTGTTAAAAACTTATTGATGAGCAATTTGAGCTCAGCCAATTTAACAAAAAAATAAACCAAAAATTGCAGCTTTAAGCAAGTTAAACATTTCTTCAAATTTTTGCTTGTAATAATTTCGTATTTAGAAAAAACTGCAGTTTTAGAGCCCTGTTCAATAATTTATTTTTGCAATATTCAGGTGCACTATCTGTAATAATTTATACAGAAATTCTATTTGCAATCTCAATCTATTGTGCAAGCATAGCAGGTTTTTATCGAGCATTGTTGCTCATAATTCAAAACTTGATTACTTTTTCCTTTATTGTGTGTGCCTTCAAATTAAAATATGTTGCAAATATTCTCATATTTGTCACATTGAATCTCCTTTCAGCCGAAATAGTTAGCAGGTTAATTAGTAATTTTTTCCGGAATTATTTATTTATTTCACTCGTTTTACTGTTAAAATATGATGCGCAATTATGCTAACCTGCATCTTTCAGTGCTTATCTTACTCACTTTTTGCGTGGTGTATATATTATCATGTATTATGCTTCTTATATCTTTCAAACTATAATTATACTGTCTAGTATTTAATAAGCACTATAATTTCCAAGCTCACAGTTTTTTATGCCGGTTTCAATAAATTCCAGACCGATTTTATCTCAAAGATTGTTTTAAACATTCCAAACCATTGACATATTTCTATTATTTTGTTATAATTTACTTCAGATTTTGTTTGAAAAAAATTGAACATTTTCTGTTAACGAAGTTTATCTACTTTTGTGAGTGATTTTATCGGATTTATTTTTCGTTTTTGCGATAGTAATGAGTTAAGTGCAAAACTGTAATAATACAGTAGAATTGGATAGCAGAAGTCGTTAAAATTAAAACCGTTAATTAAGGAAAACCGTTAAAATTAATAGTGCAGGGGTAATTTTACCGTAGAAGTGTAGGGGTGAAATATGTATTTCACCTCTCTATCCGGCCTTTGAAACAATTCCTTTGATCCTTTGAAACTTCACTATAGCAATCCAGCCCGCTCAAGGTTTGTGTCTCTTCTCAGCTCTCTCCTCTCATCTCATCTCTTATCTTTTATCTAATCTTTTCTCTCACCTCTCTAATCTGTCATCTATCATCCGGCCCGCAGCAATCATCAAGACTTTTATATTTGGCCCTTGAAGTAAAAAGGTTGCCGACAACTGATTACATTGTTAAGATTTTAAACTGTTTTGTAATGTTAGTTAAATTTATTATGTAAATCTTCAATCATTCATCCCTTGGCTGATTAGCGGCCGCAATATACCCCAAATAGACTTTGAGAGCCTCCAGCGTCTCCAAGCCAACTCTGGGTATTTCACTCTGCGGCAGTAGGAAGCGATACTGACCCGTGTCTGGCAATTCGATTGTGTGAGCATAGGGCACCCCAATGCTTGCCGCGTAGTCATCTGAAGCTCCCGCTGCGGGATAGGTGACCACGGCCGAGTTGCCGATGTCATAGTTGCGGCCGAGCGATTTCAGTTTGTCTGCTGCAGCTTGCACTGGTCGCATCATCTGAGCATAGTTGTCTACGCTAACGTTGTAAGCGTACCTGGTTTTAGTGGTGGGAATGAGTCGGTTTCTCAGGTCTGAGAAGCCGGTATCTATTTGTCTGTTGTTGACTGAAATCTATTTGTCTGTTGTTGACTGAAATCTATTTGTCTGTTGTTGACTGCGAAATCTATTTGCCTGTTGTTGACTGCGAAATCTCTTTGTCTGTTGTTGACTGAAATCTATTTGTCTGTTGTTGACTGCGAAATCTATTTGTCTGTTGTTGACTGCGAAATCTATTTGTCTGTTGTTGACTGCGAAATCTATTTGTCTGTTGTTGACTGAAATCTATTTGTCTGTTGTTGTCTGCGAAATCTATTTGTCTGTTGTTGACTGCGAAATCTATTTGTCTGTTGTTGACTGCGAAATCTATTTGTCTGTTGTTGACTGCGAAATCTATTTGTCTGTTGTTGACTGAAATCTATTTGTCTGTTGTTGTCTGCGAAATCTATTTGTCTGTTGTTGACTGCGAAATCTATTTGTCTGTTGTTGACTGCGAAATCTATTTGTCTGTTGTTGACTGCGAAATCTATTTGTCTGTTGTTGACTGCGAAATCTATTTGTCTGTTGTTGACTGCGAAATCTATTTGTCTGTTGTTGACTGAAATCTATTTGTCTGTTGTTGACTGCGAAATCTATTTGTCTGTTGTTGACTGCGAAATCTATTTGTCTGTTGTTGACTGCGAAATCTATTTGTCTGTTGTTGACTGAAATCTATTTGTCTGTTGTTGTCTGCGAAATCTATTTGTCTGTTGTTGACTGCGAAATCTATTTGTCTGTTGTTGACTGCGAAATCTATTTGTCTGTTGTTGACTGCGAAATCTATTTGTCTGTTGTTGACTGAAATCTGTTGTTGTCTGCGAAATCTATTTGTCTGTTGTTGACTGCGAAATCTATTTGTCTGTTGTTGACTGCGAAATCTATTTGTCTGTTGTTGACTGCGAAATCTATTTGTCTGTTGTTGACTGAAATCCATTTGTCTGTTGTTGACTGCGAAATCTTTTTGTCTGTTGTTGACTGCGAAATCTTTTTGTCTGTTGTTGACTGCGAAATCTATTTGTCTGTTGTTGACTGAAATCTATTTGTCTGTTGTTGACTGCGAAATCTATTTGTCTGTTTTTGACTGAAATCTATTTGTCTGTTGTTGACTGCGAAATCTCTTTGTCTGTTGTTGACTGAAATCTATTTGGCTGTTGTTGACTGCTAAATCTATTTGTCTGTTGTTGACTGCGAAATCTATTTGTCTGTTGTTGACTGCGAAATCTATTTGTCTGTTGTTGACTGCGAAATCTATTTGTCTGTTGTTGACTGAAATCTATTTGTCTGTTGTTGACTGCGAAATCTATTTGTCTGTTGTTGACTGCGAAATCTATTTGTCTGTTGTTGACTGCGAAATCTATTTGTCTGTTGTTGACTGAAATCTATTTGTCTGTTGTTGACTGCGAAATCTATTTGTCTGTTGTTGACTGCGAAATCTATTTGTCTGTTGTTGACTGCGAAATCTATTTGTCTGTTGTTGACTGCGAAATCTATTTGTCTGTTGTTGACTGCGAAATCTATTTGTCTGTTGTTGACTGCGAAATCTTTTGTCTGTTGTTGACTGCGAAATCTTTTTGTCTGTTGTTGACTTCGAAATCTATTTGTCTGTTGTTGACTGCGAAATCTATTTGTCTGTTGTTGACTGCGAAATCTATTTGTCTGTTGTTGACTGAAATCTATTTGTCTGTTGTTGACTGCGAAATCTATTTGTCTGTTGTTGACTGCGAAATCTATTTGTCTGTTGTTGACTGCGAAATCTATTTGTCTGTTGTTGACTGCGAAATCTATTTGTCTGTTGTTGACTGAAATCTATTTGTCTGTTGTTGACTGCGAAATCTATTTGTCTGTTGTTGACTGCGAAATCTTTTTGTCTGTTGTTGACTGAAATCTATTTGTCTGTTGTTGACTGCGAAATCTTTTTGTCTGTTGTTGACTGCGAAATCTTTTTGTCTGTTGTTGACTGCGAAATCTTTTTGTCTGTTGTTGACTGCGAAATCTATTTGTCTGTTGTTGACTGCGAAATCTTTTTGTCTGTTGTTGACTGCGAAATCTTTTTGTCTGTTGTTGACTGAAATCTATTTGTCTGTTGTTGACTGCGAAATCTTTTTGTCTGTTGTTGACTGCGAAATCTTTTTGTCTGTTGTTGACTGCGAAATCTATTTGTCTGTTGTTGACTGAAATCTATTTGTCTGTTGTTGACTGCGAAATCTATTTGTCTGTTGTTGACTGCGAAATCTATTTGTCTGTTGTTGACTGCGAAATCTATTTGTCTGTTGTTGACTGAAATCTATTTGTCTGTTGTTGACTGCGAAATCTTTTTGTCTGTTGTTGACTGCGAAATCTATTTGTCTGTTGTTGACTGCGAAATCTATTTGTCTGTTGTTGACTGAAATCTATTTGTCTGTTGTTGACTGCGAAATCTATTTGTCTGTTGTTGACTGCGAAATCTATTTGTCTGTTGTTGACTGAAATCTATTTGTCTGTTGTTGACTGCGAAATCTATTTGTCTGTTGTTGACTGCGAAATCTATTTGTCTGTTCTTGACTGCGAAATCTATTTGTCTGTTGTTGACTGAAATCTATTTGTCTGTTGTTGACTGCGAAATCTATTTGTCTGTTGTTGACTGCGAAATCTATTTGTCTGTTGTTGACTGAAATCTATTTGTCTGTTGTTGACTGCGAAATCTTTTTGTCTGTTGTTGACTGCGAAATCTATTGTCTGTTGTTGACTGCGAAATCTATTTGTCTGTTGTTGACTGAAATCTATTTGTCTGTTGTTGACTGCGAAATCTATTTGTCTGTTGTTGACTGCGAATCTATTTGTCTGTTGTTGACTGAAATCTATTTGTCTGTTGTTGACTGCGAAATCTATTTGTCTGTTGTTGACTGCGAAATCTATTTGTCTGTTGTTGACTGCGAAATCTATTTGCTCTGTTGTTGACTGAAATCTATTTGTCTGTTGTTGACTGCGAAATCTTTTTGTCTGTTGTTGACTGCGAAATCTATTTGTCTGTTGTTGACTGCGAAATCTATTTGTCTGTTGTTGACTGCGAAATCTATTTGTCTGTTGTTGACTGCGAAATCTATTTGTCTGTTGTTGACTGCGAAATCTATTTGTCTGTTGTTGACTGCGAAATCTATTTGTCTGTTGTTGACTGCGAAATCTATTTGTCTGTTGTTGACTGAAATCTATTTGTCTGTTGTTGTCTGCGAAATCTATTTGTCTGTTGTTGACTGCGAAATCTATTTGTCTGTTGTTGACTGCGAAATCTATTTGTCTGTTGTTGACTGCGAAATCTATTTGTCTGTTGTTGACTGAAATCTATTTGTCTGTTGTTGACTGCGAAATCTATTTGTCTGTTGTTGACTGCGAAATCTCTTTGTCTGTTGTTGACTGCGAAATCTATTTGCCTGTTGTTGACTGCGAAATCTCTTTGTCTGTTGTTGACTGAAATCTATTTGTCTGTTGTTGACTGCGCAAATCTATTTGGCTGTTGTTGACTGCGAAATCTATTTGTCTGTTGTTGACTGCGAAATCTATTTGTCTGTTGTTGACTGAAATCTATATGTGTCTGTTGTTGACTGAAATCTATATGTGTCTGTTGTTGACTGAAATCTATATGTGTCTGTTGTTGACTGAAATCTATTTGTCTGTTGTTGACTGAAATCTCTTTGTCTGTTGTTGACTGAAATCTATATGTGTCTGTTGTTGACTGAAATCTATTTGTCTGTTGTTGACTCCGAAATCTATTTGCCTGTTGTTGACTGCGAAATCTATTTGTCTGTTGTTGACTGCTAAAACTCTTTGTCTGTTGTTGACTGCGAAATCTATTTATCTGTTGTTGACTGCGAAATCTATTTGTCTGTTGTTGACTGCTAAATCTATTTGTCTGTTGTTGACTGCTAAACCTCTTTGTCTGTTGTTGACTGCGAAATCTATTTATCTGTTGTTGACTGCGAAATCTATTTGTCTGTTTTGACTGCGAAATCTATTTGTCTGTTGTTGACTGCTAAATCTATTTGTCTGTTGTTGACTGCGAAATCTATTTGTCTGTTGTTGACTGAAATCTATTGTCTGTTGTTGACTGCGAAATCTATTTGGCTGTTGTTGACTGCGAAATCTATTTGTCTGTTGTTGACTGCGAAATCTATTTGTCTGTTGTTGACTGAAATCTATTTGTCTGTTGTTGACTGAAATCTCTTTGTCTGTTGTTGACTGAAATCTATATGTGTCTGTTGTTGACTGAAATCTATTTGTCTGTTGTTGACTACGAAATCTATTTGCCTGTTGTTGACTGCGAAATCTATTTGTCTGTTGTTGACTGCTAAAACTCTTTGTCTGTTGTTGACTGCGAAATCTATTTATCTGTTGTTGACTGCGAAATCTATTTGTCTGTTGTTGACTGCTAAATCTATTTGTCTGTTGTTGACTGCTAAACCTCTTTGTCTGTTGTTGACTGCGAAATCTATTTATCTGTTGTTGACTGCGAAATCTATTTGTCTGTTGTTGACTGCGAAATCTATTTGTCTGTTGTTGACTGCGAAATCTATTTGTCTGTTGTTGACTGCGAAATCTATTTGTCTGTTTGTTGACTGAAATCTATTTGTCTGTTGTTGACTGCTAAAACTCTTTGTCTGTTGTTGACTGCTAAAACTCTTTGTCTGTTGTTGACTGCGAAATCTATTTGTCTGTTGTTGACTGAAATCTATTTGTCTTTTGTTGACTGCAAAATCTATTTGTCTGTTGTGAATGAAATCTATTTGTCTGTTGTTGACTGCGAAATCTATTTGTCTGTTGTTGACTGCTAAAACTCTTTTCTGTTGTTGACTGCGAAATCTATTTATCTGTTGTTGACTGCGAAATCTATTTGTCTGTTGTTGACTGCTAAATCTATTTGTCTGTTGTTGACTGCTAAACCTCTTTGTCTGTTGTTGACTGCGAAATCTATTTATCTGTGTTGACTGCGAAATCTATTTGTCTGTTGTTGACTGAAATCTATTTGTCTGTTGTTGACTGAATCTATTTGTCTGTTGTTGACTGCTAAAACTCTTTGTCTGTTGTTGACTGCGAAATCTATTTGTCTGTTGTTGACTGCTAAAACTCTTTGTCTGTTGTTGACTGCGAAATCTATTTGTCTGTTGTGACTGCGAAATCTATTTGTCTGTTGTTGACTGAAATCTATTTGCTGTTGTTTGACTGCGAAATCTATTTGTCTGTTGTTGACTGCTAAACTCTTTGTCTGTTGTTGACTGCTAAATCTATTAATCTGTTGTTGACTCTAAATCAAATGAAATGAAAGACAAATGAAATCTATTTGTCTGTTGTTGACTGAAACCTTGCTGCTGTCCCACGACCAATCAGCAATAGTGAGAGGCAATTCTGCCGTTCCGCACACTCCTTAGCACACAAGCACCAATACTGTACTCAGGCACAGCACTCATGCACACGCTCACACAGGGTGTAGAAGTTTATGTACGCGAATGAATTTCTCATGAAAACCCACCCAGTCGGCTCACCCGTACGGCACCATCCAGTCCTGCCCGTAGGAGTGCATAGTGATGAATGAAATCGTTCTCAGTCGGATAGCCAACAGTTTGTTCTCTCACTGCTCTGGTCTCCGGCT
>NIVC01001225.1:0-100942 GCA_002269645.1 Macrostomum lignano | reverse complement strand
TATGACTGGCGGGATTTTAATTTACAGCGTGAAAAGTTTTTTTGCTAGCTAGCTTAGCGAGCAAGCGAGTTAAAAGTTTAATATGATTTGGCTATTGATTCAATTTCGTTTGTTCCTTTCAATTGCTGTTATTTGATGGCTCTATACTACAGTACTATTCCAGGCTATAGCATGCTAAATTATGCATGCGAATGCTAGTCTATAATAATTTAGTCTTACACCATATCAATAAATAAAATTAGAAATTACCTGGGCAACAATGCAGCTATGAGCTATTTAAACATATGTTTTATTGTGCTTTTACATTGTTTGTTGCCCTATTTCTTCAAAATTTTCTTTTTTACCTATTAGTTCTTAAATAAAACAAAGTCAATGTAATATATTTTACAGTATACAAAAAAGAATATTATAATGAATTCTAGAAAACTTGTTAAAACAATAACAATAACAATCACAAAAACAAGTATTTTGTCAAAAAATAATTATAATTACCTTGATCAGTTTTTTTGAAATTTTATGTCTTTTTTAGGAATATAATTTTTGTTTGATTTGGTTTAACTTTTGTTTAAAATTTAAATAGATCAGAATTATTTTAATATGTGATTCATTTGCACTTTATCTTTGTTTGAATTTTAATGGTTTTTGCATTTGTTTAGAAAGAAATTTAAAATTTTGTTTAGAAAATTTAAATATGTTATTTCAGTAGTCCTTGCTATTCTTAATTATTTGATTGGGAATAAATTGAATAAATAAATATGTATATAATTCATCATGCATAATTTAAACTATTTTAATGCTTATAATGTGTATATACTAGGTCTTCTTTTCTTCTTATTCCGCTTTTATCATAATTATCATTATACAAAACTAGCTATACATATATTAAAGGCAAAATATTATTGTATAGATAAATTTTGAACTTCATGAATATTTTAATAAAAATGACTTCGCAAATTTCCCACAGATTGGCCAATCGGGTCCAGCAAAGCCTAGCAAATGTCCAACATTCCCCCGCCACTCAACCTGCGACCACAAAAGGGCATTCTAAAGTCTCGCAGTCACCATCATCGTCTGTCGCACAACAGCTGCGACCAGAGCATCAGCAGCAGCTGCAGATGCGGTTGAAACAGCAGCAACAGCAGGATGGCCTGACACCAGACGAGAGCACAGCTGGCTCTGCCTCCCACAAGCTGTTCCAATGGGACGAGATGAATATTCTAGCCACTTACCACCCTGCAGGTAGACTTTGAGCTTAACTGACAATAACTGACTGTTGAGTGAGTGATCCCAGATCCTCCCAGTCCCTCAGGGTGACTCAGTGATCCAGATCCTCTCAGTCCCTCAGGGTGACTCAGTGATCCCAGATCCTCTCAGTCCCTCAGGGTGACTCAGTAATCTCAGATCCTCTCAGTCCCTCAGGGTGACTCAGTGATCCCAGATCCTCCCAGTCCCTCAAGGTGACTCAGTGATCCCAGGTCGTCCCAGTCCCTCAGAGTGACTCAGTGATCCCAGATCCTCCCAGTCCCTCAGGGTGACTCAGTGATCCCAGATCCTCCCAGTCCCTCAGGGTGACTCAGTGATCCCAGATCCTCTCAGTCCCTCAGGGTGACTCAGTGATCCCAGATCCTCTCAGTCCCTCAGGGTGACTCAGTAATCTCAGATCCTCTCAGTCCCTCAGAGTGACTCAGTGATCCCAGATCCTCTCAGTCCCTCAGGGTGACTCAGTGATCCCAGATCCTCCCAGTCCCTCAGGGTGACTCAGTGATCCCAGATCCTCTCAGTCCCTCAGGGTGACTCAGTGATCCCAGATCCTCCCAGTCCCTCAGGGTGACTCAGTGATCCCAGATCCTCCCAGTCCCTCAGGGTGACTCAGTAATCTCAGATCCTCTCAGTCCCTCAGAGTGACTCAGTGATCCCAGATCCTCCCAGTCCCTCAGGGTGACTCAGTGATCCCAGATCCTGCCAGTCCCTCAGGGTGACTCAGTAATCTCAGATCCTCTCAGTCCCTCAGAGTGACTCAGTGATCCCAGATCCTCCCAGTCCCTCAGGGTGACTCAGTGATCCCAGATCCTGCCAGTCCCTCAGGGTGACTCAGTAATCCCAGATCCTCTCAGTCCCTCAGAGTGACTCAGTGATCCCAGATCCTCCCAGTCCCTCAGAGTGACGCAGTGATCCCAGATCCTCCCAGTCCCTCAGGGTGACTCAGTGATCCCAGATCCTCCCAGTCCCTCAGAGTGACGCAGTGATCCCAGATCCTCCCAGTCCCTCAAGGTGACTCAGTGATCCCAGGTCGTCCCAGTCCCTCAGAGTGACTCAGTGATCCCAGATCCTCCCAGTCCCTCAGGGTGACTCAGTGATCCAGATCCTCCCAGTCCCTCAGGGTGACTCAGTGATCCCAGATCCTCCCAGTCCCTCAGGGTGACTCAGTGATCCCAGATCCTCTCAGTCCCTCAGGGTGACTCAGTGATCCCAGATCCTCCCAGTCCCTCAGGGTGACTCAGTAATCTCAGATCCTCTCAGTCCCTCAGAGTGACTCAGTGATCCCAGATCCTCCCAGTCCCTCAGAGTGACGCAGTGATCCCAGATCCTCCCAGTCCCTCAAGGTGACTCAGTGATCCCAGGTCGTCCCAGTCCCTCAGGGTGACTCAGTGATCCCAGATCCTCCCAGTCCCTCAGGGTGACTCAGTGATCCCAGATCCTCCCAGTCCTCAGGGTGACTCAGTGATCCCAGATCCTCTCAGTCCCTCAGGGTGACTCAGTGATCCCAGATCCTCTCAGTCCCTCAGGGTGACTCAGTGATCCCAGATCCTCTCAGTCCCTCAGGGTGACTCAGTAATCTCAGATCCTCTCAGTCCCTCAGAGTGACTCAGTGATCCCAGATCCTCTCAGTCCCTCAGGGTGACTCAGTGATCCCAGATCCTCCCAGTCCCTCAGGGTGACTCAGTGATCCCAGATCCTCTCAGTCCCTCAGGGTGACTCAGTGATCCCAGATCCTCCCAGTCCCTCAAGGTGACTCAGTGATCCCAGGTCGTCCCAGTCCCTCAGGGTGACTCAGTGATCCCAGATCCTCCCAGTCCCTCAGGGTGACTCAGTGATCCCAGATCCTCCCAGTCCCTCAGGGTGACTCAGTGATCCCAGATCCCCCTTTCGCTGATTCAGTGACTCAGTGCTCCCCGTTTGGAACCTACCGCACCCCAACCAGGCAAGGACTACGGCCACATGAAGGTGGACGAAGCGCCGACGCCTTACGAGGCGGCCCAGCCGGTCACCGAGGAAGATGAGGACCAGGACAGTGGTGGCGGCGGGCAGCCCCGGACCCGCCGCGCCAGCTTTGGTGACGCAGTGCCGGCCGAGTTGCTGGCCTCCCGGCTGCGCGCCGAGGCCGCCGATTCTGGTGCGCCGGCGCCAACGCGCCATTGTCGCCGGTGCACGATTTGGACGCCGACGAGAGCGAGCTGAGCGCCGAGGAGCGGGAGAGAAGGCGCCAATTTCGGTTAAAACGGAAGCAGCACTACAATGAGTTCCAGGCGGCGCTTGTTGCTAGGCAACAGAGTCAGGAGGACGAAGATGACGAGGAGAAATGCGACGAAGCGGTTGGCATGGAATCCGGGTGATCGGGGAGTCGGGGTACGCGGATTTTAAGATTGGGATTGGGATTTTTGGGATCAGAAGTTGAAGATTGGGATTTTTGGGATCAGGAGTTGAAGATTGGGATTTTTGGGATCAGGAGTTGAAGATTGGGATTTTTGGGATCAGGAGTTGAAGATTGGGATTTTTGGACTTGGGAGTTGAAGATTGGGATTTTCGGACTAGGGAGTTAAAGATTGGGATTTTTACTCTGAAGTCGGGACGTGGACACTTTCTTTGAGAGTCCTATTCAGAGATCACGAGTCGAAAAAAGCAGTTCGAATGCACTTTCTGCAATACTAGCATAGGTTATTGTAGTGTTAGCAATCTTCATTCTGCTATATCTCCTAGCTATCTTCTTCACTTATCTCTGATCGAAAAGTTAATCATAGCTGTGAATGTATTTTTGTTAAGCTTTGGCACCATTTTTACATATCTCACACTTGTACGTTTACTACTTGGAATTGGCAAATAATTGGCTAGCTTTGCTTAACCTTTTGTTTATCGCATTAGCCGAATTTCTAAGAAAAATTAATTTCCTCATTTCAATAGTTTGCGAGGTTGTTTCTTTTAACTATTTTTATTGCTACATTTTGTCATCTGCAGAGAGAGAGCATCGTTGTATCAGATTATTTTCTTAGGACTACTAATATAAGTAGGCAGTTTGGCGCATGCAATCAATTGTTTAGAACAATATTTTATCAGTAAAAATAATTATAATTGTCAAGATCTCCGCGCTGCCAACACACTGTTTATGTGTTGTGATGTATCCTAATTCTTATGCACCCAAAATGATACTACTTGGAGTAGTATATAATAAAAAACTGGCAAAGCCTGTCTGTCTTCTAGCAGACACGAGAATTGATTCCTGTTGTGAGGCCCTGATTGCAACAGGTCAATTATTAATGTATATTATAGCTTTACATTCCAATCAAAGGTTGAGGTAACTGCGGCCGACATTGTAGTTGAAGCTTCATCTGACTCACTTTTAGCAAGCGAAAGCAATCGTCATAAAGAGCTGCGCTTTCAAAACAAGCAAAAAAATCGCACAACAAAACGCAAGCACAGAAAAAGCAAAGCAACTCAAATTTAGCAAAAATGAGGTGGTCAAATATTTGTAGTTGTTTGTAACACAATGAACTGCTGTGGATGCGCTACATATAGTACTAATCAGTTTAAAAAACATGGAACTATCCTTCAGTAAAAGAATCAGTGCGCTAAGACACGGACAGGTATGTACAATTATTCCATATGGCTGTGCTGAAGCAATACTTATTATTGATGTTAGGGCCAGCCGCATGCACAGTTGTCACCGTTAGACTAGTTAAAGTTGCCAAGCGACTTTATACACGTAATTATTGTATGGAATCCTGATTCTGCTCATTTAAGTTTTCATATTCCATTGTATATCGCATCCGAAAGACAAAAACAGCAAAGCGGGTTGAACAACACTTAGAAGAACGGCAATTGCATTAAAAACTGACAGTCAAATACGCACACTGCTGCTCTGAGTAGCGTATACAGCGAATTTGATAGAAAATGTGCTAAAAATTGATACTTACGTAAAAAGCGAAGTTTTGTGACTGCGCAGATTTTATTCAGCATATAAAATATTAGTAATAGCAAAAATATGTTAATCATGAGAAGTATTTTTATAAAAAAAAACACGCGGTGTTGCGAATCGGAGGAACGCATTGCTTGACAAAGACGTGTTGAGTGATCATCATATATCGATATTTAACAGGATCAGACTATTGCTGGTTTGGATGGGGGGAATCATAGTGTTCATTATTAAGACCTTGACTATGCACATCAGCCTCCGGTTTCAAGCTGTCTATAAGCAAAATCGCATGATATAAGAAAATGCCAGATTAGTGTGTTATTAATGATCCCAGCTCAGGCCAGAGTCTCATTGGCTGGCTGCCGCTTCTCCACCTGGACCTGCACTGGCGGGGTCTTCTCCGATACCCCGGAGCTGGCGGCCGATGATGCTGCTGGCGCCGTTGCCGCCACGTACGTCGAGGGCAGTGGAGGCCGCTCCTCCATGATGGGTGTCGCGCTGCCGCCAGAGCCGATCTCCGTGCTGCCGCTGCCGCCCGTCTTCGTCGAAGCCGTGGCAGTCCCTCCGCCGCCGATGCTGCTGCCGCCGCCACCGCCGCGGAACGTCGACGTCGAGGTGGTCATCTGGTCGGAGTTGGCGCCGCCGCCGCCGCTGCCAGGCAGTAGAGCAGCCCGGGAGCTCTCCTCCTCGTCGGCCTCCTCAAGATCTTCGCGAGCCTCGTCGAAGTCGCAGGCGGAGCCGGCGTACTGGGGCAGGTAGGCGCCGGGGTTGGCCAGCAGCATCCGCTGCAGGCTGGGCCGCCTGGGACCCACGCTGCCGCTGTAGCTGCCGCTGCAGTTGCTGCCGGCGCCGAGAGACTCGGAGCTGCCCATCATCACCATATGCTGTTGCATCATCCTGCCGCCATGGACGGGAGTTGGCCGGAGCATCTGGTGCTGCTGCTGCTGCTGCTGATAGTATTGCTGCTGTAGCTGGTGCTGGCAGCGGCCGCTGTGGCTGTGCGCTGGCGAGCCGGCCAGACTCGATGCCTGGCTGGCGCCGGCAGCAGCGGCGGCCGAGGGGGCGTACAGGCAGTAGGGACTGTCCGGGATGAGGTCGGGCGGGTTGCCGGGCCCGGTGTTCCAGTCCGACGTGTCCCAGTGATAGCCTGCGGTTTCAAATCAATGACCAGTAGTTAGCGATCGTATTGATTAGGTTTGCTACATTAAAAATCACCCATAAAGTGCTTGCAAAATTTCAAGACGAGCATTTTTTTCAGTGTGTTTTATAGTTCAATGCAATTTGGTTAGGCATGCGAAGTTTCACTGGAGTTTCACTGGCTGTCAAACCAAGTAGATTAATCAGGCGATCCTTGACCGAAGCTTACTACTTCCAGCAGGGGAAGAGAAAGTCTCGAGCCTACAGAAAGAAAGCTAGGAGAAGTAAATCCCACTATAAGAACAAACCCAAGGCGCTGGAATCTCAAGCTGGGGAATCCCAAATTAGGGGAATCCCAAGCTGAGGGATCTTAAGTGGGGGATTCCAATCTAGGGAAAGCCCAATCTGGGGCAATCCCAATCTAGAGGAATCCCAATCTGGGGGGATTCCAAGCTGGGGAAATCCCAATCTAGAGGAATCCCAAGCTAGGGGAATCCCAATCTGGGAGAATCCAAATCTAGGGGAGTCCCAAGCTGTGGGAATCCTAAGGTAGGAGAATCCCAATCTGGGGGAATTCCAAGCTGGGGTAATCCCAATCTGGAGGAATTCCAAGCTAGGGGAATCCCAATCTGGTAGAATCCAAATCTAGGGGAGTCCCAAGCTGTGGGAATCCTAAGGTAGGGGAATCCCAATATGGGGGAATTCCAAGCTGGGGTAATCCCAAGCTGGGGGAATTCCAAGCTGGGGTAATCCCAAGCTGGGGGAATTCCAAGCTGGGGGAATCCAAGCTGGGGGAATCCAAGTATCGCAGACGAGAAACGATGCGGCTGTGTAAATGAAATTACAAAGCAGCATCTGACTAAAGAGTTAAACGCTGAAAATGCAACTACTAATAAGTAGTATACGAGTACTGAATATGAGCTAGCAAAAAAGCTATTGTCTTTTTCTTCCGAAACTAAAGTAGGAGGAAAAGCCGACAAAACAGAAACAAAGCAAACAGAAACTTATATAAGCATACACAGAACTGCCGAATATATGAATTATAATGCTTGTTTACTAAGTACCATATAATATAAAGCTATATACAAAAATCCAGACCCGAAACCGCCACAACGTGCAAGCGCGACTATATAGAGCAAAGCCAACACACCAATAGGGGACAAGAGACTGCCTAGGACTACTCCTATATTACTGGGATGCTACTCATAGTAGTAACAGTAGTTAGTGAGTTAGCGGCAACGCTTGTTAATACAAATTAATGATTAAGTAGTACATATTGTTATACCGCATTACATTGCAATCGCAAATTATGCAAACGCTGTGTGTGGATGCAAAATGAAGCTGAACAAATGAATGGCGTTATGGCTTTTTAGTGTTTGTTGTGCGCGCATGCGACTTTCCCGATGAAAGCGATTCTGGTTACACAGCAACGTTTTCAACGGGAAAGTTCGCCGGCACAAATGAAATTTTAAAGACGCCAAATGAATGGGAAATTATTATAGGGTTGCAGGACTGGCTTAGGAGGGTTACAACTCGGGGGGGGGGGGGGGTACCAACCTTGCCGGGAGGCGTGCGAGCCAGCCGGTGACACGCTGCCACCAACACCACCAAAGTGGTGAACCTCTGCAAATAATTGGAGAGCGATGATGAGTACCTTCTTTTTTAAATAACAACAAAACAAAGGTAATTAGCTATATATCGGAGAGTTGCTGGGAACTTGGCTAAGGGAAAATCGAAGAACAGCAGCAGCGGCAGCACCAATAGAAGCAGGGACAGGTAGTAATTTTCATAATTTCGAAGTGTTCAATTTCTTGATACTTAAATCTACTTGTAGTAGCATTGATAGCCTTTTATGAAAATTCTATTTAGCAAAACAGAAAATTAAAAAGCATCAAATATGCATAGAACACGCTAGCCAGCCGGCGCAATGCAATGCAAATGCAAATGTGACTAATATTAATAGTATTAATAATAGTAAATACTAGTAATAAAATGCACGGACACGTCTAAAATCAAAACTTGACAGGCTTGAACTACTTATAGTAGGTTGGGAAAAAACAAAGTTAGCACGCCTGCAACAAGCTGCTAAGATGTAAATACCGCCTGCGTCATCGGTTGCATACTACTTAGATAGATTAGATATCAAGTAGTATATGTGAAGCGAAAAAGAAACAGACAGGCCTCCCCAGAGAGCTCACCCTGCTCATCGATGATGTCGCCCAGAGCGGATCCGGCGCCCTGTCTGGCGTAGAGCCGGGAGCCTCGGCTATGCAGAAACGCCGGCTGCAGGTGGTGCTGCTGATGATGATGGTGCCCGTGATGCGGCTGCTGCTGCTGCTGCTGCTGCTGGTTGGGGCGCCGGCTGATGGTGGCGGTGCAGCTGGGCGTCAGGCAGCGGGTTGGCGTCCCGGCCGTGTCCGAGTAGAAGCTGAACGGCCTCGGCGGATGCGGCTTATCGTAGGCGGCGTAGGAGGCGGCAACGGCGGCCGCCTCGGGCAGGTTGTGCTCGCTGCTGTAGCAGTTGGGCACGGAGTGGCGCAGGTCCAGCTGGCGCTGCGGCACCATGCAGGTCTCGCCAGTGGCCAGCGTCACCAGGGCCATGGCCTCGGCCGGGTCGTGGCTGGAGCACTGCCTGTAGGTGCCGCTGCCCAGGGTGCTGCCGCTCTTGGCTGCTGCGGCTGCAGCGGCAGCAGCCGACGACGAGGCGTGTCGATCTTTGCCGTGTCGGCGACGAACTCCGCCGCCGCTGCCGCCGCCGCGCCGCCTGCTGCAGTAGGACACCACAAAGAAGATTGTCAAAGCCAGTAGCAATATAATTGAGATGGAGCTCAGTATGGCGACAACTTCGTGGAAGCTGAGGCCTAACAGGGCGGAGCTGCCGCTGTCAACGCCAGGCACGTGGAAAGTCTCGCAGCTGCGGCCGCTGTAGCCAAGCGAGCAGTTGCAGTAGTAGCTGCCCGGCTGGTTCACGCACACGCCTCGCCCGCCGCAGGGAGACCGGGCGCCGCCTCCGCCAGCTGGCGCGCCGCCGCCTGAGCACTCGTCGACGTCCACGCCGCAGGTCGGGCCCTGGTAGCCGGTGCCGCCGCAGTGGCAGATGGCGCCGCTGGGGCTCTCCTCGCATCTGGCGTTGTTCTCGCAGGGATTAACGTCGCGGCCGCAGTAAATTCCGAATTCGCAACGACTGCCGGACAGGCCGGCCGGACACTCGCAGGTGAAATGCCGGCCAGATTGGTGGCAGGTGGCGCCGTTGAGGCAGGGCGATTCGGCGCACGGCTCCGTGTTGATCTCGCATTGGCGCCCAATGTAGGGGCTGGCGCACTGGCACTGGTAGCCGCCGGGGTGTTGCTGCACACGCCGGCGTGCTGACAGGGGGCCACGGCGCACGCGGTGCCAAAGTACGTGTTCGAACAGCCGGTGGTGGCGCCCTCGGTGCCGCTGGTCAGGCTGACACGGGGCAGGTTGCCTGGCTGAGCCTGCTGCTGCTGCCGCTCGGAGACTGGCAAAGGCAGGCCGTTCAGCCGCATCTGGCCGAGGCAGCCAACGTAGGCGCGGCCAGTCGATACGCGCTTCTGCGTTGGCGCGTCCGACCAGGGTATGGCGCGCAAGGTTGGCTCGATTGAGTCTACTAGGAGTTCGATAGTCCAGTTCCTCAGCGCCTGCTCGGAGCGGGCCACGCGGCTGCGGGTTTTCGAGGGAGAAGGGATAAGGGCTGCTGGTTGATACGATTCAGGATTCTGTGTGACCCCTGCGTGTCCTTGGTTGACCTTCCATTTTTTTATCTTTCTATCTGTCTTGACTTGACCCCTTCGTGTCCTGACTTGACTCCTTCGTGCTCTGACTTGACCCCTTTGTGCTCTGACTTGACCCCTTCGTGTCCTGACTTGACCCCTTCGTGCTGACTTGACCCCTTTATGTTCTGACTTGACCCCTTCGTGCTCTGACTTGACCCCTTCGTGTTATGACTTGACCCCTTCGTGCTGACTTGACCCTTCGTGCTCTGACAAAAACCCTTTTGTGTCCTGAGATGACCTCCTCATTGTCCTTAGTTGACCCTTCTATATCTTAATTTGACTCATGTGTCCTGAATTGACCTTTTCATGCCACAATTTAATCCATTTATACTCGTATCTTGGGTCGACCCAGTCATGCTCTGATTTGACCTCTTCATATGTACCGGTATTAGATATACATCCTTGTGTCCTGAGTTGACCCTTGTGTGTCCCGAGCTGACCCAAACATCTGCTTCGCTACAGAAGGCAAATAAAGTCCAGGCGAAGGTATTTCCATTGATATAGATCTAGCTACCTCTCGGCCTCTCGCATCAGCCTCAGCCGCACTCCGTGCCATCGGCCGTCGTTCACTCGACGCCGACTGGCCGCCCACGGCCTGGGCTGCACGCGGCCATTCACCGCCGGGGCCACTTGGAGGGCGCCGTCCTGTCCGAGGCTTATCACAATGTCGCGCAATTGTGGCGCGTTCGGCGTCCAATGCACGGCGAACACGGGGCCAGGCTGGTTCTGCAGGCTGCGCATGCGGAATTCCAGATCGACGGCGAATGACCGGCCGGCCGGGTCGCCGCTGGCTGTTGACGCCGGCGACGATTCGTTCAACGACCAGGCAAGGTTGCCAGCGCCTCGAAGGTGCACAACTGTAGCGTTGCTGGCGCAGTCGGCGCCCGAGTCGTCCGCGCAGGCGCGAGCGTTGGCGCCCGCGTCCTGCTCCAGGCAGATGTAGTGCCCAGTGGGCAGGTGGTGGCAGCGCTGATCTGGCCGGCAGTTGCAGGCGGCCTGAGGAGGGGTTGAGAATGTTATTGTACTGCTAGTACATGTACACGTTCTGACGCCAAGAGGGTAGCTCACAAAGGTACAAAAAGAAAGTCACAGAGGCACCAAGAGAAGCAGTTCTCAGAGGGCGACAAAAGAAGCAGTTCATAAGGCGCCAAGGGAAAGCAGTTCAAGATAGGCGCCAAGGGAAAGCAGTTCAAGATAGGCGCCAAGGGAAAGCAGTTCAAGATAGGCGCCAAGGGAAAGCAGTTCAAGATAGGCGCCAAGGGAAAGCAGTTGATAAGGCGCCAAAGGACGCAGTTCAAGATGGCGCCAGCTGAAGCAGTTCAAGATAGGCGCCAAGGGAAGCAGTTCAAGAAGGCGCCAAGGAAAGCAGTTCAATGGTCCGTGGCCACAGCATAGGCCTCTAAAGTCTTACCAAGCTCATCTGGCAGGTCCGCCCGGCAAAGCCATCAGTGCAAGCGCAGTAGGGTGCCAAGCGCACCCTTGGCGACAGGAAGCTGGCGTGAGCGGTCACTACGCGCAGATCGTTGCCAGGCAACGGTTCGGGCACCAGGTGGCACCGGCCGCCATTCAGACAGGGATTGGTCGGACAGTCGGTCAGGAATGCAACCGGCCGGCCGAGTTTCTCGGACAGGCCGTCTAATTTTAGTCGTTGCAAAGCGGCCGGACTAATATAGGCGCCAGCGCGGGAATCGTACACGGACAGCATCACTAGGAGCGGCTGGT
The DNA here is from genome assembly GCA_002269645.1 of Macrostomum lignano. Classification (NCBI taxonomy): domain Eukaryota; kingdom Metazoa; phylum Platyhelminthes; family Macrostomidae; genus Macrostomum; species Macrostomum lignano. The sequence continues at coordinate 89,101 of NIVC01001225.1, read as the reverse complement.
TGCGCGCCACAGGCGGGCTGGTGGCATCGGCGGCGGCATCAGCTGATCGACGCACCCGCAGCTGCTGATCCTGTTGCTGCACGGTGACTATGTACACGTTGTCAACTGGGAGGCCCAGCGTGGATGAAAAATAGTCGACCAGACTGCGAAAGAGTTCCAGATATGCTACTGTTGAGAAGCTGGTAAGTAGTATAGAGCGATTATTGATGGGTGATTTTGAATAGGATTTAGGGTAGTAGTAGGGTTTAGGGCGATTTTTATAGGGTGCAGGGCGATTCTTAGAAGGGTGTAGGGCGATTCTTAGTAGGGTGCAGGGCGATTCTTAGTGGGGTGTCGGGCGATTCTTAGTAGGGTGCAGTGCGATTCTGGACTGGCCAAATTTCTATAGGGACCAGGGCACGCCCAAAGAAACGCACCTGGCGTCAAGCCGGTTATAAAAGAATGCGTAGGCGCTCTCGTTGGAGATTCTCAGCACAGCCGCGTTGGCAATCATCTTGTCGGTGATCAGATTGACTCGGACTGAGATGTCCTGCTCAGACTCCAGGCCGTTGTAAGCCGCCCGCACTCTCAGCCGGTAGGTGCCGTGAGGCAAGCTCTCCCGGGTCACGATGGAGCCCTGGCGGGTCAGGCGAAACAAATCATCGTGGGTCAGCAGGGTCAGCTGTACATCTGCCGGCTTGTGGTGCAGCAGCTGGACATTGCCGATATGTACTGTAGGCTGCAGTCGGTAATAGAAATTCGAGGTCATGTTGACCGCTAGAATTTTTGGCGGCACCGAGTCGGCTTTGACAATCCGGATGGAGACGGTGGTGTGGTTGCACCGGATGATGTCGCCGCTGTCGCACACCTGCGGGTGTCAATCGCATTTGATACTTATAGATGTCACTTACCTGTGCGACGCTTATGTGACACCTTTATGACTCTCATGTGACACCGTCATGACACTCATGTGACACATTTATGATACTCATGTGACACATTTATGACACTCATGTGACACCTTTATGACTCTCGTGTGACACCTTCATGACACTCATGTGACACCTTTACGATACTCATGTGACACCGTTATGATACTCATCTGACACCTTCATGACACTCATGTGACACCTTTATGAAACTCATATGACACATCTATGATACTCATGTGACACCTTTATGATACTCAGGTGACACCACTATGATACTCAGGTGACACCGTTATGATACTCAGGTGACACCATTGTGACACTCGGTGACACCGTTATGACACTTATCTAAAACTGCTTAACGTACCTGCACTCTAATCTTCTCCGTGCCGGTGACGTAGCCGCCCCCAGGCTTGGCCCTGACGCGGCCCCGGCTAATGCTGTAGCGCGGACTGCCGTCTAAAATCGACCAGCTGAACGGCGCCCCGTTGGGCGGCGCGTCGCAGTCGGTGACGCCGATCAAATTGCCGTCCGGCGGAAGGAAGCTGCCAGTGTCCTTTAGAAAAATTTATGTATAAAACTTTAGCAACTACTACTGACAATGGCATTCCATTAGTAGCATGGTAGGCAAATCATGCACCGAGCAAAGAAACAACAACCAGACTAATAACCAACAAAACAAGAAAAAGTAAAAACCTTTAATTGTTCAAGTATTGAAATGTGCACACAGTAATCTACTGGTAGTAAAAAGTTGTGCGTTTTGTCACGGACCTCCGCGATGCATTACTATGGATCAATCTATCATTCAATCAATCATTCAATCAATCAATCTATCTATCTATCTATCCATCTATCCATCTATCTCTCTATCAATCTATCCATCTATCAATCTATCCATCTATCTATCTATCCATCTATCCATCTATCCATCTATCTATCCAACTATCCATCTATCCATTTTTCTATCTATCTATCTATCTATCTATCTATCTATCTATCTATCTATCTATCTATCTATCTATCTATCTATCTATCTATCTATCTATCTATCTATCTATCTATCTATCTATCTATCTATCTATCTATCTATCTATCTATCTATCTATCTATCTATCTATCTATCTATCTATCTATCTATCTATCTATCTATCTATTGCCAGGACCTGCACCGGAGCGGTTACGAAAATTAGATTTCTCGGTAGTTGCTCGCACTCTTTTGCACTAGTTGAGTAGTCTGATTTTCGAACGGCAGGCTGGTTCCAGCAGGTAGTTCCTCTGGATAAAAGCGCTTACCGCGCCCATTGGCTTTCCAGCTGCCTTAATCGTTTCCGGTGATCTTGTGTGCGTGCATTCAGCTTGATTGGCTGCGGCAAGCAAGCTCGAAAGAGCTCGCTTCGCTCGCTCTTTCTCGCTATCTACTATCTATCTATCTATCTATCTATCTATCTATCTATCTATCTATCTATGGCAATGTATCGCAGAAGGCCTTAATTGTATTCAGAATTTCAGGACGACAAAAAATAAATAAAATGTACAAAAGGTGTATAAAATACTGAAAAACTTAAACTTTTGTATTGCCGGTTTGCTGATAAATAAAAATTGAGACGACAGTTCCGATAACACAACAATAAGCAGTGCTTTGGTAAATATATTCCGCATATAAATGCAGAGTGCAAAGGCACGCATGCTTGCTTAGTGAACTTTCATTCCTAGAAATCGCATTCACCATCACAACAAATTCCATAGACATAAAATGTAATACTTTAAGACACAGACAATACCAATTAAAATGCATACAACTTCTGCCAAATTCTTACCATATAGGGCTGCTGACTGACATTGCCTCTGTCATCAATCTAGTTTAGATAGTTGCGATAATAAAGATTCGAATAAGATAGGGTGAAAATCATTTTTCAAAAAGTAAGATAATTTGCGCAACAAACCCATAGGAAAGCTGCCAAATGCGCCATTTGAACAAGCCGCATGCATACGCGTACAGTAGCTGGGGTTTAAAATGACGCCAACACAACCTCTCTACTACTAGCTGTGTGTTACAAGTTTTCCTAAACCAGGTTGGGGGTTTCATGAGCAGCAGATAAGAGGCCCAGGAAACCCCGACTGACTATATCGTTTGATAATAATTTTCTTATCTAGAGAGCAGCAGTTCCACTAGTGCGTTCTGGCTATTATTATCTATCTGTGCTCTGACTAAACTGCAATTCAAAACTATGCATGGGTTATGGGTTACAGATATTTTTAACATGCTTAGTGAACCGTTTTAGATTATCTGTAAAGCCTTAGAGGGGCTAATTAGAGAGGCCGGCAAGGCCCTTTAGAGCTGATTCTCAGAGTGGATTAGGGGCGATTCTCAGAGCGGATTAGAGGCGATTCTCAGAGCGGATTATAAGCGATTCTCAGAGCGGATTAGAGGCGATTCTCAGAGCGGATTATAAGCGATTCTCAGAGCGGATTATAAGCGATTCTCAGAGTGGATTAGGGGCGATTCTCAGAGCGGATTATGGCCGATTCTCAGAGTGGATTAGAGGCGATTCTCAGAGCGGATTAGGGGCGATTCTCAGAGTGGATTAGAGGCGATTCTTTGAGCGGATTAGAGGCGATTCTCAGAGCGGATTATGGGCGATTCTCAGAGTGGATTAGAGGCGATTCTCAGAGTGGATTATATGTGATTCTCAGAGCGGATTAGAGGCGATTCTCAGAGTGGATTAGAGGCGATTCTCAGAGTGGATTAGAGGCGATTCTCAGAGTGGATTAGAGGCGATTCTCAGAGTGGATTAGGGGCGATTCTCAGAGTGGATTAGAGGCGATTCTCAGAGTGGATTAGGTGCGATTCTCAGAGTAGATTAGAGGCGATTCTCAGAGCGGATTAGGGGCGATTCTCAGAGCGGATTAGGGGCGATTCTTTGAGCGGATTAGAGCCGATTCTCAGAGCGGATTCTGGCCGATTCTCAGAGTGGATTAGAGGCGATTCTCAGAGTGGATTAGAGGCGATTCTCAGAGTGGATTATATGTGATTCTCAGAGTGGATTAGAGGCGATTCTCAGAGCGGATTATATGCGATTCTCAGAGTGGATTATATGTGATTCTGAGAGTGGATTAGAGGCGATTCTCAGAGCGGATTATATGCGATTCTCAAAGCGGATTAGAGGCGATTCTCAGAGCGGATTATATGCGATTCTCAGAGCGGATTAGAAACGATTCTCAGAGTGGATTATATGTGATTCTGAGAGTGGATTAGAGGCGATTCTCAGAGCGGATTATATGTGATTCTGAGAGTGGATTAGAGGCGATTCTCAGAGCGGATTATATGTGATTCTGAGAGTGGATTAGAGGCGATTCTCAGAGCGGATTATATGTGATTCTGAGAGTGGATTATATGCGATTCTCAGAGCGGATTAGAGGCGATTCTCAGAGTGGATTATATGTGATTCTCAGAGCGGATTAGAGGCGATTCTCAGAGTGGATTATATGTGATTCTGAGAGTGGATTAGAGACGATTTTCAGAGCGGATTATATGCGATTCTCAGAGCGGATTAGAGAAGATTCTCAGAGCGGATTATATGCGATTCTCAGAGCGGATTATATGCGATTCTCAGAGCGGATTAGAGGCGATTCTCAGAGCGGATTATATGTGATTCTGAGAGTGGATTAGAGGCGATTCTCAGAGCGGATTATATGTGATTCTCAGAGCGGATTAGAGGCGATTCTCAGAGTGGATTATATGTGATTCTGAGAGTGGATTAGAGACGATTTTCAGAGCGGATTATATGCGATTCTCAGAGCGGATTAGAGGCGATTCTCAGAGCGGATTATATGTGATTCTGAGAGTGGATTAGAGGCGATTCTCAGAGCGGATTATATGTGATTCTGAGAGTGGATTATATGCGATTCTCAGAGCGGATTAGAGGCGATTCTCAGAGTGGATTATATGTGATTCTCAGAGCGGATTAGAGGCGATTCTCAGAGTGGATTATATGTGATTCTGAGAGTGGATTAGAGACGATTTTCAGAGCGGATTATATGCGATTCTCAGAGCGGATTAGAGAAGATTCTCAGAGCGGATTATATGCGATTCTCAGAGCGGATTACAGGCGATTCTCAGAGTGGGTTTAGAAAGCAAATTCTTACCTGCAGCACAAACGCGTACTCAGCCCGGTCGAACTGAGGCACGCAGTCGTTCACATCCAGCACAGTGATTTTCACCGTGGTGCTGGCCGAAAATGGCGTCGAACCGTGATCCGTGGCCATCACGGTGAGGGTGTACGAGTCCTTCAGCTCCCTGTCCGGGCTGGTGCGAACGACCAGCTGTCCGGAGTTGGTGTCCAAAGCGAACATTCTGTCCGGATCACCGTCTAGTATTTTATAGGTGAGCCGGCCATTCTCACCAGAGTCCGCATCGTTTGCCAGCACTTTCACGCTCAGCGGGGTGCCAGGCGGTTCGTTCTCTTTCACTGAGACGCGAAATCCGTCCGCAGGAAATTCTGGCGCGTTATCGTTCTCGTCGATCACCTTCACTGTGACAACGGCTGTGGCGCTTAGCGGAGGCTCGCCAAGGTCGTAGGCTTTCACTGTCAGGTAGTACACCTGCTGGCGCTCGTAGTCTAAGGCTGACTTCACTGTCAGGGTGCCTGGATTGGGTAAGGGGTGGGGGCGGCCGGTACTGGATCACTGTGAATTAGTCATTCGGTCATTGGACACTATATGCATTGGTCACTGTGAATCAGTCATTCGGTCATTGGACACTATATGCATTGGTCACTGTGAATTAGTCATTCGGTCATTGGACACTATATGCATTGATCACTGTGAATTAGTCATTCTGTCACTGGACACTATATGCATTGGTCACTGTGAATTAGTCATTCGGTCATTGGACACTATATGCATTGGTCACTGTGAATTAGTCATTCGGTCATTGGACACTATATGCATTGGTCACTGTGAATCAGTCATTCGGTCATTGGACACTATATGCATTGGTCACTGTGAATTAGTCATTCGGTCATTGGACACTATATGCATTGATCACTGTGAATTAGTCATTCTGTCACTGGACACTATATGCATTGGTCACTGTGAATTAGTCATTCGGTCATTGGACACTATATGCATTGGTCACTGTGAATTAGTCATTCGGTCATTGGACACTATATGCATTGGTCACTGTGAATTAGTCATTCGGTCATTGGACACTATATGCATTGGTCACTGTGAATTAGTCATTCGGTCATTGGACACTATATGCATCACTTCAGCTACTAAAGCAGTCATAAGTCATCCCAAATCGTGACTGACAGCTTTTCTACTATGACATCGGGACACAAGCCGTCGGGTCACGCAGAAGTTGATTGTGGGGGGGGGGCACCGAATGGAAACGCGGTACGCGCGCACTTTTAATAGCTAGCTCAGGCTACGAGATGGCAATGCTGGGAGAGAGAGAGATGGGGCTGCTACGGCTGGCACAGGTGTCGTTCAGGTCACGCCGATCAGAGGCGGCGGGAATTCGCGCGGAGAAGAAAACCGACCGATCGAAAAGACGAAAGTTGACGACAAGAAAAGTTTAGAAAAGCAGCTGCGAACATAAAAAATGCTTAGATCGAAAGGCCTACGCATTGCTGTTTGTCATCAAAACACAGCCCAGGCGAAGGCAGATGAAGGGGTCGGGATGCTGGGCTTCGCAAAAGAGATGTGTTTGATTCATTGCTTCTGTGGCCTTGAATGTTTAAAATATTTATTTACGCATGTATTATACGTGCGTTCAATCAGTGCGACTTGCGGGAGCGAGGGCGCTTATAATTGGGCAGATTTAAGCTTTGTCACACCAAATCCCGGCTGATGAAACTGCCTCACCCACTCCACTGCCTACTTCTACCACACAGCTACTCCACTGCCTACTTCTACCCCACAGCTACTCCACTGCCTACTTCTACCCTACAGCTACTCCACTGCCTACTTCTACCCCACAGCTACTCCACTGCCTACTTCTACCACACAGCTACTCCACTGCCTACTTCTACCACACAGCTACTCCACTGCCTACTTCTACCCCAAAGCTACTCTACTACCTGCTTCTACCCCACAGCTACTCCACTGCCTACTTCTAATCCCACAGCTACTCCATCTACTACTTCTACCCACAGCTACTCCATTGTCTACTTCTAATCGCACAGCTACTCCACTGCCTACTTCTAACCGCACAGCTACTCCACTGTCTACTTCCACCCCACAGCTACCCCACTGTCTACTTCCCCGGAACTCCAATCATGAGCCAGAACACTGAAGCGCTCACCTTCAGTGGCGGACAAGCTGAAGTAGTTATCGTGATCCATCAGCTGGTATCTAATAACGGCATTGTTCCCATCATCCTTGCTAGTAGCATTCAGCCGAGTGATCTCGTAGCCAACAGGCGTAGACTCGGACAGGCTGAAGTCGAGGCTGCTCCTAACAAATTCTGGCGGATTGTCGTTCACGTCCATGAGGGTGAGGCTGACAGTCTGGGTGGTGCTGAGCTGCGGCACGCCGGAGTCCGTGGCTATAACAGGTATGCGGTGCACCGGCGTGGTCTCTCTGTCAAGCTTCTGAAAGTCGACGCTGATGATGCCGGATTTCGGGTCGATGCGGAAGTAGGCGGCCTCCGGTACGTTAGGCTGGATTGAGTAGACAATGCGCCGGTTCTCGCCTGCAGCGGGTGGGTGGCAACAGGCGGTGAATCATTATGCATTTTTGTGAAATGAAGGCTACAGACCGCTAAGTGGGCATTTTTATATGAACTACAGACAGCTTCTAAGTGGACATTTTTATTACCTACAGACAGCTTCTAAGTGGACATTTTTGACCTACAGACGGCTTCTAAGTGGACATTTTTATGACCTACAGACGGCTTCTAAGTGGACATTTTTATGACCTACAGACGGCTTCTAAGTGGACATTTTTATGACCTACAGACAGCTTCTAAGTAGACATTTTTATGACCTACAGACAGCTTCTAAGTGGACATTTTTATTACCTACAGACAGCTTCTAAGTGGACATTTTTGACCGACAGACGGGCTTCTAAGTGGACATTTTTATGACCTACAGACAGCTTCTAAGTGGACATTTTTATTACCTACAGACAGCTTCTAAGTGGACATTTTTGACCGACAGACGGCTTCTAAGTGGACATTTTTATGACCTACAGACAACTTCTAAGTGGATATTTTTATGAACGACAGACAGCTTCTAAGTGGACATTTTTATGAACTACAGACAGCTTCTAAGTGGACATTTTTATTACCTACAGACAGCTTCTAAGTGGACATTTTTGACCGACAGACAGCTTCTAAGTGGACATTTTTATGACCTACAGACAACTTTTAAGTGGATATTTTTATGAACGACAGACAACTTCTAAGTGGACATTTTTATGAACTACAGACAGCTTCTAAGTGGATATTTTCATGACCTACAGACAGCTTCTAAGTGGACATTTTTATGACCTACAGACAACTTTTAAGTGGATATTTTTATGAACGACAGACAACTTCTAAGTGGACATTTTTATGAACTACAGACAGCTTCTAAGTGGATATTTTCATGACCTACAGACAGCTTCTAAATGGAGTTTTTGACCTACAGACAGCCTCCCATTGCAAAGCAATGCTCAATTAACGACATAGTAACTTGCAGTTAATGAAATAAGCCAGCACGTACCAGTGAGGGAAACGGAGGGAGGGATATGGATAGATAGGGGCGGAACTGTCTATATAATTCCAAAATGGAGGAAACGGGATCCATGTAGGGAAACGAACTGCTCAATCGAAATCTCAACTGTCCAGCATTGCGTGAGGTTGTGCAGTCATAGATTCCACTCCTAATGAACCACATATCCAATACCATTAGTATAGATGATAGCAATCAATGATAGCTATTAAAATTTTCAACAACAACAATAGCGCTGATTGATTAATTCTAGACCATTCTAAGTCTCGAAAACTTCTCTGAAAGACCTATCTATCTGACAATTCAAGGTATAGAAGTAGTATTTTATCTGATTATTTATCCTGGCGATCGATGGATTAACTTCCCGCTGAGAAGATAAAAAGCGGAACCATATAACACACATATATATGTGATAATTATATAGGTAATCCGTGAGTCATGGGCGACAATCAAGTAGAGACAAGGAGGGGAGACGCAGGGCTTCTAAAGCAAAATAACGTTTTGTCAATCAGCGAGGCAGATCGGGGAAGAGGGGATATATGGCACAGATGCCGGCACAGCATTTATAATTAGCCAATCCCAACCCCCCACTCCATAGACAGGTGCAGCGGCTAGCGCAGAGCAAAATTGCTAGTTGGATCAAATTTCACGCTCACTATCAGCCTTAGCGAGTGTGGCTAAAATCTGCGACTACCAATTAAGTATCTGCCTCTGTCAGTCTGGTCAGCTTATCAAATGCCCGGATTAGTCTGTCAATATTATTATTAGTAGTAGTAGTATTAGTATTATCGACAGTATTTAGTTTGAGGTTAGATTCCCAAAGGATTATCAGAACGCAGCATAAATTGATTCAATTTTTAAAGGCTCAATATTTTTGTTCGGCAAAATACCCCCCCCCCCTTTCTTTTTTAGACCAGTTTTGCCTATAGCGGAAGCAGATAAGGAAACTTTGACTGATCCCCAACGGATTAAGCGCTTGAGTTAAGAGGGGAGAAATTGTCGAGAGGGAGCGCTGGATGAAGGAGCTTTGGGGATGGGTGGGGTGGGGGGCACAGTTAGGCAGCTCAACTGGAAGCCCCTAAATGCCGACACTTGACGAACAGAAACATTACGGCATACAATGCAAAATGCCAAACACTACAGGCCGCATATATGTAATCAAATATAATAATAGGATCTATTAGTCAATACTGCTAAGCCTGCGACAATGATGGGGGGGAGCGTCGCCCCGACCAAGGCTCGTTAAGAACGGTCAGTGACCAGTCCAACTCCTTCACAAAGAAAAGGCTCTCTTCTACTGTCTTCCGCTTTCGCGCTGATGGCGAGCGGCGAGGAGGGAGAGAAGAGGCAGCTCCCACTATTGCGTCACAATCACAAGATGCCGCTATAAGCTTGGTTGCTCTTATCATCCCAGAGATATCCCTCGAGCCTACTTTTGGTCTCCGTGCAAAGAGCAAAGCTCTCTCTATCGATGTGAACAGCATCATCAGTGATTTTCTTTCGCATCTCGCAATCCTTTCTTAATTCTCCATGGCTTATATTCTGTAGCAGCAGATATAATGATTAAGGAACTCGGGCAAGATGAAAGAGGGACACTCCTTCATCTACCGTATATTATTACACTACTCCTGTTGTTTGATCAATGAAAGCTACTCATTGAAATCAGATAACTCTAAAAAATGAGATTAAAACTAGACTAAATGCAGATTCTTTCTCTTTCTTCTTCTTTAGTTTGTCAGGAAAATCTAGGGGAACAGTCAGCGTTATAAATCGTGAACCATTTTTAAGACACCATGGGTTTAGCATTTTTAAGGAGACGGACCTGGCTTTAAAATGCGCGCCCGATGCCCTGAGGCGAACAATAGATGGGGAACAAAGCAAATCTAAAGAATCCTTGGTGTGCAGAGGTGCCGCTGAAAACAACAGGTGCCAATTGCAATTTATTTTACATCTATATTATTTATCCCAAGTAAATTTCAACTAGCCCAATACTAAAGAGCAGCAGATTACAACAACCACTCAAAACCTCCATAGCGGGGAATTTTCCTCTATACAAGAATACAGAGTAAGAAGCCAGAAAGCGCGGCTGCTTCAAGAGGAGAATTGAGTGGTTCAAGACCTCGCAAACGTCAGTCACAATGGCATAGGAAGCCATAGAAACATCTGATATTCAGAAAACAAGCCTTGAGAAACAAGAAAACTCTTTTAAAAGCAGATAAACCGAAGAAAAATAAGTAGCAAAACTTACGCTTGGAATATTTTTGCCAAACTTTGAAGCAATCGTAATCTTCAAACCAGTAGAGGTAATAACAGGTAGAGGATTGAGAAAAAACACAAAACACAAAGGAGCCTTGAGACCTGGCTATATAATCATCTTATAATAGAGATCTCAGCTGTACTTAAGCTACATAGAAGCAATATAGAATGAAAAAACAAAAGAAACTTATTTCTTCTATTCGACAAGCAATGACAGGTAAGATGCCAGCTTAAAGCTGTGCAATGCTTCTTGCTTCTTCTTTTTTATTTGGCACCGGTTTAATTGAGCGCGCGATGGCCGCTTGCTCTGTACCTGTCTTTGTGTCTACGAATAAGACAGATAGAAGAGAGAGAAGTGGACACAGAGAGAGAGGGTCGACGAGCAAATCAACTTCAGGGGGGGGGGTGGAGGAAGGGGTGGCCGGCTCCGAGTTGCAAGAGCTGCTGCTGCAATCTCTCTGCGTTGTGCCCTGCTGTATATGTCTAGCGGCCGTGTCTAGCTAGCTACTAGGGCCTACTTTTTTGAAAAAATTACCTCTAAAGTAGGCACGGATTATGCACACCTCAGCCAATCGCTATTGCCTGTCCAATAGTGGCACTGATTCTGTCTGATGCCTCTCTCCATTCCGATTGTACAAGGGCCCCCCTCCAACTTTCTCCGAATACTCGCGGAGAGGCTTGGGCACGCCAGAAAAATCTACATTCAGTTTTAAAGGCCGGAAGTTGAATTACGTCACATCACTTCGGCCTCATGTAGCCGCATTTTCCACCCCCACCCCCGAATCCCTTTAATTGACGATGACTTCTCTGGTGGCTACGCACAGAACAGCAGGCCAAATCCAGGAAATTCAGCAGCAGAAGCAGCAAAAAGTCGAAAACACTTGACAATAATTCTCTTTCCCCTCTCTCCTTTACCCGATTCGGTCTCGATTATTTCCCTAATGCACCAGGCAGGCTCTATCATGCTAGGGATTATTATAAAAACTATTTTTACCTAGCAGCTAGCTATATCACGTCGCATATGTTCGAAAATACTTGAAAACTAAAAACTGAAAAATAATTCTTCCTACACATTATTGGAGCGTGCTGTTTGGCATCAGAAATAATTGCCGTCATACAGTCGGCTCGCGCGCTTAGGTTAGTACGCACTTTTACGCTTCGTGTACTGCCTGCCTGCCCACCTTAGTTGCTATAAACGAAAGCTTCGGAAGCAATGCACTCGGCGGAGGTTAACCCCGGGGGGGGGGCGGCCTAGCGAGAGATACTTCGTCTTCTTCTATTTGACTGACGCCTTCCCCTGAGGTAAAAGGTGAGAGGCCGGAGGAATGTAGCAAAGAAAAACTGTTGTTGCTAGCGCCCAATGCTTCTTCTTTGCAGGAGAAGATAAACTGCTAGACTGCTAGCCCAGGGTAACACGATTTTGCACCTTCGCAGATAAATCAGGCAATAACCGGCTAGCAATCAAGAAAAAAAACAAAAGAAAAGAAACAGATGGCGGTAGATGATTACAAAGGGCAAAGCTGTCATCCCTGTTAAGCCTTCTATTAATCAGCGGATTTGCGCCCAGCCAACAGGATAATATACTTGATTGAGAAATGCAACAGATAATAATTATTATATAACAGTTACACACTTCTGAAGTTGAACAAAAAGGAAATTATATATATATAATCTCAGTTCAAAGATAACAAAAATGAGGAAGCTGACCAAGAATATAGATGATGATGAAGATGATCGAAGGGGTAAGAGCTTTGAGAGAACGACAGACAGAAGGAATTGAAACTGATTTCTTTTTAGTGGCATGAATGATACAGACCGAGAGACGGGCAGGCAGGCAGACACACAGACAGAAAAGATGGACGCGTGCTCAGCATGAGATGTCGTTGGCAAAGAGAAAAAATCAATGGGCGATCAGGTGAGAGAGAGCAGGCAAACTTTTCTACTCAACTCCTTCTCCACCTTCTTTCCCCCAATTTAGGGGCCTCCGCCTTAGGCCCAACCCTAGCAGCCGGCGGGAGAGAATTACGTAAGCCGCTGTCCATCTCGTCATCAGCGAGGAGATCTCACTGCGTGTGTATAACCATCCCAAATCCCAAAATTGAAATCCCAAACCAACAGTGTTGAGATTTGGCAACTGACAACTAATGAAAGTTGTCTCTGTATGTATGTATATCTGTAGCTCTGAGACATTGCTAGATGGTTTAGTCGCTATATTTAGAACAACAGGTAAGCAGTTATAAAATGCTTGAAGTAAGATTAAAACTGAAAAAGGGATTGAGACAGAGGGATCTATAGATCCCGTGGCGCAAAAACTGGGGATCAAGAACAGGTAGCCGGTCTAATAGCAGGCTACTAAGGAACCAAGAAGTCGATAACTTCGGCCCCTCGCGCCAGCAAAAAATTCAATACCCGCGCCAGTGCCCGGGCACAGAAGCCACAACTAATTGGATGTCGTACGTGGATGCGTATTAATTTTTATATAAAAAACAACCGCGCCGCCAATCTTCTTAATACGCATACATGCATATATATGCATATGGAAGCTTCTAACCAACAGATTAGCGATAGAACGACGGCATTATATACCAGAGGGGATCTACTAATAAGTTTTGTTACGATATTCGGCCCCGTAAGAATGTCCAAGCAATCAGCGAGCGGGTAAAGCGGATTATATCGCAGGGGCTGGAGGTCCTAAAGCACCGGCTTTGACAGCTAGCTCTTTAACGATGCAATACCGCGGAAAGGGTTTTTTAAGGCTGAGCCCTGTAATTAATTGGTCTGGCAAAGCTGGTAGGATTACAGAGACCAACTGAGACGCGTGCCAAAAGTAGCAGCAAGTGCATATGTCCCTAAACATTTCGCTACTAGTGTCGGTAAACATGTCGCTATTAGTGTCGGTAAATACGTCGCTACTAGTGTCGGTAAACATTTCGCTTTTGTGTCGGTAAACACGTCGCTATTAGTGTCGGTAAACACGTCGCTATTAGTGTCGGTAAACACGTCGCTACTAGTGTCGGTAAACATTTCGCTACAAGTGTCCCTAAACATGTCGCTATTAGTGTCGGTAAACATGTCGCTACTAGTGTCGGTAAACATTTCGCTTTTGTGTCGGTAAACACGTCGCTATTAGTGTCGGTAAACATTTCGCTACTAGTGTCCCTAAACATGTCGCTATTAGTGTCGGTAAACATGTCGCTACTAGTGTCGGTAAACATGTCGCTACTAGTGTCGGTAAACATGTCGCTATTAGTGTCGGTAAACATATCGCTACTAGTGTCCCTAACTAGTGTCGGTAAACATGTCGCTATTAGTGTCGGTAAACATTTCGCTACTAGTGTCGGTAAACATGTCGCTACTAGTGTCGGTAAACATGTCGCTACTAGTGTCGGTAAACATATCGCTACTAGTGTCCCTAAACATGTCGCTATTAGTGTCGGTAAACATGTCGCTACTAGTGTCGGTAAACATTTTGCTACTAGTGTCCCTAGAAGACACGCTACTAGTGTCGGTAAACATGTCGCTACTAGTGTCGGTAAACATGTCGCTTTTGTGTCGGTAAACACGTCGCTATTAGTGTCGGTAAACATTTCGCTACTAGTGTCCCTAAACATGTCGCTATTAGTGTCGGTAAACATGTCGCTACTAGTGTCGGTAAACATTTTGCTACTAGTGTCCCTAGAAGACACGCTACTAGTGTCGGTAAACATGTCGCTACTAGTGTCGGTAAACATGTCGCTTTTGTGTCGGTAAATATTTCGCTACTAGTGTCCCTAAACATGTCGCTATTAGTGTCGGTAAACATTTCGCTACTAGTGTCCCTAAACATGTCGCTATTAGTGTCGGTAAACATGTCGCTACTAGTGTCGGTAAACATGTCGCTATTACTGTTGGTAAATTGTCGCTTCTAGTATCAGTATATAAATATTTCGCTACTAGTTCACTTCTTGTACTTTGCTGAGAAAACTAACGTCGCTTACAATAATTTTGCTTACGATTCATTGTTTAACACAAAAAATGCGTTTTCTTTGGCACTTATGGTTGAAAAAAAATCTGGCGAACAAAACCTTGACTGACTTTAATACTCTCACGGTTAGAATTTCTAACAAAACGATATCGGATCTCACACTAGGGCTCATCTTTCCTTAGGAATTTGAGTAGTGCTGCAAACACTGGCAGGACAGCGGGGGCACTGAGCAGGCACAATTAAGTGTATTTGAGCAGAAGAGCTGAGCAATCACCAAAGCAACAAAGTCAATGACTTGACAAGATCAACTACTTATTCAGACTTGAGATGTGCAGAGAAAACTATTTTATTGATTACGTAAGAACTGTGCGGGTCATGAAATGAGCCGAGTTCTCCAGGCTGAGACTAATACTGCGATTCTCAAACACATACATAATACACACACAATACCCACCTTAGTGATTAAATTCTCAGCTTGAAGTGGCGCTCACTGCCCCATCACTCGAACTCAGAGAGACAAACTTGAGAGAATGACTTCTACCCCCCTCCCCGCCTCATCACAGAGACTGTGTATACAACAGGCCAAAATCTAAACGCCCTGGCCATCATGGTCTCAGTCTTTGCAGACTCTCGCACTAGCTGTGGCTACACAATGCAAGCACAAACACACACAAAGATAGGATGGGAAAGTGAATCTCCAGGCTAATGCAGGACCCGGGGCTCTGCGCGAGATAGATACAGCCAGGTCAAACCGAAACAGCAGTCTGGGACGCTACACACATACATTAATATAAGTATATACGGCTTACAGAGGAAAAGTATCAAATTTAGTGCACAGAAATCTATTCCATTCTCTCTATTTAGCTGTGTGTATAAATTAAGATTGCGTTACAATCTGCGCAATTAGAGAAAATAATATATATATATATAAGCAACTAATGCTACTACTTAAAGTTGTGCAGATTCAAATTGCAAAACTGAATCCTATGCTAATGCAATGTTGTGTATAATATAAATACGTATTTAGCGAGAGAGAGAGAGAGAGAGAGAGAGAGAGAGAGAGAGAGAGAGAGAGAGAGAAAGAAGACACGGACAAGCAGACTGCATGCACTTGTGTGTAAAAGCTAAACCGCTTATAGTAGTTACTCTTGGCTAATGCATGCAAACTTTTATTTACTTTTCGTTTCTTTCCTTTCATGAACACTAGAGCAGGAGTCCGGCCCTTGGGTCCCTTGAAACTTCACAATAGCAATCCGGCCCGCTCGAGGCTTGTTTGTCTCTTTCTCAGCTCTACTCTCTCTTCTCTCTTTCCTCTCTACCCTCTCCTCTTATTTCGCATCTCTTTTCTCTTATCTCTTCTTCCACTATTCCCCATCCGCTCTACTCTCATCTGGCCCGCAGCTGTGAGCTGGATTATTTATCTGACCTTTGAGCCAAAAGGTTTGCCGCCGACACTTGCGCAAAGGTATTCTTACTCTATTACTTAAGTTATAACAGTCAGCTGACCCCTGAGCACGAAATTGCTCACACAGGGTGTACAACGGCAATGACTAAAGCCCCAAATAACGGAATCGAACCAGGGGTCCGTGGCGCTAGGGAGTTCATAAATTCTTTATACGCATACTAGTGCTGCCTAGTGGCTAAAGGTGGAATGCTGGCTCGAGTGACAAGGAAGCTTAGCAGAGGTGCAAATGAAATGATCTGCTTTCTACCTTTTCACACCGACGGGATGGGGGAGGTGGGGGAGATAGCTCGGTAGATCGAGGTAATTAATGGCATCAGGCGGGTTTATAGATAAACTGAGACTAGCCGGGAGGGCCAGCTGCAGGCTGTAAATCAGGCGCTGTTCGATATACAGAGCGGAGGCAACTCGGTACAGACAGGCGGACAAGATCGGGCACAATATAGCAAAAGCGTTACATAATTTGATTGAAGAGCGCGTGAGACAAAAGCATACAAGCTCCTGTCTCTTTCTCTCTCTTTCTGTGCAGAAGACAAACATAGATAAGATTTTTTTGATGCAACACAAGCAAATGAACTTTGGGGACAGTGAAGTAAGAAGCGCCGATTCCCGGGGGTCACGCGAATGAATATCTACTGAAAATAGACAAGATATGCTACTTATAGTATAGTTTATCAGCTCAAATAAGTCAAGCTAGATTGAAAACACAATAAGAAGCTTTTATATAGGTAAAAGGCGGGAGTAACTATGCTTCTACTTTAAGAGCTGAAAGCTTCGTCATCTAGTTATTTTTAGTTGTTGCTAATTTCTACCAGTTTAAATGTTGCAAAAATCTTGGTTCTTAAGGTCATGTGAATGATTAATTAAACTCGGCATTACTTGGTTTCATAAGTAAAAGCTGGGAGGAAATGTGACTGTCTTTACATAGCCTAATGCCTCGTCATCTAATTAGTCGGTAAAAGTACGAGTATATTTTGTAATGTTTTATGTAAATTTTTACTAGTCAGTTCTAAAATAGAATAATAGTTTTTGAAAGTAGAGCTTAACACCACCATGGATAAGGTGCTTAAGGTATATTATTTTATATAAATTTGTAAAGAGTTTTACAGGGTAAAAAGAAAGAGTAAATATATCTCTGTTTTTATACCTTAATGCCTCGTCATCTAATTAGCAAAACAACTCTTACCTGTGTCGCAGTCTTCTGCGTGCACTTTGCCAATAACGCTGCCCTGAGGAATATCCTCCGGCACTGGAGGTAAACTTCTAGCGGTGAATTCTGGCTCGCAGTCGTTCTCGTCTAGTACCTGGATCTCCAGGGTGGACGAGCAATTGAATTTGCCGTCGCTGGCTAGCACGGTGACACTGTGCCAGTCGGCCGTCTCCCGGTCCAGCTTGGCCGCCAGGATCACCAGGCCGGAGTGCCGGTCCACGGAGAACAGGCCAGCAGCCTCTGCGCTGTTATTGCCCGAATAGACTATGAAATATTCCAGCAGACCCAGGCCTTTCTCCTGGGTGTCAGCGTCCGTGGCAACCACCGTAGCAACCTAGATTTTGGAATTTTTTTCTTCCAAAATAAGTAACTACTTTACAGATATTGTTCAAGCTACGCTACTGATAGTAAAGTCTAATGAGGTGTTTGCGCGCTCAACCTCCAGAACGAAATAATTACTGAGATAAGTAAGGTCAAAGTGTGTTTCACAAGGCGAAGCACTAATCCGTAGCCTTCTATCCAGACTATTAGGGTAGTTCGAGCGTCAGTGAGTTTGCAGATGGGTCAGTTAGTTTGCAGATGGGTCAGTTATTTTGCAGATGGGTCAGTTAGTTTACAAAGGGGTCAGTCAGTTCGCAAAGGGGTCAGTCAGTTTGCAGAGGGGCCAGACGTCATTCAGTTTGCAAATGGGTCAGTCAGTTTTTAGAGGGGTTGACAAGCTCCCAATTACCCTAATACAAACAGATACAGTATAAATGCCAGCTATACTCAGAGTAGCAAGCTGTCCCAAGCCCGGCACGTACCGCATAACCAACGGCCAGTCCCTCGGACAGCTTCAGCTTCTGCAGCGGCTGTCTACACACTGGCGCATTGTCATTGACATCGCGTACGAGGACACGCTGTCGCCAGGCCCGCTCAGTGGTGAACACCCCGTCAGTGGCCAGAATGTCGAACTCGTAGGCGTCCTGGCGCTCCCGATCCAGCTGGCCGCTCAGCATCAGCCGGCCGTCCTCGGTCAGGTCGAATTCCGCCGGCGGCCGGCTGGCAAAGTAGAACCGGACAGGCGGCCGGTCCGTGTCGTCCCGGTCGCGAATGCTCAGACGGGCCACCTCAGTATCAACCGGAGCATCCTCGGACAGCATGGTACTGTCGGAGGCATCCTCTGTCGGCCAAGTCAACGGCTCGTCATTTACATCGACTAGCGAGATGACGAGCCTGGCCTCGCCAGTCATGCCGCTGGAGTCGGTGGCCAGCAGCCGATAGGCTCGAGGCGTCGCCAGCGGCGAGTCCCGATCGAGCGGCGCGGCCACGGTCACCAGACCGGACTGCTGGCCGATGCGGAGCGGCGACGCACTGCCGGAATCGTTGCCACCGCCGCCGCCGCCGCCGCTAGCCGGCAGCAGCTGGTAGGTGAGCGGGAAATCTCCGTCAGGATCAACAGCCCGAGCCTGCAGCAGAGTGGAGCCAACTGGCGCCGCCTCCGACACCTCCAGATTGTACTCGGCCGTCTCGAACGCCGGCGGCATGTCCGGCTGGTTGAGAATGTCCAGGCGGAATGCCCGGAAAGTCGGCAGAGTTGGCCGAGTGCCGGCCGACCTGGCCGACAGGGCGAACCGGATAGCGGACTCGCGCTCGCGATCGTAGGGCCGGCTTGAAACAACCGTGAGATTGTCGCCCGCAATTAGCAATCGAACGTCGGACTCGCCGAACGCTAAGCTGGCCTGATAAGCCGACGTGAAGCTGCCGTTAATCTGGGCCCGGCAGGAGACTAGCCGGGTGCCGGCTGGCGAGTTCTCAGACAGTCGAAGGTCGTCGCTGGCCGAGGCCATGCCGGAGCAAACCAGGCGAAACTCCGGCAGCGGGCCGGGCGCGAATCGGACGGCGAGGTCGAGGCGAGTCTGGTGATAGGGCGGCTCCCAGTCTCTGGCTGACACGGTCAACTGGTGTAGGCGGAGATCGGCCCGGTCAACCGCCATTGATGCAGTGTAGCTTGCGAATGAGCGCTTCAGTGTAACCAGGCCGCTTGTGGTGTTCACCTGCATTGGTTAATTAGTGGTATGGTTTAGGCATGCGCTGTCACTGGGAAAGAGGGTGGAAAGCTAAACAATGGGTACCTCAATTTCGAGGGGGAAACTTTGAACTATGGTAGGCCAGTTCTAGGCCCAAACTATGGCAAGGCCAGTTCTAGGGCTAAACTATGGCAGCTAGGCCAATTCTAGGGCCAAACTATGGCAGCTAGGCCAGTTCTAGAGCCAAAATATGGCAGCTAGGCCAGTTCTAGGCCAAACTATGGCAGCTAGGCCAATTCTAGGCCCAAACTATGGCAAGGCCAGTTCTAGGGCCAAACTATGGCAGCTAGGCCAACTCTAGGGCCAAATTAGACCTAACCCGAAATCTAGGACCAAACTGATGCAAAAAGACTCACTGCAAACAAAGGACTCTCATTGAGCAGCCGATAGTTATCTATAGGCCGATTCGGATCGTCCAGATCCGTAGCCCGAAGCCGAAAAGCCACGGTACCGACTGGCGCATCCTCGGCCAGCACAATTTCGGTCGGCTGTGGGTCAAACACTGGCGGATTATCGTTCTCGTTGAGCACGGAGATTACCACCGAACAGGTGGCGTGCAGGCCGCCGGAGCCGCTGGCTAGCACAGCAAAGTCCAGGGTTCGAATCGGGTCGGGGCCTTCCCGATCTAGCGAGACCCGGGTGCTGATCCGGCCGGTGCGACGGTCGATGTCGAGCAGGCGATTGATTTTGTCGCTGAACGACTGATAGACGAGCTCGGCGCCGCCGATTGTTCTCACCTGGGCCTTCGGGAGGTTAAGCGATTTTGTATTACCGGCAGTGACACCCCAATCCTATCAGTGCCAACCCCAATCCTTATCAGTGCCAGCCCAATCCTTATCAGTGCCAGCCCAATCCTTATCAGTGCCAATCCAATCCTTATCAGTGCCAACCCAATCCTTATCAGTGCCAACCCAATCCTTATCAGTGCCAACCCAATCCTTATCAGTGCCAACCCAATCCTTATCAGTGCCAACCCAATCCTTATCAGTGCCAACCCAATCCTTATCAGTGCCAACTCAATCCTTATCAGTACCAACTCCAATCCTATCATTACCAACCCCAATCCTATCAGTGCCAACCCCAATCCTTATCAGTGCCAACCCCAATCCTTATCAGTGCCAACCCCCACTTACCTGATCCAAGAAACTACCGGGCAGGCTGTTCTCCAACACTTTAGCGTGGAATAGCGGCTCAGCGCACCTGGGCGGACCGGCCGGCCTAGGCAGCAGGTTGACAAGAACAATGGCCCGGTCCGAGTGCACTGAGTCAGTTACCAGCACGGCGAGGCGGAACGTCCTGCCCAGACTGGTCTGAATCGGCTGATAGCGAATAGTGCCGTACTCCGGATCGATTCGGAACTGATAAGCGTCAAAGCTAGACTCAAGCGAATATGTCAACTCGGACGACTCGTCGGGGTCAACCGCCGTCACCTTGGCAACAAAGGTGCCCGGACGCGACTGTTCAGCAATGGACACGTTGTAGGTCTGCAAGCGGAACTTCGGCGAACAGTCGTTGTAATCGGCTACTCGAATAGTAACTGGCACGCGAGCCGACTGCGACGGCGAGCCTCGGTCGGCGGCGACAATCCAGAACTGGTGCTGCCGCTTGGTCTCGTAGTCCAGCCGGAGGCTCAGGCGCAGCTGGCCGCTGGTCGGATCTACGGAGAAGCTGGCGCCGTCCGAGCTGCCATCGGCGAGCTCCTCGATGGAGTAGGTGACCTCGCCGCCAGCGCCGGAGTCGCGGTCCGTGGCCGACGCGGTGAGCAGCACTTTGCGCTGCGGATCCTCGTGCTCGGAGACGGTCACGTCGAAGGAGGAGGCTGTGAACTCCGGTCGCTCGTCGTTGACGTCCTAGGAAGAGGCGGGCGAGGGGAAGGCGCGAATATAAGGATTAGATAAAAAATACTCCAAGCATTCGATACCAAAATTATCTCTCATTATTTATTAGATAGCAAAATACCCCGAATTATAAGATACAGAAAATGCCCCCGTATTAGATACAGATAATACCCCAGTAATACATAAAGAAAATACCCCAAAAATAGATACCCAAACGCCCGGACAAAACTCACAGTAACATTAATAACGAGCTGCATATCAGTGAAGGTTTTCAAGCTGGGCTCAGTGACTCGCACAGTCAGCTGATAGTGCGGAATGGTCTCGTAGTCCAGCTTGTCCGTTGTCTTGACAACGCCTGTAAATGATAGAAAAAAAGTGGGGAGATTGCTGAACCTTAACAAAATAAGAATTAAACTAATTCAATTTTAAAAAAGCAAACAGTAAGTAGAAGCAATCATGTTTTATAAACATTCGAAATAATCAGAACAAAGTGTTGAACTACTAATACAAAAAGTAGTGCAATTTATCGTAACTGCGCGTATTTTGCTGGCATGTAACCGAGTACCTGTAGAATAAAAAAGAGTATATAAAATTTAGCCAAAAAACTGCATTACATCACACAAGTTACGTAACGCAAATTAAGGGTTAAATTTTTTTAAATTGAAGCCTTTTCTGCTATACCTCTACTTTCAGTAGTAGCTGTAGGTAAAAAAACGAAATAAAATCATTATCGTTAGCAATCAAGCTTAAGTATGTATTTTATTAGCTATTATTTAAATAGCTATTCGTTGCTACTGATGAGACAGAGAAAGCTCTGGGGACACGGCACGGCTTCTCAGTCTTCTCTAATCTAAGGAGGGGGAGACATTCTACACTGGAATGGCGGCTCACTGGAGAATAAAAAAGAAATCGATAAATAATAATCAGACCGCGCGCTGAACGGCGCAGACCGACTTTCACCTCGCCTGACCGGACCTGACTTCCCCTTCCTCCTCTCGCCCCCATTCACTTCACTTGCCTCAACATCTCAACATTTATTTACTAGTGAGCTAAGGCAGGAGCATCCTCAGTTTTGCGTGGGCACCTTGACTTTGAATTGGCTTGTCCTCAAGCTACCCCCAGCACCCAGCCACTCCTATAGAGAGCCCTGCTAGGCCGACGGTCAAAGACTCAGGGAGATGCTGACAGCATGCAAACGATTGCTCACTTGATTGAAGGGCTGCCCTAAAGGAAGTGCGGCAGAGTGAAGTCTGCTTGCTGTGTGCCGGCAAACACAGATTTGCATCGGTGGGGGGTCCTCATTCGGGCTGAATAATAAAAATAATAATAGATCTCTATAAGGCCGTGTACGAGAAGGGGAAGGAGCCAGAGCAGTTTGAGCATCCTGCACTGCTTTAATAAATAAATATTATATTATCTCTTTCTAAACTTAATAAATCGCATAAGAATGCCTGACTTCATATTGGGATCTCGCCCGAGCCAAAAGGGATAAAGTGGGACTTTGCTGCGAAGCTCTATGAAGCTTCCAGACTGCAGCAGAGGGTCTTAGGTCTTAGTCACTCAGGCAGCGGAGTGACTAAATGACTGAGACGCTGCCAACCCTCTGCCAACCCCACAGGGCCGCGTGCATGCATTGAAGCTGTAGAATTAGAATTGAATGGAGAGGCAAGACGGGGACCCCTCCTCATCCAAATAAGATATTGCATGTTGCGCAATGCCCGATAATTCCTCAATCCACTTCTAGCGAGAATTCGGTTCAACCTACCCACCGACACAGCCTCTGCTTCTACCAGTTGGGAGGAGAGGCAGAAGAATGGAGAGCCGCTGCTAACAAGCGTCAGTTGCTGGCTCCCCTCTTTCTATGCATGGGTTTTTTTCAAGTTTCCAGTTACTTTTAGCTTTCTGTATTGAAGCCTATTTTAAAGAGGCCAGGATGTGTTGGGATCATTTTACCTGCGCAAGAATCGAACAGCCCTAACTATACCCCCACTCGGCAGCAGTTCAGTAGTGAAGTCTGGCAACTTCTCTGCTACTAGTAGGACTGAATCATAAACACGCACGCGCGCACACAAGTAGTAAAGGGGCAAAAACAGCAATTCCGTTCATTCTCTTGTGTGTGTTATACAGGACCTCGAGAAGTTGAACACAGACAAACTTGCTAAATAAGACGTGAAGTCGATCGTAGCGTCACGTACGCGCAAACAGAAGCGTTATACATGTGTACGGTGCCATAGCAACCAGATGAGAGGGCTTGGAAAGGCCTTGCAGGTTTGGACTATTTAAGAATTTGTAAGAGATCTCTAATCCTAGAGACTAAAATAATCTCTGCGCGAAGTGAAGCGTAATTCCTTTTAGCGGCGTACCCTAAAGGGGGGCACGAAGGTCAATGCAACCACTCCTAGACCGAGTTGAGTCTCCTCAGATCGATCAGAGAGGAGGTCAACCTCCTCAGACTGATCTGACCACCCTAGGACCGATTCGACCCCCATCCCACTCAGATCGATTTGACCCCCTCCCCCCCCCCCTAGGACCGATTCGACCCCCATCCCACTCAGATCGATTTGACCCTTGTAGGACCGATTCGACCCCCATCCCACTCAGATCGATTTGACCCCCTCCCCCCCCCTAGGACCGATTCGACCCCCATCCCACTCAGATCGATTTGACCCCCTCCCCCCCCCTAGGACCGATTCGACCCCCATCCCACTCAGATCGATTTGACCCCCTCCCCCCCCCCTAGGACCGATTCGACCCCCATCCCACTCAGATCGATTTGACCCCCTCCCTCCCCCCTAGGACCGATTCGACCCCCATCCCACTCAGATCGATTTGACCCCCTCCCCCCCTAGGACCGATTCGACCCCCATCCCACTCAGATCGATTTGACCCCCCCCCCCCCCCCCAGGACCGATTCGACCCCCATCCCACTCAGATCGATTTGACCCCCTCCCCCCCCCTAGGACCGATTCGACCCCCATCCCACTCAGATCGATTTGACCCCCTCCCCCCCCCTAGGACCGATTCGACCCCCATCCCACTCAGATCGATTTGACCCCCTCCCTCCCCCCTAGGACCGATTCGACCCCCATCCCACTCAGATCGATTTGACCCCCTCCCCCCTAGGACCGATTCGACCCCCCATCCCACTCAGATCGATTTGACCTTCCCCCCCCCCAGATCGACTAACGACTAACGTGACCCCTTCAGACTATGTGACCCCTTCAGACTGAAGTGACCACAATGTAACCACCATTTGACCTCTATAGAGAGGCTATCCTGGCTAACTTTACTACTGTACCATATCCGACTTGACTTTTCCGCCGATATGTAGCGTAAATAACTTTCCATCAAGAATATTCATTCTGTTTTCTTAGAAAAAACCAACAGTCAATTTCGTGAAGAATTTGTTCAAACCGGGCGCTCGGACTTCTGACCCAAGCGCGTTCGCATTAATCTCCTGTCACGTCAAGTCATACTGTTCGACCAAGGAATAAAAAAGCAGAAAAACAAGCCGCCAGCGCCAAGGCTCCCCCTCCCTCTCTACTCCCAGCTAAAAGCACCCGTCAATCCAGCGCAACGAGCGCGAACGCTACGGCATGGCGATTAACAGCGTGGGCCGTTAAAAAATAGATAGAAGAAGACCAAAAATGTGCCACCCGCCCGCCAGTGAGCGAAAGCAGAGACACAGGCAGGCGAGGCCAGCCCCGACAGATTAGAAAAAGGCATTAGGAATCGGAATGAGGGGCTAGCGTGGCACCGTAAGGGTGCTTGACCTGCTGACCCCAGCAAAGAATCAGCAGACGAGTCCAACTAGCGAGAGCCGGCGAAAGCTAAGAGAGAAAAAAGGGCAGCACAGATTCCATATGCCTGTCAAAAAGTAAGGAAGCAAAGAGAGGAGGGTAGAGCGTGCCTGACAAGAGAGCTTTTTTGTTTCTGCGTGTTGAGACCCACTTCAGCCGCCTATGCGAGAACAGAATAGAAAATCAAATTTGACATTTATTATTTGCTCGCGTTTGATTGCTAATTGATCAGCTCTGACACGGTGCGCTCGAGATGAGGTTAGACATGGAGAGACAAGAGACAGAAATGACAAGGCTGGATGATAGAAGAGACGGGTGGTGGAGAGCGGAGGATGGCGTGTCGGCTTTCAGGCGACACTCCTCTCCAGCCACTCTCTCGGCGAACCCCCTCCCCCGCCACCTAAGATCGGATCCTTCATTCATTCCCGTCCCCTGCCTCAGTGCCTCAATGCGATATTGAAGGGTTGCCCAGCGCAGTACAGCCAGCCAAGTCTGTATAGGCGGCAGTGGATTGCGTAATTCCTGCAGCCGCAGAGACGGAGCCGGGAGAGAGGAGGAGGGAGAGTGGGACTCCGCAGACCCGGCAAGTTTGGGATGGACCCTAGAATTAGTCACTCAGAAAAACATAATGACACACGGGCCAGTGCGTACACCAAAACAGTGAGCGGCTTTAAAAAAGAGGGTCTCCCTGGCTATAGAAAGAAATGGCGATTGATTTTTTTGTCACCAAAAACCTCATTCAGTTCTTTATATATTGAAGCTTTTCAGAGTGTGAATCACTGCCCTAACTATTGGATTAGCTGAGTTGAATAGCGACTAGCCTTCTAACGACAAACTTGAAGACTTGGTACAGTTTAATCTCTGTAAGCCTGCTCCCTGACACGAGCTTAGGCATTTAGAGTTAGCTCAAAAATCGCTTAATCAGTTGCATTATTAATTATGGCCAGAAATAAGTCACGGTTTGTGTCCGCGTTGCGTAACACCCAAAAATATGTTGTCACGAATGAATTCGCAAGAACTGGATTAGAATAATGAAGGATAACGAGTGGCGATGATAGCAGTGATGTAATAACAATGACGGCTTGTGCTAGATGGATCAGACCGGTAAATAGCGGTACACTGGGGTACAGTACGTGCTCATTGAAGAAAATTAGTTTCAGCTTGTTTGTTTGCTAAGCCAAAAATATACCTTCGTCAGGCATGTACAAATATTGCCTGATTCAAATAGATAGAAATATCAATAGATAGATGGAGAGATGGATAAATAGATTAGAGTAGATTAGACTAGATTAGATAGATAGATAATTAGATAGATAGATAGATAGATAGATAGATAGATAGATAGATAGATAGACAGACAGACAGACAGATAGACAGACAGACAGACAGACAGACAGATAGATAGATAGATAGATAATTAGATAGATAGATAGATAGATAGATAGATAGATAGATAGATAGATAGATAGATAGATAGATAGACAGACAGACAGACAGACAGACAGATAGACAGACAGACAGACAGACAGACAGACAGACAGATAGATAGATAGATAGATAGATAGATAGATAGATAGATAGATAGATGGATAGATAGATAGATAGATAGATAGATAGATAGATAGATAGATAGATAGATAGATAGATAGATGGATAGATAGATAGATAGATAGATAGATAGATAGATAGATAGATAGATAGATAGATAGATAGATAGATAGATAGATAGATAGATAGATAGATAGATAGATAGATAATTAGATAGATAGATAGATAGATAGATAGATAGATAGATAGATAGATAGATAGATAGATAGACAGACAGACAGACAGACAGACAGACAGATAGACAGACAGACAGACAGACAGACAGACAGATAGATAGATAGATAGATAGATAGATGGATAGATAGATAGATAGATAGATAGATAGATAGATAGATAGATAGATAGATAGATAGATAGATAGATAGATAGATAGATAGATAGATAGATAGATAGATAGATAGATAGATAGATAGATGGATAGATAGATAGATAGATAGATAGATAGATAGATAGATAGATAGATAGATAGATAGATAGATAGATAGATAGATAGATAGATAGATAGATAGATAGATAGATAGATAGATAGATAGATAGATAGATAGATAGACAAGAGACGCAGAATCGATAAACAGATCAGAGAAAGAGTGACAGCTCCAGCCAGCATTGCGTGACTTGCATCCCAAGCTGCATCATGCCAGTCCAGCATCCCGCAGTCTTCATCGCCGCAGCTGCTCCAATCGTATTACTTGAAGGCAAACAGACGCGTGAGCCGCAAGCAGGCATGCCATAACCGCATCGCAGCCAGACATCGGGCCAGCTACTTCAATTCGATGAAGAACATCGCCTCATTACAGGCCTCGTCAACTCCCTCTATATCTGTCCCGCTCTCGCTCTCCCCCCTTCATCTCTATGCGCATGTGTCAGCATTATTCTACCGCAAGCTTACACCCCATCGGCCAGTCTGATAAGAAGGACATGGAAAGAGTCGAATCGAGTAGAATTGAAGCCATGAAGCAGATGGACCGTTCTCTCCTCTCCTAGCTTAAATAATGCAGCGAACCGGACTTGAACGACCCCAACCCTCCAAAGCCCCTATTTTGCACAGAGAATTCCAATTCAAGTCCTTCTTTTTAGATTTCTCTACAGCAGATGAATGTAATTAGACGAATAGGATTAAGAAAATACATATGCACACACACACACACACACACACACACACACACACACACACACACACACACACACACATAAACAAGTGACGGATAAGCTGTCCTGTCATTAAAAGACGAATGTAATTCACTATAATAATTACATACATGCATAAACACGAACTGAAATGGGAATAACTATAGGAAATAGATTATGATAAGCCATGTGCCCATCAGCTCAAACAGGGTAGGGGGGGGGGGGGTAAGGTGCCCCCTGCAGAGACGGGGTCGAAGAGGAGAGCTCTGTCCGGTGTCGCGTTACAACCCAAGCCGATGAAGGATCGGGCTGAAGGGGGGGAGAAGCCCCAGATGCTGGATGAATCGCGACAGACAGTAGCGCCTTACTCTGATTCTCTAAAAAGTAGGAAGGTAGGAAGGAAGCCCATAGCAGAGTGGAACACTTCCGTCATAGCTTAGAAATTGTTACACAGCATATGAAGTCAGAGTTTTCAATAATGCTACAATTTGTCGGGATCCTTGTGCAGGTAAATACTCTCTACTGACTATAGGTAGGCCGCCTGCTTTCTTGCTTGAATATTTACTGAAGGCATCTCTTTCATCAGTTTGGCACTGATGATTAAAACTGCAGCTAAACACTTTTCACTGCATTTTTCTTCGAGCAGCTGAATACAAGCATGAATGAGGATATCAGAGATTAGACAGAGATAAAAGAGATATCAGAGATTAGACAGAGATGAGAGAAGAGATAGCAGAGATTAGACAGAGATGAGAGAAGAGATAGCAGAGATTAGACAGAGATGAGAGAAGGGATAGCAGAGATTAGACAGAGAGGAGAGGAGAGATAGCAGAGATAAGACAGAGATGAGAGGAGAGATAGCAGAGATTAGACAGAGATGAGAGGAGAGATAGCAGAGATTAGACAGAGATGAGAGAAGAGATAGCAGAGATTAGACAGATGAGAGGAGAGATAGCAGAGATTAGACAGATGAGAGAAGAGATAACAGAGATTAGACAGAGATGAGAGAAGAGATAGCAGAGATTAGACAGAGATGAGAGAAGAGATAGCAGAGATTAGACAGAGATGAGAGAAAAGATAGCAGAGATTAGACAGAGATGAGAGAAGAGATAGCAGAGATTAGACAGAGATGAGAGGAGAGATAGCAGAGATTAGACAGAGATGAGAGGAGAGATAGCAGAGATTAGACAGAGATGAGAGAAGAGATAGCAGAGATTAGACAGAGATGAGAGGAGAGATAGCAGAGATTTGACAGAGATGAGAGGAGAGATAGCAGAGATTAGACAGAGATGAGAGGAGAGATAGCAGAGATTAGACAGATGAGAGGGACAGCAGAAATTAGACAGAGATGAGAGGAGAGATAGCAGAGATTAGACAGATGAGAGGGACAGCAGAAATTAGACAGAGATGAGAGAGATAACAGAGATTAGACAGATGAGAGAAGAGATAGCAGAGATTAGACAGAGATGAGAGGTGAGACCGCAGAGATTAGACAGATAAGAGACTGAGAACACACAGAGAAGAGAGTTGATAAGTTATATACAAAAATGATATTGATGACTAAACAGAGACTCTTAGTCAGTAGTCGACGAGCGGGCGCACCGAAGCGCATTGATATGAGAATTACTTTGAAGCCTTCAGCCAGCAGCTCTCTACCGACACTTCCTCTCCCCTCTGGGGCCTCACACCCGAGGCTCGGCCAAGAGACTAGGGACTTAAGGAGACCGCCCAAATACCAAGCGGCTACCCCGCGGGGGGGCTGTTACCGAAACAAATAGTAAATAAAAAACTCGAGACGGAGTTAAGAAATAATTATATATAGAAGAGTCCAAAGAGGCAAGAAATTAGGAGAGAGAAAAGCAGGCGACGCAGCTGGTGACGTAATCTCCCTTTGGTCTTTGCGGTCGGTTTTTGCCTGGAGGATTACGGCGCAGAGGGGAAAAGAGAAAGGCATCGGACCCGAAATGAAGTGGGAGGAG
The DNA here is from genome assembly GCA_002269645.1 of Macrostomum lignano. Classification (NCBI taxonomy): domain Eukaryota; kingdom Metazoa; phylum Platyhelminthes; family Macrostomidae; genus Macrostomum; species Macrostomum lignano. The sequence goes on along the minus strand of NIVC01001225.1, from coordinate 59,161 downwards.
CGAAGCGGAGTAGAAAGAGAGCGAGAGTTAGGTAAGAAAATCCCTCTCTGGTGGGCTCTTTTCTTTTCCTCATTCTCTTTCATTTTATTCTACGGTAGACAGCCATAGGACTCGCGCTCACGGGGGGGGGGGTGCCCCAGGTGAGTCCACTTTGTGTCTTCGCGCGGCCAAGGCTCGGACTAAGCTTTCACCGGCTTGACTTGAGGAACAGAGCGCAGACCAGAGCAAACACAATCGAGAATCGTGGGGGGGGGGGCGGACAAGAGCAAAGGAAAGAAGAAAGAGAGACGGGGTATTAATTAATTGAAGGAGCACGGACCGACGGTACTGCTATGGGGCGGCAGGTCGGCTCAGCTGGAGAGATTTATATATACATTGCGCTTGGGAAGAATTTATGGCAATATGGCTTGGGGGACATCCCAGCGATGAAGCATTACAGCCTAGGTGAGAGAAGGGAGAGCGAGAAGCAACAGTAGAAGCAAGATATACATAGAAATAGCTAGCAAGATAGAGGGGGGAGGGAGAAGAGAGAGTGGAATAGGTAGAGAGAGGGAGAGGGAGAGAGGGAAGAGGGAGAGGGAGAGAGATAGACAGACAAAAAGATAGATAGATAGATAGATACATGTAGATAGATAGATAGATAGATAGATAGATAGATAGATAGATAGATAGATAGATAGATAGATTGATAGATAGATAGATAGATAGATAGATAGATAGATAGATAGATGGATAGATAGATAGATAGATAGATAGATAGATAGATAGATAGATAGATAGATAGATAGATAGATAGATAGATAGATAGATAGATAGATAGATAGATATATAGATAGATAGATAGATAGATAGATAGATAGATAGATAAATAGATAGATAGATAGATAGATAGATAGATAGATAGATAGATAGATAGATAGATAGATAAACAGATAGATAGATAGATAGATAGATAGATATGCCTATCCATAGACAGCAGCCAAAGAATGACTCAAATTTCGTGAATATAAAATATGCAATTCCATCGCATCGCTTGAGTCTGGAAATCTGACTGGGACTGGGGGAGGCCACAGGAGGTAAGCTAAGAAATAAGAGAGCGAATATGCAATCTGCTCCAAAGAGTGAAACTCGAGACAGCTGTCGCCTTCCCTCGATCCTCTTTCGTTCATCGTCCCGGCATAGCAGCGTCGCGTTCGCACGCCGGAGAAAACCGCCCCACCCCACCCGAATCGATCGATATGGGCCAGCAGCATGGCAGCAATAAATCAGCGACTCTGTCCCCCCTCACTTCACTGCCTATAAATCCTTGGGCGGCATTCGGGGCGGATTCTCGCATTCTTTGGGGTTGCAAATTTTTTTATAACTCCGCTACAGGCTTTCGGTTCAGTATATCCAGCTTCCCGCACTGCATCCTGGGCGTGCCAATTAGTCACACCTCACCGATTCCTACAGTCCTAAAGCTCACTATAGTATAAGCAACTCTTCATCTTCAACTTCTCCCGCTAGCCAATATCATATAGCTAATCATTATATTAATAATAATGATTATTCTGCTGGCAGGCGAAGGAAAAGAGGATTATGTGGATTTGGGGAGGGGGTGGGGTCAGAGGTCAGCCAGGAAACTGTCGTCTATCTCTCTAAGAAGTCGGCCCCGTCAATTGCTGGTACTAAGGTCTCTCTCTCAACCTCCCTCTCGCCCTTCCCTGCGAGCAGCCTCTTCCCACTGTCTCTCCATCTCCGGCCCCTGGCTGTGGAAGAGTGACCCAGCTAATCAATTATTATTGTCGGGGCCGGAGCTGAAAGGGTCACAGCGGGCAAGTCGTCTCAACCGTCAAAAGGTGGCCGACTGCACGCACAATTAACCTAGTATATTAGCTACTATACTTACCATCAAGCTAAATATAAAAATATAAATATAAATATAAAAGCAACACACAAAATTTTCATACTCCTTTTCATAATCATCTATTCTGTTTTTTTGGCAAATTCAACTCACTTCCATCCCGGAATCAATCACGTCAAAGGGTGAAGAGAGGGCTGAGAAATGCCGCGATAAAAAACTCCCAACTTGTCTATCTATCCGCACAGGCCCCCATCCCTAGAATTCACTCTAACAGAAGCCTACTGAAAAAAGCAGAAGACGGATGTTCGCCCACTGATAGGCCTTATCGCAGAGGCAATAATGATTCGGCCCCCGCCCAAGTCTCGAAATTCCCTTGCAGAAGAGAAAAATTGGAGACAGAAAAGGACCAAGCCGGCCGCTGCACGCAGATAAAGCTACTTGGCTGGCGCATAACAAATAGAAACGAAAGAAGAAGACGAAGGAAAGAAGCAAAATTCATCGAGGCTATACCAGAAACTTGGCACCTGGCAACTAAACAAAAAAAGCTGAACTGGCGAATAGAAGACTAAATCCGATGCTGTCCCCAGCATCCAATGCTGGCTGCCAGGATAACACCTTTAGTCCAGACGGAAAATAATACACTCCTAACCAATCTCTCTGGCCTTGGTGTCGCCTTACCATCGACTAACCAACTAATTGCATACCGTGACCACATTTGACCTCATATCTGTGATTTGCAAACTTTTACATTCGGCATAAAGTGCAGTGCATTACAAATGGCAGCATTTTAACGATCTATTGGGCAACCAAATAAGACCTAATAAGGGCGCCACAATGGACCTAATAAGGGCGCCACAATGGACCTAATAAGGGCACCACAATGGACCTAATAATGGCACCACAATGGACCTAATAAGGGCACCACAAAATACATATTAAGGGTACCACGATATACCTAATAAGAGAGCCACAATAGACCTAACAATGGCACCACAATAGACCTATTAGAGGCGCCACAATAGAACTAATAGGGCGCCATAAAATTGAAAAATGGGACATTAATTTTTTAAAGGAGCAGCCTACGTTTGAAAAAAATGCTATATTTTTCTAGTAGCAAGCAAGCAATCAAGCAGAAAACCATTGCGCCAGCAGATTAATGACGCGTTGAATACATTAAACTAGGATATTTTAAGCAGTTGTATTGTGCACTGAAATATGGAGAAAGAAAAATCATGATTCCATATTGCAGATGACTATCTTGACCGCCTGCACATGAGGATAAATGATAGCAAATAGACCAGAACAGACTAACAAGAAGAAAGTTTCCGCCAAAGCTAGCCGCAAGTCTTGCCCAACAAACCGATACCCTGGTGCGAATATGGCATAGGGGACGGCCTTGCGCACTTGTATACACACTCTCTCTGGCTAAACTGTATCAAGTCAAGGCAAGACAAGAAAAAGAAATTATCCATATGAATAAATTTCTCTGCACTGACCTGCAGCGCTTTGAAATGGTTGGACAAAATGCAACAATTCAAGGTTTCTTGGTAGCCCCCACCTCCCTAGAATCCCTTAACCAGAAGTCAACGATATCAGACAATATTGTTCTATTTCTTAGTTATTTTCTGTAAAAAAATCAATCAATAAAAATTGAATATTCGCAGAAGCGAAAGCTTGATAAATTTGCGGCCGATTATTGATTGATTGTGCTGATAAAAAATCACAGATGATCCGAATCTACAAATATGGTACTTACAAGGCCCTCGACTGTTGTAGTCTGTCGCAGTTAGACAGGAATTAAATTAGAAAAAATACAATACATAATGCATTTTGCAGTATTTGGCAAAGCAATCGGATCTAGGCACAGTTAGACATGCAGATTCATGCGGGATAGAGAGGGCGGCAGTGCTTTTCGCTTTTTCAATACTAAATTTTACCATCAGAAATTGGCTGAAGCAAACAGGCAGAGATTGACATATTACAGGCAGGCAGACAGACAGACAGACAGACAGACAGACAGACAGACAGACAGACAGACAGACAGACAGACAGACAGACAGACAGACAGACAGACAGACAGACAGACAGACAGACAGACACTAAGACAGACAGACAGACAGGCAGACAGACACTAAGACAGAAATACAGACACTAAGACACTAAGACAGACAGACAGACAGACAGACAGACAGACAGACAGACAGACAGACAGACAAACAGACAGACAGAAAGACAGACAGACACTAAGACAGACAGACAGACAGGCAGACAGACACTAAGACAGAAATACAGACACTAAGACAGACAGACAGACAGACAGAGAGACAGACAGACAGACAGACAGACAGACACTAAGACAGACAGACAGGCAGACAGACACTAAGACAGAAATACAGACACTAAGACAGACAGACAGACAGACAGAGAGACAGACAGACAGACAGACAGACACTAAGACAGACAGACAGACAGACAGGCAGACAGACAGACAGACAGACAGACAGACAGACAGACAAATAGACAGACAGAATGGCAGAAGGAGCTGGGCCAATGGGTATAAGCTACGATAATATGCAAGTGTTGCGTCACCAGTGGCAGAGTTGGGATCAGGAATGCTCCAATCAAATTGCAAATTACCATGACAAAAAGGGTGGGTGTAAAAATGCAAAATCTACCATAGAGTAATTCACCAAAATGCAGCAGCCATTTCGCTAAACATTAACTAAGGCAAGCGTATCAATGGCAAAGGTAGGTCTAAACAGGTTTTGAAGAATTGAGCTCGCTGAAGGGTAATAAAATTCAATTTTTGTTAATGCTTATAAAAAAATGAAGAAAAAGTCTAATAAATGAAATAAAAAAATAAAACTTGTCCACAAAAAATGAAATTCTACAATAGGGTTGTTTTCGACATCACAGAAAAATGCCGACAGACAGTAGTTGAGCTCCATAGCAACACCTGCTAAACACAATTCTTTATAAACACATACGTGAGTGCTCTCGAGAAACCGGTGTAAAAATGAATAAGAGACAGAAGAAGCTCAATACAATAGATGCAGGCTAAAGAGTGATAGACCAGAGAGTGGATACAACAACCGCAAAGAAATGCTCAAAATGAAAAGCATAGCAGCACCAGGCAGAGATGTGTTTCAAAGATGTGGGTTCGGTTTTTGTGTCTAGTAAAATATAAATAGAGAGCAAAATTATCGATGGGGACGGCCTACCAAAATTCGGCGTTGCATTTCTCGACGGCGCTGCGAAAATTAAACAAAATTTGATGATAAAGTAGTAAAATAATTAGCTAGTATTGTAAATATTAATGCAACGATGCTAAATATGAAGATGCCGCGCTAAGCGTTCGAACTGAGGGGTTTGGCAGCCAGAGCGCATGCGATTTTTTTGTTTAAAACAGATCTCCTTTTAAAATGCAAAACGTAATGACAAGCATTAATAATAAAAAGTTCATGCTATACTATTCATGCGTCAATTTATGAGTTGTTTGCAAAGACTCTTTCGCGATTCTTGCCAAAGTAACATTTTCAACGGGTTTCTTCAATCAATGTCAAGTTGGTTTCTATTCTACCAACATAGAGTAAAAAATTGCGCTTATCATTGTAAAGAAACAGACGAGCCGCCTACGCAAATACAGAGATAATACTAATAAACTATATTATATAAGCTGCTACTATTGCACACAGACTAAGCTATTGCCAGAGAAGAGATTAGCTGATAGGTTTTAGGACGCGCACACACACACAAACGCAAAAAAACTGCACACAACGTCAGAGCCAAGCCGCAGGTCAAATAGTGCCCCGCACCGGTGAATAACAAACGCACACACGCACACAGATTAGCAGTTTGAATATAGAGCAAGGCATACAATATTTACCAATACATACATACATCCATACATACATACATATACACAGATATTTGCACAAAAGCGGACAACTCAAAAGGCTGCTGCTTGCTGCTTTTATAGTTCAGCCAGAGCAGTGTTTACCAAGTAAGAGTGTCCAAGGAGTCGCTGTTGTCAGTGATGTTAAGCTCTTGTGTGGCCTAAGCTTAGCTAAACTATTATTACATAGCATCGGAGCGGATATACTTACCTGATAGACAGAGTGATAGAGAGAGAGCCAAAATAATGCGGACAACACACAGAGACACAGGTAGGTTTAAGCATGTACTATATACAGTAAACAGTAAAACAATTATAGCGCTCACCAGTTTGAAAATCCAACGAGAACATTTCGCCAACATTGCCGCTCTCAATAGTATAGATTAGCGTGGCAGAGCCGGGCGCCTCGGCTTGCACAGTGAAAATCTCAGAGTTGGGCCGGAGCGACTCGCTAACTGACACGGTGACTGAGCCGTTGGGAAACACAGGGGTGTTATTAGCTACCACCTGGACTGTGGCCGCCACCGTGCTGAACTGTTGAATTGGCGATCCAGCATCGATAGCCCGAAGTTCCAATGTGAACACGGCCGGCTGTTCAATAATCTTCCTGGTGTACACCTGGCCGCCTGTGGCGTTAATCCAGAATTCCGAATGATGATTGCGCAACTCGTATCGCACCAATCCGTTGGCGCCCGAATCGGCGTCGATAGCGCGCGCGATTAGCGCCACGCTGCCAAGTGGCTGACCAGCGAACATGATAGAGTTGTAGGGCCGGTTCACAAACACTGGCCGATTGTCGTTCGTGTCGTCTACCTGCACTGTCACCTGGGCGAAACCCAGCTTGGACTCCGCTGTGGCGCGAACCTGGGGGACGGGGTTGGTGTGGGGTGACAGGGGATAATTGATTGTAAATGGGGAAGAATTGCCTGTATAACTAGGGGATGAGTGCCTGTAACAGGGGATAATTGAATGTACCTGGGGATTATTCCTGTAACTGTGGATAATTGCCTGTAACTGGGGATAATCGACTGTAACAGGGATTGTACTGGTCTGTCTGTCTGTGACAGGGGATAACTGCAGGGGATAACCGAGTTTTTTCCTATAAATTAGTACTTAACACCGGTCATTCTGCAACGCTGACCAGCCTGTAACCTGGAGGTCCATGATCTATCTCTTATATTTGACAGTGAACTGTAAATGAAGAATCCATTCCCAAGCACAGACTCTCACCAGCAGAACGTGCCGCCTAGCCTGCTCCGCGTCCATAGGTCGGCCAGTCGTGGCCAGGACGCCAGTAATAGAGTTAACGCTGAAATACTCGCTAGGTGAGATCAGGCTGAATCTGTATGGATAGTTCAGCGGAGCCGGGTAGGGCCGGAATTTGGCCAAGGTGGTCACCTCGGCCGAGTTCTCTTGGACGTGGACTGTCAGATTAGCTGGCAGCAGTTGGAGATTGGCGGTGCGCTGCCTGCAGACATTCGAGGAATTAGAGGACAAATTAAGAATTAAGCTTAATGGGTACGAAATGGCTATTATTCGTTACAAAAAATTTAACTAGGACTCTTACAGCTCGATACTTTTAAGGTTAAGGGACGATTCTTAACGCGGGTTAGCGGCGATTTTCAGGGTGTTTTAGGAGCAATTCTCAAAGGGCGGTTGAGGGCCAGTTTAGGGGCGATTCTCTAAAGGCGGTTTAGGGGCGGTTTAGAGGCGATTCGTAAGGGGCGGTTTAGGGGCGGTTTGGGGGGCGGTTTAGAGGCGATTCGTAAGGGGCGGTTTAGCGGCGGTTTGGGGGGGCGGTTTGGAGGCGATTCGTAAGGGGCGGTTTATGAGCGGTTTAGGGGCGATTCTCCAAGGACTGTTTAAAGGCGATTTTCAGGGTGCTAAGTGAACTTCGACGGTCTAAAACATGGCACACTCAAAGCTTCACAGCTTATTTTATTTTTGGCGTCCCTAAACATAAGCATACATATTCATAATACCACACACACATCGAGAATATCAAGAACTAGCACACTAAGAACAGTGCACCGAAAATGAACGGAAACCAGGGGGCAAAGGAAAAATTAAAGCAACACACACCCACTGCCGACAGGCTTTATCTATCGAGCATGAAAATCTTCAGTCAGCTCTATATTTATCTAACATAGAGAGTAGATAAAGCGGCTTACAGACTGAGCAAGTCAAATGTTGAGTTAGATAGGAGTAGGGAAAGACGGTGTGAGGCACCAGACAGGCTCGAACACCGACAGAGACGGGTATAGCCAGTAACAAAAATATGAAATCAAGCTGCATAACAGCTTGGAAACGGCAGAGGTGAACACAGAGTCACTTAAAGAGAACTGTCTATTTCTATAATATAGCAGCGCTTATCAGTTATTTGCGAAATTGTATCACAAACTACAAGCTTGTTGTTTGTTCATTCTGTCTGTCCGTCTGTAATTTTTTTCTTAACAAGTGGGACCGACGCGGAATGTTAAATGCAGGCTTTGATGTTTTTTATCTTAATAGTTTATAAAATATTGATAAAAATTGCACTGCTTATAGATAACACTGTGCACTTGGTCATAGCTTAGACTTTGCTGTGTCTTAAAGTGTGCCATGCTACGACATCCCTAATTTAGACCCCGGATGACTAATGGCGCTGCCAAATGGCACTGAAACTGGCATTGCCAAATGGCACTGACACAAAACATTTTACATATCATAGTGGTTAGAAAATAGAAAATAATATAACAAAACTTACCTGGCATTGATAGAAATATTAGTCAAAGACACGTGCACGGAATCCGTAGCGCTAATAACTAGGAAATAATAGTGCTCCCGAAGCAGTTCCGGCCTGGCCAGGGTGAGCAGTCCACTAACCGGATGCAATTGAAACAGGCCATCGGCATTGCCGCTAACTATGCTCAAACTGACGCTATTATTTAAATCGCGGTCGTAGGCTCGAATCCTGGCCAGCCTGGCGCCGTCGTAGCTGGGCAACTCCAGCACAGTGTAGTAGTCCGCCCGGCTGTACTGCGGCGGACAATCGTTAACGTCTAGAATGCGGATTCGAACCCGGGCCGGCTTGGCCGAGCGCAGCCGTTTCGGCGTGCCGCTGTCGCGCACCCAGACGTCGAATTCGTACAGGTCGCGAGTTTCGCGGTCCAACGGTTGGCTGACGCGAATGGCGCCGGTCACAGGGTCGACGGAGAAGGCGGCGTCGGCGGCCGGGTCAGCGATCTCGTAGGTGAGCTCCTGGGATGGGTGGCGGAGAGCTCTGTGATCGCGATTCTACCGATATGATTGATAACTAACTAAATCCACACAAAAACTGCAGTTGGTCACGTGAATCCATCTAGCCATCCTTCGATCGGTCACGTGACTACATCTAACAACCCTTAAATCGGTCACGTGACTTCATCTAGCAACCTTCAATCGGTCACGTGACTTCATATGGCACCCTTAAATCGGTCACGTGACTACATCTAACAACCCTTAAATCGGTCAGGTGACTTCATCAAGCAACCCTTCAATCGGTCAGGTGACTTCATCTAGCAACCCTTCAATCGGTCACGTGATTCCATCTAGCAACCTTCAATCGGTCACGCGACTCCATCTAGCAACCTTCAATCGGTCACGTGACTCCATCTAGCAACCTTCAATCGGTCACGTGACTCCATCTAGCAACCCTTCTATCGGTCACGTGACTCCATCTAGCAACCCTTCTATCGGTCACGGGACTCCAGTCAGTTAGTCGAACTTCAGTCGGTCACGTGACTACAGCTAGCGGCCATAAAGTTTACTCCCGTTACCTGATTCACGCCAAAGTCGGCATCCGCAGCCTTGATGGTCAGCGGCCGCGGTCGGCCAGCTTCGCGAACAATCTGGCCACGCTGCGCATCCTCGGACACTACGCCGTCGGACAGTCTATCGGACAGGAACGCCGGCCGATTGTCATTAACGTCCAGCACATTGACGAGAACCTCGGTGAGCACGGCTAGGCGGGTGTCCACCGCCTGCACTTGAACGCCGAGACGGAAGAAATCGCCGTGAGTCTCTCGATCGACGGGATTTTTAACGATGAGCACCCCGGTGGATGGCGCGATGTCGAACAGGCCCAGCTCGTTGCCGCTAGTAATGGAATACACAAGCGGCATGTCGTTAGCTTTGGCGTCAACTTTAATAACGAAACTGCCCGGCGGTGCCTCTTCCACAATCTTGACGTTGTAGTGGTGCTGGCCGAACACCACGGGCCTGTTGGGCTCGTGGTTGATGATGCGAATGCTCACTAAGCACAGGCTGGCCTTGGGCGGCGAGCCCAGATCGCTGACGGCCAGACTCAGGCTCAGGTTGTGACCGGCAAAGTCTACGAGCAGCTTTCCGGTGCTCAGCTGTCCGGTCTCAGAGTCCAGGTCGAACAGGCCCAGATCGTTGCCTGTTGTGGGATTCGTTTGCGATTTGTTGAATTCATACTCCAGTAGTAATGAGATAAAATCCAGATAATGCAAATTTTACCGTCCAACATACAGCCTGCCTACTGGTCTTTCTGAGTTCCTGCCTTTATATTTGTCTGTCTACTTGTCCAATTTTCTACCTGCGGCTTGCACACTTATTTGTTAGTTATTTGCTTGTCTACTTGTGCAGAAACTTGTCTGTCTTTCCTTCCGTCTGTCTGTCTGTCTGCATTAGTGTCTTAGTGTCTGTCTGTATTAGTGTCTTAGTGTCTGTCTGTAGTAGTTTCTTAGTGTCTGTCTGCTTGCTTGTCTGTCTGTCTGCATTAGTGTCTTAGTGTCTGTCTGTATTAGTGTCTTAGTGTCTGTCTGCATTAGTGTCTTAGTGTCTGTTTGTATTTTAGTGTCTTAGTGTCTGTCTGTATTAGTGTCTTAGTGTCTGTCTGTATTAGTGTCTTAGTGTCTGTCTGCATTAGTGTCTTAGTGTCTGTTTGTATTTTAGTGTCTTAGTGTCTGTCTGTATTAGTGTCTTAGTGTCTGTCTGCATTAGTGTCTTAGTGTCTGTCTGTATTAGTGTCTTAGTGTCTGTCTGCATTAGTGTCTTAGTGTCTGTCTGTATTAGTGTCTTAGTGTCTGTCTGCATTAGTGTCTTAGTGTCTGTTTGTATTTTAGTGTCTTAGTGTCTGTCTGTATTAGTGTCTTAGTGTCTGTCTGCATTAGTGTCTTAGTGTCTGTCTGTATTTTAGTGTCTTAGTGTCTGTCTGCATTAGTGTCTTAGTGTCTGTCTGCATTAGTGTCTTAGTGTCTGTCTGTATTAGTGTCTTAGTGTCTGTCTGTCTGTCTGTCTGTCTGTCTGTCTGTCTGTCTGTCTGTCTGTCTGTCTGCTGCAACCGCAATCAAATTAACCGGTTAAATTATCAGCAAAGCGATTCCTTTCATTTCAAGCGCCGAAAGCGAAGCATTTTCCACTTTCCAATATTTACAATTCCCCAAGGGAGACACAGGAATCAGCCCCGTTGCCATCTCCGCTACCCACAATCCTTTTAAAAAGCAGAATTGCGCTGTGTTACGTCATCAGGATTTTTATCGCTTCAGCTGGCCGAAGCGCCCCTCCCACCCCCAGTCGGCCGGTTTCTCAGCTGCGCGAATTCTTCCCCTCAAAACCCTTTTTTTTCTATTCCGCGATTTCAATCCCCAACCCACCAGGAATCCCCCCCCAGAGACGACGACTTCGATAATTGGAAATTTTCAACTTGGCTCTAAGCCGGGGGAGTTTAATAATTTAGAATAGGGAAACTTTGATATTTAGATTCTTTAAACTAGAAGAAGTATCGCTACGAGTGACAGATAAGCGCCTCGGTGTCTTGTCAGATTAGTACAAGAAGAGTGCGACAGCTCAGGCGCTAGAGACAGGCTCCAACTCAAGGATCGACTTTCTTAATTAGCGATTAAGCAATGCCATCCTAGATTTGTCAAATTGGAACAGTACAAGCAAGATCTGCTTAAAAGAGAGCAGGGAAAAACGACAGAAAGAAAGCAGCGCTCAGAAACATTCAGAATAGATAGGGGATAACATTCCACCAGCGGGGAAGGATTAGTAATAAGTCTCTGAGGGGAACAGGAGAAGGGTTAAAAACAAAGATAATCTCAGATGCCCGAGGAAAGCCGCTGTGTTGTGTGCATGAGTATTATGGTGTGCGTGGCCCGTCTTTGGAGCAGCAAAACAGAATCAATTAAAAAGCTGCCTGAGGCGGCAGCGGCAGCAGCGGCAGTATTCAGTCAGCTATTTTGGAACGAAGAAAGAAAAAACACAGTGGGAATTCCAGGCATCTGCGGCGTCTATCTGTTGTGCGCGCACTTTATCGACGAGCAAAACCGCTGATTGATTAGGGAGGGATTTATTTCAAGCCTTCCTCCCTTCCAACCCAACTGCATACAATACAGCCATGGTGTGCAGAATGCAGAATTAAACAAGCTAAAGAGAGAGAGAGATAGATGAGAACGTTTAATAAGAGGATTAACTGAGGTCACGAGGCCGGATATGCTCATAAATGTTCGATATTGAATTTGACCCGAGATTTCAACTCTGTGTTCTTTTGCCGCTTATTATGAAATTAGGCAGCAATTAATCGCGTCAATCAACTGGCTAGTCAATTTATTTACCCATAATTATCGAAGCAACTACCCAATGCAATTGTGTAGAAATATAGCTAGCAGTCAATATTAGCTTAGATGCAGCAGTGAATGCCGGGAAATGCAGTTTCTTCATTGCCAGAAAACGGCACATTCCATCCGGGATCTCTCCTCTCATTATTAAGTGGATGAAAAAAGCAGAACTAGGGTCTCGCATAGAGGCAGAGGCGTAGTGCATTTTTTAACTCTTTTGCTTCATCAGGTGCCGCAGCAAAATGACTGTTACGTAATAATGTAGCCAAACCAGCAGAAAGGTTGGAAATGACACACACATTTTTATGCAGGCATTAGTGGAAGCTGCGCAAAGGAAAAACTAGGAATTAGATCCAGGCTTTTAGGAAGCTAGACTAGAAAAGAGAGATAAGAAGCTATTTTTCTACGTACTATGGGGGCATGCAGCCAGGGCGACAAGGTAGTTGAGAATTTTCACCTTGAAAAAAATCAAACTACCCTTCCCGCAATCCACTTTCTCTGACTCCATCTGCCTCTCGCCCGGCCCCAGCCTCCCCCCCCCCTCATCCAGTTTTATTGGCTTCATCGCGTGCTACCCTTGCGCGACGGGTTTTTGCGCAAATGGATCGAGATGGCGGCCAGATTAATTGAATAGCTAGTAGTGTTAGCAGTAGTGAGAAAAGGGTTAAAAAGCGACCACTGAGGATGCTTTTTTGCTGGGGGGGTGGGGGTTTATAAATTGCGAACAAGGGGCAATGCAATACAGTCTGGTCTCTTCAAGGTCACTGCATGCGCTGAATGGGAGTCTAGCCACCAGCTCCAGGTGTGAAAACGCAAAATTGAAACCTATTATTTACAACTGGACACAGAGGACACAAAGGATACGCTCGTATGTAGGCACTGTACAATGCACATGTGATGTGATCGCGCATACACGAGTAACCACTACTCTGCCCCCCCCAACCCACGAAACCCCAACCTCTCGAAACTATAGGTATCAATCAGATGAAGAGCGAACGCATCTGCCATATATCTGTACCCCGCATTGATTAAATGATTTTCGGCTCAACTCAGCGCCTAAACTACTATAGGCATGGAGATGATATAGTCTCTGCCAAACTCTGCTGAATACTGAATATGTGAAATGAGATTGACAGCAGCCATATTCTGGAGCTGCTGCGCAAAGCGTGCTAAAAATGATATGAAGAGAGACAGGGCGAGAGACAGACAGAGGCATCAGTATCCACTCAGCGGGAAAACATGCCCTGCAGACGCGTATATTAGCCATCCATTATTACGTAATCTGAGGTTAACCCCGGTCCAGACCGCCAGCTAAACACTCGCTCTATAAAAAATGCCGCCTCGAGTCATCGACCTCCACCATTCACCCGTTTTTTTACTTCTGTATTGCTCCTACCCCTAATTCACAGCATTGGGTAGGTATTGGAGATTATGATAGGATACTCGTTGACTTGCCGATATGTATCGTAAATAACTTTTCATCAAAACAATTCCTAAGCGCCAAGGAAGCCAAGTAAAACCCGAGTTTCCTGCACTATATAGTTTAGCCAAGTGAAGTATTTCTGTTCGCAAAAAAACAAACACACGCCACTCAACTAAGGTTACAAAAAACTTAAGACATTGAGGGTGAGGGTGAGGGTGACGCCGCCAGACCTGTTTAGGTGAGACAGCCAGCGCTTCAATCAAATATTATTGACTCGGAAACACTTGCTAAAGCCCCCTTTCACCCTACCTGGATTATCCCGTCGCTACTCAAACTCCTCTCTATTATTTTTTCCACAAAACGTCAAAAGATTGACGACTGCAGCGCCGACTACTCATTCAGAAATTATAAATCCTTGATGCGGAAAGTGAATCAAGCATGCAGCCGGTTACTGTATATACGGCAAGTAAAGAGGGAAGAGAGAGGCCAAGCGACTTCCTTCCTACTGGGGAAGATTCCCAGCAAACAGCTGACAGTGCGGCCCTCTTGTAGAGAGCTTTCGTGAGCACCTTTACTTTAAAAGCGCCTACTGGATTTGACATGTCCGTTCTATTGTAAAGCAGTTTGACTTTAGTCAAGTAGGCACCTGAAACCTCCCATTTTGTATGGTTAATCGCTGTAAGCATATATATTCGCTATTTTTTAAGACTACTTTTGTCGGCAAGACTCTCTGATCGCATGTCTTATAAATATTAATCAATAACTATTTTTATCATTAAATTTGTCGGTAGGCGCAAAAATAACTATGGGTAGAGATACATTGAACCTTGGGGAGAACAGAAGAGAGAAAAAAAAGAGCGGGGAAGGAAAGGAAAGGAAAGAAGTCAAGAGCTAAGCAAGAGAGAGACAGACAGAAATTGAAAATCTCAGGAAATAACAAAACGTTGTGTTATATGTAGACAAGTTCTGAATGCCTAAACACACTGAGGACACACAGAGAGACCAAAGCGGCCGACTTGATTGGCACAAGAGGGAAGAGAGAGAGGGAGGAGACTTTGAGAGCGCAAATAGATTTCTAATTTTCTTCTAGGTCGCAAAAGCAATCATCGCCGCTACGGGCCGCATAAATTCTGGGAGAAAAATCCCCCAAAACCCCTTAGATACTGCACTGCTCCGCTCCACCGCTATTCCTTTAACGATAAGACAAGCTCGCCCCGCCCAGCCGAACAAATGTTTGTGTCCTCAGAATCCCTCATCTTACCCTTTATCCCCCTGCCGTAGCCTCTGCGGCGAGGGCGGAGCTGAAACATTCTTTACTTGAAGCGTCAAGGAAGGCGCTATTAAAATAAAAAAGAAGTTAAACAACCCAGCAGTGCCTGACATACAGTTGAACATTTCTCGTCGTGCAAATATTTCTGGCCCGTAGCCAGTAGCGCAACACCTCTACCACACGAACACTCTCTTTTTCTCGATAAGAAACAGACATCACCGCTTTTTATTTTAGAGAGAAAAAATTTCAAATCTTTCACAAAGAGGATTCGAAATTGCGAACCAGCAACAAAAAAGTCCGAATTGCCAGTAATTAGACAGGGGTGTGGAGAGAGGGGGTAAGTTCGGTGCAGGGGCACTTAGGGGATTCAGAAGTTGCAAAGATATACTCTCCCATCAGAGGGTGCGGCACAGAAGCTACGGTATGGATAGCCAATCCCCAATTGGGCTGACCCGAACGGAGCAGAGCAATTTCAGTTTGAGCAATTTTTGTTGATTTCCGATTTATCCACGAAGACAAACTTATCAACGCACGCAACACAACAATAATCACGCACACTGTGTAGGAGGGAACGCATCAAAAGAGGATGGAAGTCGTACTAGCCCAACCCAACACAAAACCCGCTCTGTCCCCAGGGAATTCTGCTTTGAAGTAACAGAACCCACGACCGCTGCTTAGTACGGTACCATATATATAAAACTTTGGTGAGCTTAATATGAACCTCAATACTCAAGACGCGACTCGTTTTAATAATCGGAGCATAGCATGTCGACATGTCGACCAGGGGACGGCAGACTCCGGCCAGCAAAAAATCTCTTCTCAGCGCTCTTCTCTCTAATCTTAACTAATCTCTCTTCTCTCATCCTTCTCCTCTCCTCCTATCTCCTATCTTATTCTCTCTATATCCCCTCCTCCGTCCCGCAGTTATGCTCTAGACTCTCTATCTGGCCCTTGAGGTAAAAAAGTTTGCCGGCCCCTAGTGTAGACTGTATTATTACCGTCTGTTTTTGCACTTTATTATTGGCCCCGTGTGGGGCATAAGGAAAAGGAGCGGAGGGTAGGAGCGAAGCATCTCTCTGCCTCAATCTCGGGTCATAAATTCTCCGCCCAATTTCTCTCTCTCTCTCTCTCTCTCTCAGCTCAGCCCACTTCCTCCGGTCCATAATGGTCCAGCAGGGAATTGAGCACTCTTAAAGCTGGAGGTCAGTAGGGAAATTTGGCAGACAGAGAAACAGAATTGAGAAGGGCAAAAGATTAAACCCAAGATGAAGTGCACCCAACGGGAAAAGCATTTATAATCTGAGCTTCACATCTGCTAGCCCCACCCGCCTGCACACGCATACGAATTCTAAAACACTTGAAAATTAAGAATATAAAATTAGAAAGCTGGAAACACAAAAGGAAACTAATAAAATGGAGGCCAGACTCTTTGCATCCTCAAAATTCAAAGAGCAACAGGCAGACAACCTGGCAAAACAGAGACACCATGATAAAACGGACAGACACCTGAATAGAACAAAAATACACTCTGATGGACACGCAGATAGAAAAAACAAACAAGCAGATAGAACAGACAGACACAGATAGAACAGACAGACACGCAGATAGAACAGACAGACAAGCAGATAGAACAGACAGACACAGATAGAACAGACAGACACGCAGATAGAACAGACAGACAAGCAGATAGAACAGACAGACAAGCAGATAGAACAGACAGACACGCAGATAGAACAGACAGACACGCAGATAGAACAGACAGACAAGCAGATAGAACAGACAGACACAGATAGAACAGACAGACACGCAGATAGAACAGACAGACAAGCAGATAGAACAGACAGACACAGATAGAACAGACAGACACGCAGATAGAACAGACAGACACGCAGATAGAACAGACAGACAAGCAGATAGAACAGACAGACACAGATAGAACAGACAGACACGCAGATAGAACAGACAGACAAGCAGATAGAACAGACAGACACAGATAGAACAGACAGACACCGAGACAGAACAGACACAGATAGAACAGACAGACACCTAGACAGAACAGACACAGATAGAACAGACAGACACATAGACAGAACAGACACAGATAGAACAGACAGACACATAGAAAGAACAGACACAGATAGAACAGACAGACACATAGAAAGAACAGACACAGATAGAACAGACAGACACATAGAAAGAACAGACACAGATAGAACAGACAGACACATAGAAAGAACAGACACAGATAGAACAGACAGACACATAGATAGAACAGACACAGATAGAACAGACAGACACATAGAAAGAACAGACACAGATAGAACAGACAGACACCTAGACAGAACAGACACAGATAGAAAAGACAGACACCTAGACAGAACAGACACAGATAGAACAGACACAGATAGAACAGACAGACACATAGAAAGAACAGACACAGATAGAACAGACAGACACCTAGACAGAACAGACACAGATAGAAAAGACAGACACCTAGACAGAACAGACACAGATAGAACAGACAGACACATAGACAGAACAGACACAGATAGAACAGACAGACACATAGATAGAACAGACAGACACCTAGACAGAACAGACACAGATAGAAAAGACAGACACCTAGACAGAACAGACACAGATAGAACAGACAGACACATAGACAGAACAGACACAGATAGAACAGACAGACACATAGATAGAACAGACAGACACCTAGACAGAACAGACACAGATAGAACAGACAGACACCTAGACAGAACAGACACAGATAGAACAGACAGACACCTAGACAGAACAGACACAGATAGAAAAGACAGACACCTAGACAGACCAGACACAGATAGAACAGACAGACACATAGACAGAACAGACACAGATAGAACAGACAGACACATAGATAGAACAGACAGACACCTAGACAGAACAGACACAGATAGAACAGACAGACACCTAGACAGAACAGACACAGATAGAACAGACAGACACCTAGACAGAACAGACACATATAGAACAGACAGACACATAGACAGAACAGACACAGATAGAACAGACAGACACCTAGACAGAACAGACACAGATAGAAAAGACAGACACCTAGACAGAACAGACACAGATAGAACAGACAGACACATAGACAGAACAGACACAGATAGAACAGACAGACACATAGATAGAACAGACAGACACCTAGACAGAACAGACACAGATAGAAAAGACAGACACCTAGACAGAACAGACACAGATAGAACAGACAGACACATAGATAGAACAGACAGACACCTAGACAGAACAGACACAGATAGAACAGACAGACACCTAGACAGAACAGACACAAATAGAACAGACAGACACATAGACAGAACAGACACAGATAGAACAGACAGACACATAGACAGAACAGACACAGATAGAACAGACAGACACATAGATAGAACAGACAGACACCTAGACAGACCAGACACAGATAGAACAGACAGACACATAGACAGGACAGACACAGATAGAACAGACAGACACATAGATAGAACAGACAGACACCTAGACAGAGCAGACACAGATAGAACAGACAGACACCCAGATAGAACAGAAAGACACAAATAGAACAGACACAGATAGAACAGACACAGATAGAACAGACACAGATAGAACAGAAAGACACAAATAGAACAGACACAGATAGAACAGAAAGACACAAATAGAACAGACACAGATAGAACAGAAAGACACAAATAGAACAGACAAAAAACAGACCGATACTCACATACAAAAGAACATGCAAAGAAAAACGGACACAGAAGAATCACTCGCAGACAGAAGGTGACCATAAAGTGAATCATAAATATAATTAACCCTGTAGCGAACAGCTGGACAGTCCAAAGTAGGGAGTAACAGAAAGACCAAATGGGAAAGTATATCTATGCATACAAACACAAAACTAAAGTGGATTAAGACAGTTCTAAGCAATTTTTTCTCCAATCCCAGAAGAAAGCAGATTCCGGGCGAGACAGAAGGCGGCCTCTGCATTAAAACAGTGGCACACAGAAGCAACAGAGAAACAGATAGATAGACAGATAGCTAGATTTAATTAACTTCCCAATCGTCCGCTGTTTCTTTTTCATTCTCAGGCAATGGTTTCTTTTGATATTATATATAATATGAAAGTAACGAAAGATTATTATTACAATAAGGCAGAGTCAAAGTCAACCAGAACTGGCAAAAAGTGACAAATAATGGAGACTGTGGGAACGGCAGAAATAGGATAGCACAATATGTTTATACATACTGTATGTTTGTGTATAGAGAAAAGCACACAGAGAAGCCGACACAGGAGCTGAAAAATAACACTTAGAGAAAATCAACATATTCTTTGTATACATCAAACCAGTTAAGTTCATTTGAACCAGTCAGTCAACTGCTGTAACCGAAGCCACCAGATATTGAATGCATTCTAGTTGAAGTTTTAGCTACTAAAAATTTTACCTACTACTACGCTCGTAGAAATAAGTCTTGCTATGCAGCTAATAGACTAAATATAACCATAATTATTAAATGTCGTATAAACAAAGTAGATAAATAATAACAATCTTCAGACTTCTCAAGTGCCTCAGAGATCAATCTCACAGTTTACCTACAGCTATAGAGCTTACAGACAGTGCAGAACGCAGATCAGTCAAAACAGCAAACCAGCTCCTGTCTGATTTACCTGTCTGCCTTATTGTTGTCTTGCTGTTTCCATTTGTGTCTCTTTTATTAGTATTATTATTAAACAGTTCAATCTTAATCGCTGCCAGATTCTCACTATTCTCCTATAAATAGCGACTAACTACAGACACTTTATGAATCACGGGTTGGTAAACTTTTTACTTTAAGGGCCAGATAGGGAATCTTGATCATTGCTGCAGGCCAGATGAGAGTGGAAAAAAGATGGAATGGGGGAAAGAAAGAAGAAATTTGAGATGAGATGAGAGGAGAGAGTAGATGAAAGAAAAGAGAAGAGAGAGGAGAGAAGCTCTATGAACTCCCCCCCCACGGCGCCAATTTTAGTGCGCACGAGGCCCAAAAAGGAATGTGACTGCGCACGAAATCGAACCAGGGGTCGCGGCGCGAGAGCCAGACGCGTTCACCACTGAGCTTCTCTGCCCTCTTATTATCCCGAATTTTCAGGTTGGTCCAGGATGCCAAGAATGAAGAAAAAACTATTACGGGAGTTCCAAGATTCCTACATCGGCTCATAGAGCCTGTATGATGCATCAGTAATCTTTAATAACGCATTTTCCTAAGATAAAACACATTTGTCCCGTCTGGATTCTTATCCCATATTATTACAATATCATTTTCTCATATAGCTAACCAATCAATGCGGCTTCAATTCTTCCCAGACCCAGATCTAAAAAGCTAAAGTAGAAGAGCCTTAGTAGAAGATCTGGAACTAACTAATTCAGACTAGCTGGCTGCCTGCGAGATCGGAGGCTGGAGTATAGCGACTAGCTACACACACTACGCGCGCTGAGCCTGTGCGCTTTTTGCCCGCTTCTCCCTCTGGATAGACAGAGGAACAGAGAGCGAGAGAGAAAGAGAGCTACTGCTTCTAGGAGAGAGGGCGAGTAGAAGCAGATGGGACAGAGAGAACAGAGAGAACGGCCCCTGGGTTGGAGATTTGGGATTTGACGGCGGCTGGCAGGGGTTGAGATAGAGAAAGATTCCAGGGAATTGGGAGAATAAGGGGAGTGGGGGAGTGCACACGGGACCAAGCGGATGAGCTGGGGCAAGGCAAGACTGCAGCGACGGAGCTCCACCGCTGTCGCTCGCCTAGAAATATTTTTGTCCCTGAATTGAGTTGAGCTCCCCGTTAAGCACAGACTATTGCGGTTGGCCGCACGCTTCAATCCAGCTTCAGCTATATCCATACGCATGCTTAGTAGCGAATGCAAATACAGTTGCGGCTTTCTACATAAATTTATCTGTAGGCACGCTGCGCGATCAGCGAGCCGGACAGACAGAAATTCGGTATGGGCAATGGCCTAGCGGCCTATATAATAAGTACTTTTAATAGCCATATTATCCTTGCGCCTGTTAACAATGGATCAGTTTCTATGGGAAAATTTAAATGGCGATTCCTCGATGAAAGAAATTAAAAGACAATTTCTTCCGGGGGGGATTTGAGAGGCGATTTTTATTTAAGGGAATTTAAGGAGCGATTCTTGTATGGGGGAATTTAACAGGCGATTTTTTTTTCTAGGGAAATTTAAAGTCGATTATTTCCCAAGGGAATTTAAGGGGCGATTTTTTCCTAGGGAAATTTAAAGTCGATTATTTCCTAAGGGAATTTAAGGGGCGATTCATGGATGGGGAAATTTAAAGGGCGATTTTTTCCTAGAGGAATTTATATTTAAGGGGCGATTTTTCCTAGGGAAATTTAAGGGGTGATTTTCCCTAGGGAAATTTAAGGGGTGATTTTCCCTAGGGAAATTTAAAGGGGGATTTTTCTCTGAAGAGAATTCAAGGGGCGATTACGAACGATTTACCCCTGAGGGAGTTAAAATAACCAGGCGCTCTTTGCATACGACATTCAAGGTCAATTTTTAAAGAGAATACCCCGATACTAAATCTTTAATCAACTCACCAGAAATGACCGAGTACGCCAGCTGACCACTCCGTCCCGAGTCCAAATCGAATGCGTAAACCTGCAACAGCGGATAGCCCGGCCGAGCGTTGGCAAGGACGCTGGCACTTAGCAACGCCGGCTCCTGAGGCGATCGGGACATTTTATTAAGCGCCTCAGCCTGGTACTGGCGCTGAGCTATGCTAGCACCGGCTGGCAGGTCGGGCAGTGACGGCCTGGCAGTCACCACAACAGGATAGTGCTCATTCTCATTTGTCACAGTGACAATCACCCTGGCCAGGCTGAATCGCCTATCAGTAGAATAGGAATCCACCGCTCGGACAAGCAGCTCGTGGATGCCGGCCGATTCGTGATTTAGCGGCGGCGACGGCGGCGGCATGGCGGCCAGGCGGCCGGTGAGCGGCTCGAGGCTGAAATGATCCAAGCTGGCCGACTGAGCGGCGCTAACCAGGCTGTACTGGAGGTGGCCAGTAGGTCCCGGATCCGGATCAGTTGCAAACACCTGCAGCAGCTGAAGATTGGCGCCTTCGGTAACGGATGTATCGTACACTGGCTTGCTGAACATTGGCGAATTCCGGTTGGACTGAGACACTAGCAGTAGCAGCTGTGTGCGGGTGGGTGAGGGTGTACTTTTAGCAATATTAATTTTTACTGTTACTTAGTATAGAAACAGGGGGTTCTTCCACCCAAATCAGGATAGCCGTTTTTTACACCAGGTACTATTGATGTCTAAAAGTACTCTTAGATCCTCTTTTGTAAGGACTCAAAATTACCGAGTCTGGGATCCTCATGTGTAGGGACTCGAAATCCCTATGAGTCTGGGATCCTTATTTGTAGGGTCTCAAAATCCCTATGAGTCAGATCCTCATTTGTAGGGACCCAAAATCCCAAAGTCTGAGATCCTCATTTGTAGGGACCCAAAATCCCAAAGTCTGAGATCCTCATTTGTAGGTACTCAAAATCCCTCTGAGCTCTTAATTGGTAGGGACTCGAAATCCCCCTCAGATTCATCTGTAGGGACTTGAAATCCCTCTTCCATCCCCATTTGTAAGGACTCGAAATCCTTCTGAGATCCTCAATTGTAGGGACTCAAAATCCCTCTCAGATCCTCATTTTTTAAGGCCGTATTTTTTATATGCTTACTGCTCAAAGTTTTGACAATTGAGGAAATTATAATGTTTCCGTTTGGGATTAATTCTGTCCAACAGTCCAAAAAGTACTTTTATTTATATAGCATTTATAATTATTAATAGTGGATGACTTAGAAGTACCCAATGAGTGGGACTGAGCTTCGCCTAAAAAAGCCAGGAAAAAACTACCCCACTGTTGAGTGGCTTACTCAAAAGCGAGTACACGCCCTCTCAGTAGAAATTTATCACCACAACAGACGCTGTAAAGTTATCAAGCGCCGGGCACAGTGCATGGCAGCTAAGAGCTGTAGAGCTAATACATAAATTATTAATTAAATTGGCACAGACAAACACGTCTACCGCTGCACTAGCCAGGCTCACCCCCCCCTCCAGGAAACTAGCCTTTATAATAGCTAGTATTCACATTTAACTGCGCACAATCAATCAAGCTTTAACTGCGAGTCTTTGCGCAAATAAGTACAATTTGATTATATTCAAATTGAATGCTAAATAGAAATTAATTCTGTCAACAGAATTTGTTACTATGTAGAATTGTAGATCTATCAAAAATCTATATAACCAGTCCTTTATAATAAGTAATTTTAGACCACAGGCTAATATGGCTAAGAGATTCAGACTAAACCTGTTTTGTTTATACAAACTAATATATAATAATTATAGCCTGAGCAAGCATGGGAAACCAATTAGAGATCAAATTGCTAGCGACTCAATCTTCTTTTTCTTTCTCTACAACTTGTGTTAATAAAAGTACACATATCCACGGTCCCCGCCTCCTGTTGTAGTACTTTAATGTTAAGTTTTCTTTTTTTCTGTCTGTCTGTCTGTCTGTCTGTCTGTCTGCCTGTTTGCCCACTCCTCTTCTGTCTGCCTGTCTGTTTCCCTACTTCGATCTGTCTGTATGCCTGTCCTTCTCCCTACTCCAGCTTTTTTGTTTATTCCTACTAATCTCTCCTTCATCTTTTAGTGTCGCTTTTATCACAAGTTTAGCCTACAGCCCCACTTAGACAGAATGCCTTTCCTTGTAACCAGCGCCGGCAGATAGGATACGCCACATAGCTATACAGCTACAATATAAACACACGCACGGAAAAGAAATCGCTACTTAAAATGAAAAAATCGGCAGAGAACTTTCAACCCCCCTCTCCACTGGACGCAGCATATATAATGTAGCATTGCACTCAAATTCAATCCATTCCCTATCTGCTTATCCTTACGCCTTATTTAATTGTCCCCCCCCCCTATCTCTCCACCCATCCTCCCCAGTCTCGCCCTACGCCACCAGACCGCCGCGGCGCAATTCGATTTCACCTTGGGCTGACTAGATTGTATTCCGAATCCACTATATCCTAAGCCTATCGAATGCCTTTATAAGGCAGTTCGAGTGCTTTACCTATGCTACCACCTATAGCTGGTCTATAGCACTATCCTGGTCTATAGCTAAGGCAATGCGGCAACGCTTTCATATAATAAAAAGCAAATATGCGCAGAATAGAGACATTGCGCGCTATTCAGGTCGGACCAACGAAATCCACAAGCAGAATGGCACAGGGAAGGGGGTGTCTGACACACTGGGATGACTTTTACTGACTCACTCACTACCTGCAGCTGATAGCACCATGCAGCACTCTTGGATTTCTCCTGATCTCCTAAAGGTCACTTCCTTCAGTGGGAACTTATCAGTGCCTCAGGTGTTGAAGGTTATCAATGCCTTCAGTGGGACACTATCAGTGGCTCAGGTGTTAAAGGTTATCAATGCCTTCAGTGGGACACTATCAGTGGCTCAGGTGTTAAAGGTTATCAATGCTTTCAGTGGGACACTATCAGTGCCTCAGGTGTTTAAGGTTATCAATGCTTTCAGTGGGACATTATCAGTGCCTCAGGTGTTAAAGGTTATCAATGCTTTCAGTGGGACATTATCAGTGCCTCAGGTGTTTAAGGTTATCAATGCTTTCAGTGGGACACTATCAGTGGCTCAGGTGTTAAAGGTTATCAATGCTTTCAGTGGGACACTATCAGTGCCTCAGGCAACATCTAGGTCATCCGGCCAGACCCCAAATTCTCCCATGCCCTTTATCTGGGAATTTTCAAACATTCTCAAATAATCAACTCAGGTAACGCATCAATCTCACCGATTTGGTCTGCAAGCGAGCACCGAGTCTGGCGCCAACAGTGAGATTGTAAACCGCCTGACGGGCGTGGCTGAGCCGCCTGATGAGCTGCAGCCGGCCGCCAGCCTGCGGCATGTAGAAATCTTCGCTGCCCCGGCCTGCAAAGCGCGATGGAGCAGACGAATGAATGAATGGTCTTAGGCTAGCGCATTGGGCAGCTGGCTAAGAAACGGCCACAGCTTTCTATTGTGTAACTGAACGATGAAAATTCGCATAAAACATAACTTTATGGCTAGCTAGAGTGCTGGATTACCCTAAGCTTGCACATTAAATAACAGCTACTGAAAATACCGTACACTGTGATATACTATATAATAAAATATAATAGGCGCAAATACGAGTATTTTTGAGTATAATTTCAACTACATATACAGAGTAGAGAATGAATATGAAGCTTTGTTAGACGATGTGGTTGAATAAGGGATAGACTATGTGTTGGATTATGGGATAGACTATGCTTTGGAATATGGGATAGACTATGTGTTGGATTATGGGATAGACTATGCTTTGGAATATGGGATAGACTATGCTTTGGAATATGGGATAGACTATGCTTTGGAATATGGGATAGACTATGCTTTGGATTATGGGATAGACTATGCTTTGGAATATGGGATAGACTATGCTTTGGAATATGGGATAGACTATGCTTTGGAATATGGGATAGACTATGCTTTGGAATATGGGATAGACTATGCTTTGGAATATGGGATAGACTATGCTTTGGAATATGGGATAGACTATGCTTTGGAATATGGGATAGACTATGCTTTGGAATATGGGATAGACTATGCTTTGGAATATGGGATAGACTATGCTTTGGAATATGGGATAGACTTTGCTTTGAAATATGGAATAGACTATGCTTTGGATTATGGGATAGACTATGCTTTGGAATATGGGATAGCCTGCCAGGTAAAAAATGAATTAGATGTCAGTATAGATAGGTATAAGAAATCTTCACAAACTCACCAGTGAGAGTAAACAGCATTTTAGTTGCCATGGTAACAGCCGGTGTGACCAACAATCTCGGCACGCTGTCCTCCAGCGCCAGATTGTCGAACAATCGGACAACCGCATCGGCGCCGTCGCCGCCGGAGACATCAATTTGAAACAAGTCGACAGCTGTGCCAGCGTCGGGCTCCGGCAAAGTCGGCTGCTGCTGCTCGATCGTCAGCTTGACAGAAGCCATCGCTGACAGCTCCAGCCTGCCGGCGTCCTTAGCAACCACGGTGAATGTCATCATATTGGAACCGACGCCAGTATCTAATCTGAGCAGCCTGGGAGAGATGCTCAATTCGCCTGTAGATTTAGAGATTCGAACCCCGGACCCAGACGGCTGCAGCGAGTACAGAATGGTGGCATTCTCTAGCAGGTCCTTGTCGACGGCTGGCAGGCGAGTCAGCAGGACTTGCTCGTCATCTGAGGGCGGCAGGCAAATGTTTAAAGTACACGCGCACTAAAAGGGCCCCATAGAGTGGCATGGAGGCATTCCTTATTAAATTAGCGTATTACCACCGGCTTAGTAGATGTCTCAATGGCAATAAAAGTTGGGCATCAGCTGTTCCAGAGAGGGAACTAAAAAGCCTACTAGTGATAAATCATTTCCCAGTCCCATCTAAGCATCTGTGACAGATTAAATTAACTTAATCCAATAATTATTAATGCAGTAGGTAGAGCGGATGGCGCAGGATCGCATTTGAGCCATCATCGGCATCATCCAATTAACTCTCACCGTTTGACGTCCCCTCAGCTGAGCTGTCAGCAATAGCCGTGACCTGGAACAGCGGCCGTACAAACTTAGGCGGTGAATCGTTTAAATCCGATACGGCAATCTCCACTAGCAGGTCGGTGCTGAGAGGCGGCGCGCCCCGGTCAGCGAGGCTGACAGTCAGCAGGAATTGGTCGGCTACTTCGCGATCAACTGCCAATTCTGTTGTTGTCAACCGGCCTAGAGGTGTGAGAGACACAATAGGACACAATTTAGCTTTACGCCGTGCAAAGTATATACAAACGCCTTATAAAATTATGACAGGTGTTTTATTATTAGCGAAACAATTAGCACCTTTTCAAGCAGCTGCATAGTTATGTGCTAGTTTTCACACTAGTACTAATGAGATAAGCTCAGATATTCTCACCTGTCTCAGGGTCGATACGAAAATGTCCCGCAGTATTGCCGTCGGTAATGGCATAAACTATGCTGGCATTGTCGCCCAGATCCTGGTCCATAGCCGGTATGCTGCTAAGCAGTACAGTGCCGGCCGGAGCGGCCTCCACCAGCTGCAGCCTGTAGTGCGTCTGCTCAGTTGGCATCGGTCGATAGTCATTCACATCCTCTAGGTTGATGTACACCTGGCAGATTGAGATCTTCTCCTCAGCGTGGGTGACCACGGTCTGGCCGGCCAGCAGATAGGCGTGCACTGTGAGCCACAAGCCGGCCGGCTGGCTCTCCCTGTCCAGCGGAATTCTAGTGCGAATCTCGCCTGTTGGTGAGTCGTGACGAAAACATTATGCGGCGGGGTAAACGGCGGGAGCAACTATGACAAAATGCCTCGTCATCTAATTAGATCACAATTTATGTTTATCGATTTATGCAATCAATGAAAAATTGCGCTAATAACTGCAGAAAAGGACTTTCTAAACCACGCCGAAAATTTGGGACTTGTAGATTATTTTTGCTGCTTTTTCTTTCGTTTCTTCTTGCGCAAAGTACATACAGTATACCTGACTAACGAATAAGTGCTGTAGAAATTTCTTTAGTAAAAGTACAAAGCCAGCCGGCTATACGAGGTACAACAGTGCGGAATCCGCAACGGTGTTGACTAGCCTTTCCCTTGGGCTGCCCCGCCTAACCCACCCGACGACCCCCCCCCCCTAAAGACGCCGCAGCGCTAACGTGCAATTTCCAGTCGATCTGATTTCATTTGCCATGCAGAGCGACAGAAAATTCGGGCGCTTTTTTGGGGATGAAAAATAGACAATAATCAGCCTTAGCGCCCATTAGCTTTTGCCCTATACCATGGACTATTTTTATATTTTTAAGGGTAGTCAAGGGAATTACCCCCTAGGAAAATTAAGACCAAAATGGGAATGCACTAGGTAAGAGGTGCTTAGCATTAACAGGAAATTAAGCGCCATACGTTTCTAATTGACGCACGCGATTCACGCACGTAGCTGGGAGAAACAGATGTGAGGTTGTATAAAGAGAACTTACTTACGTAGGATTCTAGGTCCAATGAAAACATAACAAATATTTTAGTCGTATTATGAAACTATTGTAGCAAAAGAAACAAAGAACACGGTTTAATTAACTATTACGTAGATTGTATCGAAACAGGAGAGCTTACTTATATTAGCTACAAACTGTAGGTAAAATACAGGTGTAAAAGCTCTCTATAGTATTATTATACAGCCTGTTTTACTAGGCTTTCCTTCCGGCACTACCGATAGTTAATTAGTGAAGGCAGAAAGCAGAAGAGACATGCAACACAGTCTTTTTCCAGGTTAGTAATGAGAAAGACCCAGGGGCAAGCAGAGCTGGAAGAGTTTTCCTGCCAACTAAGCCTTTAGACACAAAATTAGGGGGCATTAATTTAGTGCTTTTAGAATTAAGAGTTTTTTGGTTTGACAAAGTAAAGCCTGTCACTCAATATTTGATTTTGAATTAAATTACTAATCGTTTATCTGAATTTTGTGTATGCGAATACGTCTAAATATCCAAGTCCTTATACGAATATTTCGAATCGTACAGTATTTTCATAAATAGCAGTCGCAGATGAGAGTGAATAGACACCGATTCTGGACACCAACAGCCACCAAAACTCGCCGCCTCTCTTCAAAATGCACTCTCACGCCATTTTTTCTCTTTGTGGCCTGCTTTATAGGTTGGCTATTGCTGTTCAAGAGAAACTTTTCCGTGGAGTGGAGTTAGATGAAATTATTGATGAATGATGACGAATTTAACGAAGCATCAGACGTACAGTGAGACTGACTGAGGCAAATTTTTTGCTGACAAAATCGAAAAAGAAACACAAAAAACACCGGGTACCGGATGATGAAGGATAGATGGCTTAAGAGACCCGCAGAGAGTCGACACGCTGTCCGCGCCCTGTTGCAAATTATTGAATTCAGAGGGACGAAGGGAGCCCCACTTAATCATGCGCCCAGGCCACCATATCTACACACTGCGGTCATGCTTGCACACGTGTTACATACAGGGCCGTGGCGAAACAGCCGATAGCAATACACGATTGCTCGCTTAAGCTCGACCCCAAACCCCACCTGCAGACACGATCCGATTCTCTCAGGAGAGCCAAGCAGCAGGTCTCCGAGAATTAGGATCCCACATTTCATTCAGCTTTCTAAGGTTCTCCGAGACTAACAAGCAAACGCTATTTACTTCGGGCTTAAGCCATCGAGTTGTCATATCTGCGTTGGTCCTTCTTACCGATTGTTATATCCAACTAACCCCCGAGGGGGGGACAAAACTGTGTTATTCTAGAGTCAATTCAAGCTATTGTGCCATTAATAGCAGGCGCCACTCGGCAAAGAACAAAAGAGCTGCATTATAGATAAACAAACTAGCGCCACAGCTTTTGTTTGAAGTTAAAACAGGCACGAAGACCAAACATTTCAACAAGAAAAACCCGGAAGCGACGCCGATTAGGCCAAGGGAAGAGCTCAGCTAGCCAGCAGCTGTGTATTAAGTCTTTTGCCTGTTTCAGCCACGCGCAATAATGCCTCATCACTGCCCAGGCTGGACAGCTCGCCTCTCTGCCCCGCTACTCGAGCTGTGCGTTTCTTCGTCTAACAGAGACATCTGGCAGAGGGGACCATAGGAAAGCAAAAAGGGGGCCGGGGCGACTCTCTAGGAGTGGGGAACAAGAGTTTAGCTAGGCCTAGGGGAACTGGGACTCTCGTGACATAAGAGGGCGGCCCGGCTAGCTCTCCTCGCCCATGACTCATGCGGGCTTAGCAGAGCAGGGTCTACGGCAGTCTAAGCAGAAAAGAAAATGAGCAAATAACCTGTGGTCCATCTTATCCCACTTTGCCGCACTGGAATGCAATTCCTAGGCCACAAATAACTTCCAATGAAAACTCACCAGTCTGGTCAATAGTGAATCGTCCAAGTCCACTACCCGACGTGATAACATAGCCAACGGTGATACTGCTGGATGCGGCGATATTAGGATAAATTGTAGTATTAATGCGACCCACCGATGTACCAACTCTTACATCTTCACTTAATGAAAATGAGTAGACAGCTTCGGAGAAGATTATATAAACTGGCGGAGGCACCGCTGCAACAACGTTGATGTTTAGAGAGATTCTGCTCCGCTTCGGCGCTATCGCAGAGTCTCTGGCGTCCACAAACAATTGATAGGGCGACAGCGCTGCCGACAAAGGCTTGGCTAAGTACAGGCAGCCCGAGTCCTGGTCGATTACAAAGTGCGACAGAACTTTCGGTACGCCAGACAGGCTGTACACAATGCGTCCGTTTTCACCATAGTCGCTGTCAACGGCAATGAGTCGAGTCAGAAAAGAATTGACAGGAATGTCCTCGCTGATAGTTAACGCCAGTCTCTCGCTGCTACTTGGACCGGGACTCTTCGTGATGAAAGTAGGCGCATGATCATTCTCGTCGGCAATGTTTACACGGAAGTGCAGCTCCGAGCTGCGCTCGGGCTGCCCGCTGTCGTGCGCGCGCACTAGAAGATCGTATACCGAGACGGACTCACGATCTAGCAGGTCTCGAGATGCTGTGCGCAGGACGCCAGTGTTTGAATTGATTGAAAAGGCGTTCGTATCGCTGACGCTGTATCGGACAGTTCCGTTGGAACCGGCGTCAGGATCCGTAGCGGAAAATCGACAAATCTCAGTACCAATCGGCGTGTCCTCGGGAACAGTGACATCAAATACTGGCGATTCAAGCAGTGGCGAGTTGTCATTGACGTCTAACACGCGAATCATTACGTGAGATAATGTGGAGCAATAACTTGGCTCGCCCATATCGCACACAGTAATGTTAAGCATGTAGGTCTCACGTTTCTCTCTATCTAATTCATTTAGAACAACTAAGCTGACGCGCCTAGAGCCTTCACTGTCGTCTGTTTCATCAGTTGAAAACTTATCGAGCCTCTGAGTAACATTGAATGCGTAGCCAATGTTCCCAGAATCAATGCGAAACTGCAGACGACCATTGTAAGATCCATAAGGATCCTGATCCTCTGCAAAAAAACTGGCCACTGTTTGTCCGATTCCAATATTTTCTGGAACAGAAAACGACGACAGCACGGAGTTCAACAACGGTGGCCGGTTAGGCAAGTGATCACCAAAAGACCGAGACTGTAATGATTCAAACATTTGAACAGACACTTCGTGACTATTGCGCGCCTTTTTGTTAGCCTCATATAATTCGTAACACTACGTACGTGCTGAACACAGCGCGTTCTTTTGGTAGAAACTGCAAATTGTCTAAGATGTTGAATCGCACACGCAACTTTGGCGACTCGCGACCCGCACGGTCAGTGGCAACTATAGAGAGCACAATTTGATCATTTATCACTCCATTTAGGTCACATACTAGTTTTAAATTGCCAGTTGTGCTACTAATTGTAAAACATCTGCCACCAAGAGGATCGTCGAAGATTTTGTAAGTCACCGGTGCAAATGGATAGTCGAGATCCAGAGCTGGAAAATGTCCTGTCTCGAAGCTTTTATCGCTTCGCAATAGGTCGACAACACAAGAGTCCGACTCGAATTCCGGACGAAACTCGTCTTCTGGATTAATATTGACATAATAGATAGCTAGTGATTCCCTTGGAATTGGCTGGCCCTGATCAGAGACTCTCACATAGAGAGTATAGTTTGCGGCCATTGTTTCTGAGTCTAGAGACCGACTGACCACAATTCGTTTCCCGACAATGCCAAAGGGAACTTCGGGACTTTCAGCAATGCTTACGATCAAGTCGCTCGGTGTGGCGTCTGCATCATCAGCGTCTACCGTTAAAACCGTAGTTCCTACCGTTGCCGACTCAGATACGGAATGAACTGTTGCATTGTTCGCGATTGAGGGCGCGAATTCGTTGCAGTCAGTCACATCAACTGTGAGAGTGTGAAATATTAGTCGTCTTAGGTTTCTGCATCGCGAATTCGAGCAAATATAGACAGCTTCGGAGCAGATTCAGCGTCTAGTGGCGACTTGATAACAAGGACACCCGTGTCTTCATCTAGATGTACGTAAGAATTGCCTTGCAGCATGTTGTAGCGATATTTAATGTGCGGCAGCGTCTGATTATAGATAGTAGAATGAAACTGGAAGATAATAGACCCAACTGGCATACACTCTGGAACGGATACGAAAAATTCCAAGTTAGTGGGGTCGATTCCAAGAAGACTACGATCGTTAGGATTAACAATGAAGTTTCCCGTAAAATGCTGGCCCTGATCAACCGGATCAGTAACAGAAAAGTTCACGTTGAATTGCCGCTGGGACACACTGGGAGAAAAACTGAAATCGTTGCGCAGCTGCAGTCGATACGCAGAATCGGAGGTGTGCACAAATTCGAAGTAGTTGTTAGCTTCGCTGTTTAGTATCTGAACAGAAGACCTATTGCTTGCTCCAGTGAGATTAAGCCACGCAAATACACTGCCAGCCTTGCCTAAATTATTCACATGGTTTAGGACGTTCACGGTACCAGTAATTTGTTGCACAGATACCCTATCCAAATCTTTTACTATGACAGTCACCAGTACATCACTATAGTTCTCTGTAATCGGACAGCTACGCGTCTTCGGATTGACAACAATAGCACGAAGCTTGTATTCTTTCTGTAGCGGACGGCTGGTGAGTACTAAGGCTCCGGTGTGTGGATTCAGAGTAAACACAGGAGACAAGTCCCGCAGGTAGAGCACGTACGACGTTTCGCCTCCGGAGGGTACTTCAACCTGCACGTGACCGATGGTGGAGAACAGACTCTGGGTGGAATCGATGCTAAAGGTGTAAGAGATTGCCGAAATGAATGGGCACAGCTCGGTGACTGCCAACACCTTCAAATAGAGAATGCATCGAGGCGAAACTGTTGGAACGCCAGCAATTTCGGCAGAGATTGGAACAGCAAGGGTGCCAGTGAAATTTCGACTGCTGGCAGCGAGGTTGGTCGTGCGCAAACGCAGGAATGTGACCCCGGCGACATGCTCCGACCATGGCACGAAGAAGTTGACGAAATTATCGTCAGCTACTCTGAAAGAGACAGCCTTGTCTGTCTTTAAACTGATGAGCGTCCGCTGCGGCTGGACAGGCGTGTTCTTGAACTTGAACACTGTTGCATTGTAGTGCTGCTGAGAGAACTCGTACTCTGATGCAATTTTAATTGCATTGCTGCTAATTAAGGCCTGACAGAACAGCAGAATGAGTAATGCCAGGAGCCCATCATGTTTCTTCATGTCTTCACCCTAAAATTTATTAAGATAAAATGACAGTCATGTATAACCAAATATATAAATGAGCAGAAAAAGTGAACATTCACAAACAATGTAAAATATAATTCAAATAATTACAAATGTCTAGCTCTAACAAGAAAACTTAAAGACAAAGGCAGACATCACCTTGATAAAAATATATATGATTTTTATCAATTGATATCATATAACCAATTAAAATATTTGGTCAAGCCATCTAAAAAAATCACTATAAATATTGTTCAACAAGTAGACATACAAATTTCACTTTTAATTTCTATGTATATATTTGCAAAAAATAAGTTTAATAAGAAAACCTAATATACTATGGGCAATATTATTATGGCTTACAAAAAAGTAAGAGATAAGAAAAATCACTCTTTGATTTAATTTTTACTATATTGCAAAATTATCTAAAATTTATTAATACTTTCTTATATAGCAAAGGTAAGTTGTTTTTGGCTATTGGGTTTCCAAAAAATATTGTTTAAATTTAATTTTAAATACTTGTTTAAACTAAAAAAGGAATCAATAAATAAAACTACAAATATAAATCTATCTAATGGCAATGCTACAAAATGTCTTCATTATATAGGCCTACAGATAGAAATATAGAGTGATTATAAAATTGTGATTTAAATGAATTTAATTGGACTTAGCATTAACTATAGATGAAAGAATCCATGGATTACTCATCTAAAACTTGAAATTATCCCTGCTGTAAACCTATAGGTAGATTAAAGTTAAAAATCCCTTGGGCTATAAGATTTTATTTGCTATTGAATCAGGTATGTTAGATGCATTTTTGGATTCTTAAAAGCTTAGCAACAAGTTAAGTCCTATCTATTATAGGGCCTATAGGATTATTTTTTCCTTTCATAGTTTTCATAGGCCAAAGTGACCATAGATTATTTCAGATAAGCAATCCAAAATATTCCTTCACCCATGGTACTAACCAATGGTCTGCAAGTCTGCAAAACTTTCTGCAAAAAAAGTCTGCAAAAGCAGACTTTTGACCATCACTAGAATCAATTATGACTTATGACATGTAGCTGTAATAGAATTTCAAAGGCTATCTTGAGCTATACAATGACATTGTACTCAGAAACAGAATTTTAGAAATAATGGTGGCCATGTTTAGGCTTATTCTTTTATTACTAACTGGTATGTTAGCTAAAATACACAAATATAAAAATACTTACAGTTTCATATCTTCTTTGCTTCTGTAAGCAAATGATAAATATTCTTACTGAAGCCTTTGAAGAAACTAGTGAATTGGAGCAATCACTTCATTTTTCTGTTTCGTTGTTACAGAAGAAGTGAAGAAAGAAATTACGTAAAAAGACTAGAACCGGGCTAAAAAAGAGTATTTTTGCACTGGTTTGAGCTTGTCAATATTGGCGTGCCGATAGTCGATTGTATATAGTCCGAATAGTCCGATGCATGTGGTCATTCAGCGAAACCTAACTTTAAATAGTCTTGAGTAGCTTTATATTAATTAAACAAAAAGTCGTTACCAGTCTTACTATTAAGAATAAGTTAAATAATAATTTTAATATTGAAGCTAACTATAGCAAAAATACAAAGTTCTTGTCATGTTGCATTTAAAAATGATGTTTCATCAAGTTGTGAAATACGCTTTCCTTGATATTTGTAGAAATGATGTCAGATTTCGATTGTACGCTAAATTAATCGTAAATTAAGACCCACTGGAAGGAAAGCGTACAAATCCTATTTTAAAAACTACTACTACTGGATTCTACTGGATTCAAATTAGATCAGCACCTACTGGAGTATACATACACGTACATGTGTATACGTCAACTTTGGGTTTGGATTTATAAAAAGAAAACAATAGGAAAAGTTTACTTTCACTACACCACTGTATACAATACAACAGAGTAACCTAATTGTGCATTCTAAATTAAAGGAATGGTCATCTTCGCTGCAATTATAGATTTTGTCATCAAAAAGTGATTTTCTTATCTCCACTGTCTATATTTTCAGGATATTGCCCCCCCCCCTAAAATTACACGATGTTTACGTTTTAAGACAATTGTAGTAACAATCTTCCTTCCAAATTTTACATTGTACGACTACTAATTCGCGCAATAAATACTAATACTCTTTTGAATTCTGATATTTCGTCATATAGCAGCTACAAATGCATATTGCATGTATATATATCTTCTGCCACCGATCCTGTTTTTGTCATTAGATAAAACTAAACATCAATACGGCATTATGACTACTGAACGGAATGAAAATTGATAAAACAGTTAAATTAATGGATTTGTATGCAAGAGACATACATGTACTGCTGCAGTATCTCTTAAGTGGCACTCTTTATAACTGTTTTACACTCACATGTATGTATCGGTATAGACATCGATCGATCATGTGACGCACAAAAATAACGGTTTTTAATTTCGCATACTTCTGTCAAGTTTCATACACATAACACGTGTATAATCAAGAGCATATATAATCGAGTATACGATCGATATACGAGACGAGTCGAGGGTGAGTGTGGCGACCCCCAGTCCTTGGACTGAACAGTCGTACGCAGCATTATTCAGATGCGCCGCGCAATAGCTGCGGCTGAGCTGTCGGTTGCACATCTAGCTGTAATGAATTATTATTAGTAGTATACGAGTATATATATGTAACGAAAAGACATCATGCACAAGTTCAGCAGAAAATCCTAAAAGATACAATACAGTATTTATGCATGTACATGTACATGTACTAATGAAAGCATCGGCTTCTATTTCCGTGAAGTTTAGTCAATCAAAAGGAAAGCAACACAATAATTTGATTTTATTATTTCAAGCTCTTCAAGACCTGCAGTCCAGACCATAGAATAAGCATTTTTGTATTATGCAGCAGTAGTTTTGTTTCCTTAAAAACTCAAATCAATGGTTGAGGACAGACTGCTCAGCTGAATTATTTTTGGGAATGCTATTAGATTTAGCATCTCATGTCAGCCAACTCAGATAAGTTCTGCACATATCGTTCCAATCTGAGGACAACAGAAAAACGCGACCGTAACTGTGTAAGTTATGAATCCTGCATCAATATAATAATAAACCTTTTACACCTGAGTTAGATTCAGGAACATTTGATTTTGGATTAGCAATCTGAAAAAATCTGGAGCTAAGAATCAGATGATTTTTATCACAATAATTTGTACTTCTCGCTAGCCAGGTTAGATGGTGGAGCTGCCCTGGCTGTCAAGTTCCGAGACGCAGCAGGACTGGCAGTTGCAATCCGCCAAGCGCCATCTGAAGGACAATCGCACCCGATCCCGAAGCCGCAGCCGAAGAAGCCGCTACGAGAGTCGCCGATTTCAGGTGCCGCAAGCGCAAGTCATCGCGGCTGGGCGGAAACGGCGGGGCGACTCGCCAACCGCTACAGCTACGAGCCTGGAGTTTAGCAATTCAAAAGCTGCAAGCAGGTGCGTACGGCTTCTGCCGCTCCGGTTCTCAATAGAAGCTGCCGCCGATTCACCGCTCGATTCGGCGCTGATTGTTCGGCCGCTGGCCGATCCCGGTAAGCCGATCCCGGAGTTTCCACGGCTTTCAGGTGCATGCAATACGGTAGTTGCAGTTTTCAGGGGATCATAACTTCATCTCCAATACGGTGTTTAAAGTGGCATTTACACTTAATCGTGGATAATGGGGCAGAGAAGTTCAGCGGTAAACGTGTCCGACTCCGCGTCACGACCCAGCTGGTTCGATTCGGTGCGCCACCATGCACATTCATTTGGGGCTTCTGTGTGCACAAAACTTGGCCCACGGGGCTGCCGTGCCATTCGCAACCATGAAGGCCAACATCCAAGGCACACAGAGTGTACATGCCTGACGATTAGACAGTCAGGGCCGCTGTACACCCGTGTGAGCTTGTGTGTGTGTGCGTACTTGAGTACAGTATTGGAGGGCTTGCATGTGCTCAGGAGTCAGCGGAATGGCCAGAATTGCCTCAGCTCTGGTTGCGGAACCATTTCGCCGAAGGCGTTGCGCCAGAGTTCCCCAGGGTTCTGTTTTGCGCCAGAGTTCCCCAGGGTTCTGTTTTGCGCCAGAGTTCCCCAGGGTTCTGTTTTGCGCCAGAGTTCCCCAGGGTTCTGTTTTGCGCCAGAGTTCCCCAGGGTTCTGTTTTGCGCCAGAGTTCCCCAGGGTTCTGTTTTGCGCCAGAGTTCCCCAGGGTTCTGTTTTGCGCCAGAGTTCACCAGGTTTCTGTTTTGCGCCAGAGTTCACCAGGTTTCTGTTTTGCGCCAGAACAACCACGAGTCAGAGAGGAGGAGTTTATATAGCAAATCTTTGCTAGAAGCATGAAGACCTGTTGGAGGTTTATGTGTATGCATTGTAAACTAGGAAATTGCTTTCAAAACTGTTATGATTTACTATAATAAATAACAATAAGAGCCAGGAAACTAAGATATAAAGTCGTACTGGGCCAGCTTATGAGTTTTGGCTTGGCGCATTTACGTAAAATGAAATAAAACTTTGCAATAAATGAGCTAAGCAATAAAACAGGCAAGGTGAATTAAAAGTACAATAATTAGATCTGCTTTGACCAATGACCAATATTTTAATAGTTTCTCTAAAACAAACCAAGATAGCCGTTCTTCTACTACAGTCGCCCTTGCTGTTGTCACGTGCATCAATCTGAACTGCCTTGAGGTCGAGGAATAATAATGATTTTTTAAGTGGCTCGTGACAGCTTGATTCTGTTTAATTAAAACTTCAAATTGGCTACACTGTTCTGTTTGACATTTTTATTCTTTTCAGATCATTTTAAAGGCATTTGCCAGCAAGAGGCAACGGCTAGATTTGTTAATCTGGATTCAGCAAACACTCTGAACAGTGTGAGGGCCTTTTTGATTTCATTGGTTGCATTTTTTTAGTTTCTATTTACGCTATGAAATGAGTACCAGAAGCTGCTTATCAGGGAGGGCCGTAGCCTAGAGGAGCTCTGATATGCCAGCGGCCCAGGCTCGATTCCAAGTGCAGTTATATAAGTTTGAGGCTAAATTGGAATCTCGGCTTGGCTCTGCTCGTGCAGTCAACGCCCTTGAGGGCCAACCTTCAAGGCACAGTGAAGTGTACATGCCTAACGATAAATAGAGTTAGGGCCGCTGTACACTCCTGTGTGAGTGTGTGCCTGTGCGTATGACTGCGTACGTATCCGCGCGCTTGAGTGCCTGGGAGTCGGCGGAATGGGCAGTAATGCCTCTCGCCGGCTGTGACAATGTCGCTTGAAGTGCACCAGGATGCGCAGAGCCCCTGTCTCCAACAAAAAATAAGTTGAATGTCAGAGTAGTTTGCCCTGCTGCTCCCTCCTGCAGAATGCAACCACGCGCAAGTTCGCTGCCCAGATGCTGGCTGCGCACAACGAGTACCGATCGCTGCACCAGTCGCCGCCGCTGCGGTTCAGCGAGGAGCTGACCCGGCAAGCGCAGGCCTGGGCGGAGCTGCTAGCAAAGCGAGACTCGCTGGCCTACGATTTGAAATGCGACGCGGCTGGCATTGGCGAGAACGTGGCCAGAAAGTGCGACATTGGCCATGGGGAAGTGACAGGTAAGAAGGCTTTTGGCGACAACTCAACAACAAGCTGAGGCGGTAACCAGCTGACCTTTGAGCAAGCACAGCGTTTACAGCAGGGTTTGGCTTGATTTCTTACCTAAATGGTTAGATGGCCAGCGCATGACTGCGGACCAGAGGAAGGGAAAGAAAAGAGAGAATAGAGGAGAAGAGAAGAGCGCAGAGATGATAGAAGGGAGATGAGATAAGGGAGAGGAGAGAAGGTAGAGAAGAGAAGGGAGATGAGAGAAGGCCCCGAGATAAGATAAGGGAGAAGAGAGAAGGTAGAGGAGAGAAGGGAGATGAGAGAAAGGAGATGAGAGAGGGGAGATGAGAGAAGGGAGATGAGACAAGGTAGAGGAAAGAAGGGAGAGGAGAGAAGGTAAAGGAGAGAAAGTAGAGGAGAGAAGGGAGAGAGGGGAAGAGAGATGAAAGAAGGGAGATATTGAATAAGAGAGAGAGATAAGAGAAGGCTGAGGAGAGAAGGCTGAGAGCGCTGAGAAGAGGCACAAACCTTAGGCGGGCCGGACTGCTATTGTGAAGTTTCAAAGGACCCGAGGGCCCCTGGTCTACAGTGTCCCATCGTCAGACAGGCGCGCACTCTTGGGAATAGGCCTTCATGGTTGGAAGTCGCACGACACGCGACCAGGCCAAATTTGATTATCAGTCCCAAATTATTGTCAACGCGAGAGGGATTGCTACTGAGTTAATAATATTAATAATAATAATAATTGATTACACCTGCCCTATTGGGCAGATGTGCAACCGACAGCTCAGCCACAGCTATTGCGCGGCGCATCTGAAGGCTGCGTACGGCTGTTCAGTCCAAGGACTGGGGGGTCGCCACACACACCCTCAATTACCCCAGCTAATGCTGGCACCCATTTTACAGCTGGGTGAACTGGAGCAATGCAGAGTTAAGTGTCTTGCTCAAGGACACAAATTGTTCCAGTGGGATCGGGAATCGAACCCCCGACCTTCAAGTCGTGAGTCTGACGCTCTAACCACTAGGTTACAACCCCCTTACTAGGCTACAACCCCTTACTAGGCTACAACCCCCCTGCTAGGCTACAACCCCCTTACTAGGCTACAACCCCACCGCTAGGCTACAACCCCCTTACTAGGCTACAACCCCTTACTAGGCTACAACCCCCCCCCCTGCTAGGCTACAACCCCCCTGCTAGGCTACAACCTCCCTGCTAGGCTACAACCTCCCTGCTAGGCTACAACCCCCCTGCTAGGCTACAACCCCCCCCCCCCCCTGCTAGGCTGCAACCCCCTGCTAGGCTACAACCTCCTTGCTAGGCTACAACCTCCCTGCTAGGCTACAACCCCCCTGCTAGGCTACAACCCCCCTGCTAGGCTACAACCCCCCTGCTAGGCTACAACCCCCCCCCCTGCTAGGCTACAACCCCCCTGCTAGGCTACAACCCCCTGCTAGGCTACAACCCCCCTGCTAGGCTACAACCCCCCTGCTAGGCTACAACCCCCCTGCTAGGCTACAACCCCTCTGCTAGGCTACAACCCCCCTGCTAGGCTACAACCCCCCTGCTAGGCTACAACCCCCCTGCTAGGCTACAACCCCCTGCTAGGCTACAACCTCCCTGCTAGGCTACAACCCCCCTGCTAGGCTACAACCCTCTTAAGCCTTCTACTGCGTTAGTTACTGACTGAGATACTCATACCCATTGTCAGAGTATCCTACAATACATAATGTATTGCAAAACATTTTTCAAATTATTTCTATGGCAAGTGTCAATTGATAACTTTTCAATGTGCTCATCCGGTACATAATCAGCTCAAGAGTTCGTGGACACCTGGTACGCTGAAGTGCACAATTTCGATTGGCGAAGCTTAGAAGATCAGTTCGAATGCAGTAAGTTAAATATTCGAAAAACCTAAGAGCAAAAACTTGCTGACAGTCGCGGCACAGCGAAAAAAAGACTCGCTACATTGA
Organism: Macrostomum lignano; assembly: GCA_002269645.1. Classification (NCBI taxonomy): domain Eukaryota; kingdom Metazoa; phylum Platyhelminthes; family Macrostomidae; genus Macrostomum; species Macrostomum lignano. The sequence goes on along the minus strand of NIVC01001225.1, from coordinate 18,185 downwards.
ATGGCGCTCACCGATCGATTCCGAAAACCGCAGGTCATTTTGCCCAAGTTGTCTGGCGCGCCAGTCGCGAGGCCGGCTTCGGCAGAGCCATCTCCATGTCCGGCTGCGTCTACATTGTTGGCCGCTACCGCCCGATGGGAAATAATGCCGGAGAATTTCCTAGAAACGTTTTGCCGCGCGTGTCCAGAGCTCGGGCCTCTGGGAGTGAGTTTGCTTGCTAAAGACGACTTTGTTGCCGCTCATAAGACATCTCTGCTAGCACTAAGAAAATTCTCACCCCTAGCAAGTGGTAGCGGCGTGCAAATCTTGCATTTTACTGGCTTGCTCATCCCTCTGTTACAAACAGACTATCGAGCATCGCGGGTGTCCGGCATAGCAGCTGACAACAGGAAAGGAGAAGCTGCTGCTCCATTTGCGCCTCGGTCGCCGAAGGCGGAGCGAGAGCCGTCGTCAGACCGAGAGCCCGCCAAACGAGTGCCGACACCTCCTGCCGTCAAGTCATCTCCGAGCTCCGCACCAGAAGCCCCGCTATCAACAGCGACTAATGAGGAGCCCGCCCCGTCTACTAAGTCTTTGTTCGGCGCTCTTGGTGCCAAGTCTTCGGCTGGCCCTACTGCCCCGGCGGCTGTATCGGCGATGTCTTTGTTTGGCTCCTTGAAGTCAAAAGCTCAGGGCCCGGCCAATTCAGAGCCTGCCTCGTCGAAGTCGCTGTTTGGCGCTCTGTCGGGAAAATCTGACGGAGGCGGCGCCAAGGGGCCCCTGACCGCCAACATCCTGCACCAGACGCTGGGCGGCTCGCACACTCGGCAGAAAAGACCCTCAGCTGAAGATCTAGAGGAGGAGGCAGTTCCGGTATGCTTTGCCATATTGGTTTTTAATTTATAATAGAAGATTGAAGATTTACTATGGGTGGACTAGCACTCGGTCCCTCCCATGGGGGATGGAAGATTTCCGCCTTTATGCCCTGCCGCATAATCCGGCGCAATTATAGTTTTTTACAAATATGTTTTCATACTCGTACGACCTGCGGCACCTCAAAGATTTCTAGTCTAATAGCTAAAAATGCGAAAAAGCAAACATTATACAAATCAACAAACAGGCTTTCAATATGCGCAAATTCGTCACCCAAATGCTGGTCTCGCACAACGAGTACCGGGCCCAGCACAAGGCCGGCCCGCTACGGCTTAATCCCCAGCTGAACAGGCTGGCCCAGGACTGGGCAGACGTGTTAGCGATGCGGGACAAGATGGCGCACGATCCCAACTGCTCAAGTAATAACACCGGAGAGAATATCGCTATGAAGTTCCGCATTGGAGAGACTAACTTCCCAGGTAAGCTCTTTGCTCTATCTCTCTCTTTTTCTCTACTCTATCTCTATATCTCTTTATATACTCAGCAACATCGAAGAGTCGCCATCACAGAAGATTCTGTCTGTGGTCGCCACTTTTGCGAGTGCGGGTAAAGTCTCTCAATCTTTGCGAGTGACGCAACTCAGCTAAGCCGCGGCAGACTTGAGTTGAGGAATGAAGTGGTGGGCGAGCGGTGTGCGAGGGTTGGACGGATTAAAGCTACCCCGATCAGTTTTCTCGTATCTTTTATTTCAGAATAGTCCAAGAGAAATTGCTCACTGGCGCATAGAGTGGCGACTTTTCAATGTTGCTGAGTATACCTCTCCCTCTCCCTCTCCCTTCTCCCTCTCCCTCTCCCTCTTCCTCTCCCTCTCCCTCTCCCTCTCCCTCTCCCTCTCCCTCTCCCTCTCCCTCTCCCTCTCCCTCTCCCTCTCCCTCTCCATCTCCCTCTCTCTCTCCCTCTCCCTCTCCCACTCTGTCTGTCTGTCTCTCTCTCTCTCTCTCTCTCTCTCTCTCTCTCTCTCTCTCTCTCTCTCTCTCTCTCTCTCTTTCCCTCTCTCTCTTTAATTTTTCTTCTTTGAGAAGCCAATTTGATGCTTCAGACAAACATTGACTGAGGGAAAAACTGCATTTTAAAATGTTTTATACTCTCGCAGCTCTAAATATATGACCTGTATTCTCTATATAGCCATTGCTGTAAAACGTCAGCGAACTTAATTATAAGTAGTCAATTGTTAACTAAAACGCAACTACGCTATCATATGCCCTGTAAAACCCTACCAGGCGACGTATTCACGGACATGTGGTACGAAGAGATCGACTCGTACGATTGGAACAGCAACGAGATGCAACCCGAGTGCGGTAGGCAAAACTATTGCTTTCTGCTGAGCTTCTAGAAGAAGAAACAAACAGTAATATGTTAAGATTTCCAACCCCCAAACCAGGTAATGAGGACTGAGAATTCTAACTGCAAGCTTCAATCTCTTCACTCTCTCCTCACCGGCCAATAATCTAGGCCTTGTGACGCACAAATCGCATAACCCACAGCTGAGTGTTGCTAAGCGTATCTACAAAGGAGTTCTCCATCCCATCAATTTGATAATCATTGGCAGGCCATTTCACCCAGCTAGTCTGGAAGTCCACTACAGAGGTCGGTTTCGGCCGGGCCGTGTCCGACACCGGCCGAGTGTACGTTGTAGGCCGCTACAGACCGCCTGGCAACTATAAAGGAGAATTTAGAAAGAACGTTCTACCAAGCGCTGATGATGGTGAGCGATGCTGGCCGCATTGCAACTTCATACTTGACAAGCTGGAGGGTTGGTTATTAATAAAAAGGCTAATCCAGGACGGGCAACGTAATCAATTAAAAATGGATAAGATACGAGGAGGGTTAGAAAGATTTACACTCCATCTTGAGTGTGGGCGGGTCTAATGTACATTGATTGATAATCAGTCGATCGCGAATAAGTGTACATTAGATAAGTGATGGAAGACGGTCTGAGAGAAGACTGGGAGAGATAAGGATGCACGTGAGAGACGAGTCGCTTAAGTTCAGTAGAGTGTCCTAAAATATGATTTAGAATGGTCAATCGATATTCTATTCTAAATTCTATTTTCCAAGACAAAACCACCCAGGCACAAAAGCAATTAGTTTTCACCCTTATTCCACCAGCCGCTCCCCAATATTTACCCAATTTAGAAATTTCATCACGTGACTGCATGCTTTTCAATCTTTATTATCTATCCAGCCGGCCTCCTTATCTTTGCATTAGCGTAAAAAAAGTAGCATGGAGTAATGACATCTGTGCTGCATATACTATATGCAATGCACATGTCTACCATTGCACAGATTCAAGCACCAGTATCATTATCGATTGTAAACTTTTCTATAAATAAATGTACTTTTACATGTCTGTTCGTGTCCAATATAGACTACTAATTAGTAGCTAACAGATTTGTGTTCAACTAAACAGAATAAAGCACCTGTCACTGCTGCCCAATATCTCTCTCCAGTGGTGAAAGCAGCCGGCGAAGAGATCGTCAAGGAGCCAATGATGATGCCGTCGCCGATTTCGTTCGCGATGCGCGACTTTGGCGCCGCGAAACGTCGCTCGGTGACGTTCAGCACCGGCGCCGGAGGGGGCGGAGGGAGCGCCGCAATGCGCAACCTGACCGACTTTGTGCCGCAGCGCAGCGCCGATGGTGGCGGCGGCAAAGCGGCCTCGAGTCCGGTGGCGGCGCTGCTGCTTCGCCAGACACTGCAGCAGAGCCACGTGCGAGCGCCGGAGAAAAAGGAGGAGACAAAATCCGATGAGAAAGTGAGCAGCTCAGCTCAGTTGTTTTGCTTTAATACAGTTTTAGAACACCGGATTCATGTGAACAGCAGACTGACACAGAACTAGTGCCTAAAATAACGATGAAAGAGTCAGGGCAGCTCTTACATCCTGTGCGAGAGTGTGCCTCCGTACTTATCCGTATGCATGCTCAGGTGTCAACGAAATCAGACAGGCCTTATTGCCTCCTATGGCGGGCTGACTCTGCGGGTCACCTGAATTTGCACCTGCATTCCCACTCCCTTCAAAAGTACACATTTACTTGTAACTACCAGGCCCCAAGGCACATCCCGTAACGCTGTTGTTGCTGTTACGTGAAACCCGGGTAAGGCAATTCTGCCCGTTCCGCTGTACTCCTGAGGGCAGACATGCTCTCACACACACAGCTCACACAGGGTGTACAGCGGCACTGACTTTCTAATCGTCAGGCATATACAGTCTCTGTGCCTTGGGGTGTTGGCCCTCATGGTTTTGAATGACATGACAAACCCCCTGGGCCAATTTTCGTGCACACACAAGCCCCAAATGAATGTGGTTGCGCGGAATCGAACCACGGGTTCGTAGCGAGAGAGTCAGACGCGGTTGCCACCGCGCTGCTCTGCCACATAATCTCAACATATGTGTAGACTGATTTTTATAGACACCAAAGCAGAAATTTGCTATCTAAATTCATCCGACCCTCAGATCTTCAGCCAGAAGAAATTCGAGAACCAGCTGTTGGTGTCGCACAACGAGTTCCGAGCGTTGCACCGGTCGCCGCCGCTGCGCCTGAACCCTGAGCTGTCCAGGCTGGCCCAGGCCTGGGCGGAGGTCCTGGCCGGCAAGGACAAGATGGCGCACGATCCCAAATGCAGCTCGCTCGGACTGGGCGAGAATGTGGCTATGAAGTTTAGAAAAGGATTCACTAATTTTCCAGGTAATGCTCCCGTTTTGAAAATATCATTTTTGCACCTTGGATCCTGCAATGCTAATCTTCTTCTTCTTGCTCGGCAATTCTCTTTAAAGGCGATCTGTTTTCCGAGTTGTGGTACCACGAAATTGATCAGTACAAGTGGACAGGCGAGGATCAGCTGGCCTGCGGTGAGCAAATGGCCGAAGAGTTTAGGAATGAAAATGTTTGAGGATGTGACAGTTTGGGGATGTGACAGTTTGAGGATGTGACAGTTTGAGGATGTGACAGTTTGAGGATGTGACAGTTTGAGGATGTGACAGTTTGAGGATGTGACAGTTTGAGGATGTGACAGTTTGAGGATGTGACAGTTTGAGGATGTGACAGTTTGAGGATGTGACAGTTTGAGGATGTGACAGTTTGAGGATGTGACAGTTTGAGGATGTGACAGTTTGAGGATGTGACAGTTTGAGGATGTGACAGTTTGAGGATGTGACAGTTTAGAGATGTGAACACCAACTGCTGGACCATCTAGCACAACGCTGACTCGATGTGATCCCGCATCGCAGGCCATTTTACCCAGCTGGTCTGGCGATCTTCAACCGAGGTCGGTTTCGGCCGGGCGGTGTCCAAATCCGGCCGGGTCTATGTTGTTGGCCGGTACCGCCCACCCGGCAACTACAGCGGACAGTTTGGCCGGAATGTGCTGCCCCCATCCAGGGGTTTGTTTCTGTTTTTTCGACCCTTTATTATAGAGTACTTCTGCTAACGTACCTGCCTACGCACTACCTATCAATCTCTCTACCTACCTACTGACCTACATATCTAGAAAACTTCCTACCTACCTACCTACCAATTTACTTACGTTCCTACCTACCTACCTACCTACCTACCTACCTACCTACCTACCTACCTACCTACCTACCTACATACCTACCTACCTACCTACCTACCTACCTACATACCTACCTACCTACCTACCTACCTACCTACCTACCTACCTACCTACCTACCTACCTACCTACCTACCTACCCACCTACCTATCAATCTGTCTATCTCTCTACCTACCTATCTACGTACCTACCTTTCTGCCTACCAATTGCCTTCTAATCTGTCTACCTACCCGGGCGGCATTTCAGTGATGCCGAAGTCGCGCAACAACATAATTAACCGGAGCAACCTCCAGGCTGACAAGAAGGCAGCAGCTGCCAAGGCGGTCAATGCGGCAAATGAGGCGCAAGCGGACGCCAATGTTGAATACGCGGGCTTCGGCACTGCCAGGGTCGTGGAGAGGCGTCAGGGATTGACCGCGTCAAATCTTCGGGCTTTGCCGTTGGCTTCAACTGTGCAACAGCAGCAGCAACAGCAGCAGCAACAGCAGCAGACACATCAGCCACACAAGCAAGTTTCGCTAAACCCTTCCAAATAAGCTCTGGGACAGAGTTGCAGCCGCCAGTTGCACTTATTCAGGATTTGAATTTTTGTTTTCAATTTTCAACATAATTAATTCTTTCAATTAATAAAACAGAATGCTGGCTATGAGCGGTTAAAAGATATTTTGAATTTTTGCCAGAGGCACCAAATTTCCAGTGTCACTTGACATTCATGCGCTATTTAATAAATATTATATATAACGTAGCGTAGTTAGTTAGTTAGTTAGTTAGTTAGTTAGTTAGTTAGTTAGTTAGTTAGTTAGTTAGTTAGTTAGTTAGTTAGTTAGTTAGTTAGTTATTAAGTTAGTTAGTTAGTTAGATAGTCAGTCAGTTAGTTATTAAGTTAGTTAGTTAGTTAGATAGTCAGTCAGTTAGTTATTAAGTTAGTTAGTTAGTTAGATAGTCAGTTAGTTAATTATTTAGTTAGTTATTAAGTTAGTTAGTTAGTTAGTTAGATAGTAAGTTAGTTAGTTAGTTAGTTAGTTAGTTAGTTAGTTAGTTAGTTAGTTAGTTAGTTAGTTAGTTAGTTAGTTAGTTAGTTAGTTAGTTAGTTAGTTAGTTAGTTAGTTAGATAGTCAGTCAGTTAGTGTTTAAGTTAGTTAGTTAGTTAGATAGTCAGTCAGTTAGTTATTAAGTTAGTTAGTTAGTTAGATAGTCAGTCAGTTAGTTATTAAGTTAGTTAGTTAGTTAGATAGTCAGTTAGTTAATTATTTAGTTAGTTATTAAGTTAGTTAGTTAGTTAGATAGTCAGTTAGTTAGTTATTAAGTTAGTTAGTTAGTTAGTTAGATAGTAAGTTAGTTAGTTAGTTAGTTAGTTGGTTAGATAGTTAGTTAGTTAGTTAGTTAGTTAGTTAGTTAGTAAGTTAGTTAGTTAGTAAGTTAGTTAGTTAGTTAGTTAGTTAGTTAGTTAGTTAGTTAGTTGGTTGGTTAGTTAGTTAGTTAGTTAGTTAGTTAGTTAGTTAGTTAGTTAGTTAGTTAGTTAGTTAGTTAGTTAGTTAGTTAGTTAGTTAGTTAGTTAGTTAGTTAGTTAGTTAGTTAGATAGTCAGTCAGTTAGTTATTAAGTTAGTTAGTTAGTTAGATAGTCAGTCAGTTAGTTATTAAGTTAGTTAGTTAGTTAGATAGTCAGTTAGTTAATTATTTAGTTAGTTATTAAGTTAGTTAGTTAGTTAGTTAGATAATCAGTTAGTTAGTTATTAAGTTAGTTAGTTAGTTAGTTAGATAGTAAGTTAGTTAGTTAGTTAGTTAGTTGGTTAGATAGTTAGTTAGTTAGTTAGTTAGTTAGTTAGTTAGTTAGTTAGTTAGTTAGTAAGTTAGTTAGTTAGTTAGTTAGTTAGTTAGTTAGTTAGTTAGTTAGTTAGTTAGTTAGTTAGTTAGTTATTTAGTTAGTTTGTTGGTTAGTTAGTTAGCTAGTTTGTCAGTTAGTTAGTAAATTAGTTAGTTAGTTATTAAGTTAGTTAGTTAGTTATTTAGTTAGTTAGTTAGTTAGTTAGCTAGTTTGTCGGTTAGTTAGTAAATTAGTTAGTTAGTTAGTTATTTAGTTAGTTAGTTAGTTAGTTAGTTTGTTAGTTTGTTAGTTAGTTAGTTAGTTAGTTAGTTAGTTAGTTAGTTAGTTAGTTAGTTAGTTAGTTAGTTAGTTAGTTAGTTAGTTAGTTAGTTAGTTTGTTTGTTTGTTTGTTTGTTAGATAGTCAGTTAGTTAGATAGTCAGTTAGTTAGATAGTTAGTTAGTTAGTTAGTTAGTTAGTTAGTTAGTTAGTTAGATAGTTAGTTAGTTAGTTAGTTAGTTAATCAGTTAGTTAGTTAGTTAGTTAGTTAGTTAGATAGTTAGTTAGTTAGTTAGTTAGTTAGTTAGTTAGCTAGTTACTTAGTTAGTTAGTTAGTTAGTTAGTTAGTTAGTTAGTTAGTTAGTTAGTTAGTTAGTTAGTTAGTTAGTTTGTTAGATAGTCAGTTAGTTAGATAGTCAGATAGTTAGATAGTTAGTTAGTTAGTTAGTTAGTTAGTTAGATAGTTAGTTAGTTAGTTAGTTAGTTAATCAGTTAGTTAGTTAGTTAGTTAGTTAGTTAGATAGTTAGTTAGTTAGTTAGTTAGTTAGTTAGTTAGCTAGTTAGTTAGTTAGTTAGTTAGTTAGTTAGTTAGTTAGTTAGTTAGTTAGTTAGTTAGTTAGTTAGTTAGTTAGTTAGTTAGTTAGTTAGTTATTTAGTTAGTTTGTTGGTTAGTTAGTTAGTTAGTTAGTTAGTTAGTTAGTTAGTTAGTTAGTTAGTTAGTTAGTTAGTTAGTTAGTTAGTTAGTTAGTTAGTTAGTTAGTTAGTTATTTAGTTAGTTTGTTGGTTAGTTAGTTAGCTAGTTTGTCAGTTAGTTAGTAAATTAGTTAGTTAGTTAGTTAGTTAGTTAGTTAGTTAGTTAGTTAGTTAGTTAGTTAGTTAGTTAGCTAGTTTGTAGGTTAGTTAGTAAATTAGTTAGTTAGTTAGTTATTTAGTTAGTTAGTTAGTTAGTTAGTTAGATAGTCAGTTAGTTAGATAGTTAGTTAGTTAGCTAGTTTGTCGGTTAGTTAGTAAATTAGTTAGTTAGTTAGTTAGTTAGTTAGTAAGTTAGTTAGTTAGTTAGTTAGTTAGTTAGTTAGTTAGTTAGTTAGTTAGTTAGTTATTTAGTTAGTTTGTTGGTTAGTTAGTTAGTTAGTTAGTTAGTTAGTTAGTTAGTTAGTTAGTTAGTTAGTTAGTTAGTTAGTTAGTTAGTTAGTTAGTTAGTTAGTTAGTTAGTTATTTAGTTAGTTTGTTGGTTAGTTAGTTAGCTAGTTTGTCAGTTAGTTAGTAAATTAGTTAGTTAGTTATTAAGTTAGTTAGTTAGTTATTTAGTTAGTTAGTTAGTTAGTTAGCTAGTTTGTCGGTTAGTTAGTAAATTAGTTAGTTAGTTAGTTATTTAGTTAGTTAGTTAGTTAGTTAGTTAGATAGTCAGTTAGTTAGATAGTCAGTTAGTTAGATAGTCAGTTAGTTAGATAGTCAGTTAGTTAGATAGTTAGTTAGTTAGTTAGTTAGTTAGTTAGTTAGATAGTTAGTTAGTTAGTTAGTTAGTTAATCAGTTAGTTAGTTAGTTAGTTAGCTAGTTTGTTAGTTAGTTTGTTAGTTAGTTAGTTAGTTAGTTAGTTAGTTAGTTAGTTAGTTAGTTAGTTAGTTAGTTAGTTAGTTAGTTAGTTAGTTAGTTAGTTAGTTAGTTAGTTAGTTAGTTAGTTAGTTAGTTAGTTAGTTAGTTAGTTAGTTAGTTAGTTAGTTAGTTAGTTAGTTAGTTAGTTAGTTGGTTAGTTAGTTAGTTAGTTAGTTAGTTAGTTAGTTAGTTAGTTAGTTAGTTAGTTAGTTAGTTAGTTAGTTAGTTAGTTAGTTAGTTAGTTAGTTAGTTAGTTAGTTAGTTAGTTAGTTAGTTAGTTAGTTAGTTAGTTAGTTAGTTAGTTAGTTAGTTAGTTAGTTAGTTAGTTAGTTAGTTAGTTAGTTAGTTAGTTAGTTAGTTAGTTAGTTAGTTAGTTAGTTAGTTAGTTAGTTAGTTAGTTAGTTAGTTAGTTAGTTAGTTAGTTAGTTAGTTAGTTAGTTAGTTAGTTAGTTAGTTAGTTAGTTAGTTAGTTAGTTAGTTAGTTAGTTAGTTAGTTAGTTAGTTAGTTAGTTAGTTAGTTAGTTAGTTAGTAAGCCAGTCAGTTAGTTAGCGCATACGCTGACACACGATGTACAGCTAGTTAATAAGTTAGTTAGTTTATCAGTTAGTTAGTAAATTTGTTAGTCAGTTAGTTAGTAATGTAGTTTATTAGTTATTCAGTTGGTAAGTTCGTAACTAATAAAAAAATCGAACAAACGCTGCCAATTTATCACTACTAGATCTTCACCTACGGTATGAGTAGAGCATGAAGCAACAAAAGGTTCGAAATCGCCAGCATACCATAATAGCTACTCTGCGATAGAATTACAGCACACCGCACCCTGACACAACTGAACTGTCCGCCCCCACTATTCTTGCGAATGAGATTCCTGCGCCTCTCTAGAGCGAGTCCTCTCTGAAATGAAAGAGAGATTTGTTTCCAAGTCTATCTGGCAAGATTCAATGCCAGCAAAGCATCTCTGCGCCAGAGGCTCAAGCATGAATGAATGAATGGCTAAACTGGCCTGCACCCCGGCCCCCCCCCCCCCCAACCTCGCAATGGGCGCGCCCGTACCCACCCAACTTTTTGTTAATATTGCCGCTGCAGTTGAACCGCCTGTGTCTGTGTGTCTTCTGTTCTCGCGATTGCTGTTCTTAAATATCATCTGATCGCAACAGTTGCTGTGACTCAACTCATCGATTCGAGTTTAACTCTGAGTATAGCAGAGAAATGGCCGTCAGTTGGCTGTCTGTGTCTCTGTCCTTAGTCTTGCTTGCTGTCTTTCGGCCGGCATCGGCAGCATCGTCTCTGGAGGCTGAGGCCTGCGCCGCATCGGCCGCCTATTCGCCTTTCTCGCTAGGCAGCGGCGGCAGCGCGGCCTCGGTTCGGGTGCCCGTGCTGGCGGCGCTGCGTCGGCCCGGCACCGACGGTTTCGGCTGCTCGCATCTGGTTGAAGGTGAGTCAGGGCTTTAGTCAGGATTTTTATTAGGGTACGGCGTCTTTCATGTACACCATCGTGGGGGCGCCAGCACACAAGCGGCGCCAGCACCAAAGCGGCGCCAGAACCAATACGGCGCTAACACTAAAGCGGCGGCAGCACGAATACGGCGCTAACACTAAAGCGGCGGAAGCACGAATACGGCGCTAACACTAAAGCAGCGCCAGCACCAATACGGCGTCAGCACCAAAGCGGCGCCAGCACCAAAGCGGCGCCAGCACGAATACGGCGCTAACACTAAAGCAGCGCCAGCACCAATACGGCGCCAGCACCAAAGCGGCGCCAGCACCAAAGCGGCGCCAGCACGAATACGGCGCTAACACTAAAGCGGCGCCAGCACGAATATGGCGCTAACACTAAAGCGGCGCTAGCACCAATACGGCGCCAGCACCGGATTGGCGCCAGCGCCAAAGTAGTTGTTGCACAACTGATGAAACCGCGCGCTAAAATTTTCGAATTTTTTGCTCCCTAGATCTCCTTTGGACCATAGACAATGAAAAGCATGGGTTCAATAGCTTGGTTATTCCAATAAAGATTTACTTTCTGTAAGAACTGTAAACTGTAAGAAATTAATTACTTGATTCGACTTTCCACTGGAAAAATGTAATGTAATGTAATGTAATGTAAAGTACGAGCTAAAATGAAATGCAATTTCTTTCCACAGACGCCTGGCCAAGCATCAAAGCGTTGGAATGGGCGTTCGATCTGTTAAATAAGGATTCTGGAACGGAAGCCGGCTTGGCAATAAATGACAGCTACATTCCCGGAGTGAAGTTCGGTGAGTAATTGTGGCTTCACGGCGTCTCAAAGTGCATGAGCTTTGAGTAGCAGGGTTGAGTCAGTGGTCTGTAAAAGTGCATGAGCTTTGAGTAGCAAGGTTGAGTCAGCGGATTGAGAAACATTAAAAATGGGCTTTTGAGAATAATTTCTCAAATGAACACCTGCATCCGCAGTGCTGAGCGTTCACGACACCTGCGGCAGGCGCCAGGTGACGGACTCACTGCTGGACTCCATCTTCCCGAGCTGGTGTCCACCGCAGCCTCCTGCTCAGCCAACCAGACCCTGGTGCCCGGCGTCATCGGCCCAGCTACCACCGACTCGGCCGTGTCGCTCGCGCCGCTGCTCAACGACTTCGGCATCCCGTTGGTCTCCTACTCGGCCAGCGGGCCCGGCCTGAGCGACCGCTCGGCCTATCCGAACTTCTTCCGAACCATCCCGAGCGACACCGCCCAGTTTGATGTGAGTTCACGGTGCGATGCTTGAACTTCATCAATATTCTAAAATTCAACAGGATGCATCGGGTGCCAGTAGTTTATAGGCTGGAATTATTGTTGTAATAATAATACGAGCGTAATTGATTACACCTGCCCTATTGGGCACATGTGCAACCGACAGCTCAGCCACAGCTATTGCGCGGCGCATCTGAAGGCTGCGTACGGCTGTTCAGTCCAAGGACTGGGGGGTCGCCACACACACCCTCAATTACCCCAGCTAATGCTGGCACCCATTTTACAGCTGGGTGGACTGAAGCAATGCAGAGTTAGTTGTCTTTCTCAAGGACACAAATTGTTCCAGTTGGATCGGGAATCGAACCCACGACCTTCAAGTCGTGAGTCTGACGCTCTAACCACTAGGCTACGACCCCCTAACTAGGCCACAACCCCCTTACTAGGCTACAACCCCCTTTGTCACAACTATTACTGCCATGCGAAGACCACTGCCAACACTTTTGCAGGCAATCGGGGCTGTGCTCAAGCAGTACAACTGGACTCACATCGGCATCCTGTACACCACGGACGCGTACGGCACCGCCGGTCAGTCTGCCCTGGTCAGCCTCAGCGCCTCCCTGGGCATCTGCGTAGCCCAGGCGTCAGCCATCAGCGTTGCGCCAAGCGCAGCGGAAATCTCGTCCGCTCTGGGCCGCCTGCGCGACTCCGGCGTTCGAGCCGTGGTGGCCGTCGTTTCATTGGCCGACTTCGCGCCACTGTTCAACGACCTGGCGTCCAGCGCCTTCCAGTGGATCATGTCCGACTCGTTCGGCAATCCGGCCGCCCTGCTCAGCGTCAGGAACGCCCGCGGCCTGACCTCCGTGAGTCTCGGCTACCGAACGAACGACGCTTTTGAGACGTTTTACCTGAACGAGCTGTCCAACGTGGCCAGTAGTGGCAACGCCGCCTTCCAGCAGTGGTTCATGCAGACCGCAACTGCACCCTGTCCGGCGGCACCAACCTGGCCAATCCCGGAGCTCCCCCTGTCCGGCCTTCAACATGGCCACCGCCACCGCCCAGTACCAACAGAACCGCTTGGTCGAGCCGGCCATCGATGCCGCTTTCGCCTACGCCAGGGCGCTGCGCTCACTCTGGCAGACAAAATGCGCCGGGGCTCGCGGGGTCTGCGCGGCTCTGCGCGGCGCCACCTATGCTGAGCTGAGCGCGGCGGTGGCTGCGACCGATTTTAGCTATACGGCCGCTGAGCGGATTGCCAGGTGAGAGGCTCTATGGCTCTCTGAGGTAGCTTTAATGGTCTCGTCTCACATTGAGAGGCTCAAACGGTCTAGTCTCACATTGAGATGCTCAAGTGGTCTAGTCTCATTGTTAGATGCTGAAATGGTCTACTGTAAGTCTCACGATGAGATGCTCAAATATTCTAGTCTCACAGTGAGATTCGCAAATGGTCTAATCTCAATGGGGAGATTCTCAAATGGTCTACATGTAGTCTCACACTGAGATGCCTAAAATGGTCTAGTCTAGTCTCACGGTGAGATGCTCAAATGGTTTAGTCTCATAGTGAGATGCTCAAACGGTCAAGTCTCACAATGAGATTCTCAAATGGTCTAGTCTCACAATGAGATTCTCAAATGGTCTAGTCTCAATGGAGAGATGCTCAAAGGGTCTAGTCTCACAATGAGATTCTCAAATGGTCTAGTCTCACGGTGAGATTCTCAAATGGTCTAGTCTCAATGGGGATATGCTCAAATATTCTAGTCTCACGGTGAGATTCTCAAATGGTCTAGTCCCACACTGAGATTCTCAAATGGTCTAGTCTCACACTGAGATGCTCAAACGGTCCAGTCTTACGAAAATCGAATTCCCCCGGCAGATATTCGACGGCGAGCAGCGAGCCAGACCGGCGGGTGAAGCAGCTGCGGCTCACGGACACCGGCGAACCCTACGAGACCAACTACTTTGTGCACAACCTGCGGCAGAACGGCACAGCCTTTGCCTACGTCCGTGTGGGGGTTCGTCTGGCTGGTACCTTCTCTGAATGGCGGTCCGGCAGCGTGAATGTGTACAACTCGGCCAGGTGAGGCTCATAGCGATTCGTTGCAGGCACTGGCAGCTATATTTTATTACTTAGATTGAATATGGACTGTCTAATTGTCTATACCTGTCTGACTACCCTTATGCTTACTTTGTCTATCAATATTACCTACCTGTCTACAGTATACCTACCTGTCTCAGTATACCTACCTGTCTACCAGTTACCTACCGTCTACCAGTATACCTACCTGTCTACCAGTATACCTACCTGTCTACCAGTGTACCTACCTGTCTACCAGTATACCTACCTGTCTACCTGTAATACTTACATGCCTACCAATATACCTACCTGTCTACCAGTGTACCTACCTGTCTACCAGTATACCTACCTGTCTACCTGTAATACTTACATGCCTACCAATATACCTACCTGTCTACCAGTTTACCTACCTGTCGACCAATATATCTACTGTGTCTACCTACATGCCTCCCGTCGTCTACCTCTATACCCACCTGTCTACTTGTACCTGTCTATTCAACTGCTCCGTAAACGATGCAAAGGTTTTAATGCAGCTAGCTAATCGAAAAGTCACCACTACTATTAGTAACACTAAGAATTATCGACTCACCATCGCGCAGGGACGCCGTGATCCCGCTGCCCCAGTTTGCCTGCCCTGCGGCGCCCTGCTCCGGCTGCCTGGCCGCCGCGCCGGATTTCAAATTCGCCCACGTGCCCGGCCAGCTCTACCTGCTGGGCGTGTTCTCCGTGCACTCGCCCGGCTCCAGTCCGCGCAGCTGCGGCGCCGTCAGCCTCGATGGCAGCAGCGAGCTGGACGCCTTTCTGTACTCCGTGAGCCAGGCCAACTCCCTGGTGAACGCCACCGACCTCATTGGCGCCGTGGCAATCGACGACTGCGGCAGCTCCGTGCTGGGCCAGGACCTCGTCGACTCCCTGCTGAGCGGCGCCCGGAGAATCGCCGGCCTCGATCCCAGCCGCATCATCGGCGTGGTCGGCTCCGGCAGCGCCAGCAGCACCGACGGCATCGCCCAGCTGCTGGCGGCCCAGCGGCGATCGCTGATCTCCTTCAGGCCAGCCGCTCTGACCTCCAGTCCCTATCTCTACCAGACTGTGGCCTCCGCGTCCGCCGAAGCCGAGGCTCTGCTGTCCACCCTGGCGTCTCTGTCCGTCAACTACGTCCAGCTGGTCTGCTCACCGGACGCCGCCAACCAGGAGATTGCGCGCCTCTTCATTGCCGGTGCGCGCTCCCGGCGCATCTGCGTCTCGGCCACCTACGTGATCGGCGTCAACGGCACCCACGCCCAGGTGATGGCCCAGGTGAAAACGCGCACCTCGGCAGCCGTAGTTGTCGCCTTGGTGACGGCTAGCGACGCGGCCCAACTGCTGCCGCAGGTGACGGCGCCAGTCCAGCTGGTCGGCGGTGTCGCCTGGGGCTCCAGCCAATCGGCGCTGACTGCCACCAGCGTCAGCCAATCGCAGGGCGTCATCACAGTCGGTGAGCCGCGCCCGGCCTCCGCTACGCCTTACCAGACCTGGGCTGGTCGGACTCGCGAGCTGGCAAACGAGACAGCCGCGAACCCCTGGTACTCGGAGTGGTACGAGTCCCTGAACAGCTGCTCGCTGTCCGCTGCCAGCATGCGCGGCTACACAACTCTGTGCTCTGGCGCCGCCTCGCACAGCCTGACAGCCTCGGCCAGGTACACTGAGTCCGCCTACACCTCCTCTGTGCTGCGAGCGTCGGCCAGCTACGCGCTGGCCGCTTCAACCCGCCTGAGCCGCGTCTGCACAGGCGGCAGCGGCGGCGTCTGCACCGCGTTCTGGTTCGCCTCCCCGGCCGGAAACGGCACCGGAACTGGGCTGCAGGCCGACCTGATTGCTCAGCTTGGGGACGGCAGGTTCACCGACCCATCGACTGGTTCGACTTTTACCTTTGCTGATCGCTCCGTGCCGACCTTCGGCTTGGCTGTGTACAACGTGAAAAACGGCAGCGCCGCCTACGAGGCCGTGGGAGCCACGGTGCCCGCCTTCAGCCTCGACACCGGCCTGCTGCAGCTCGCTCACGGCGTCGCCACGCTTTCCTCTTCGTGCGGCGACACTTCCCGGTGCAGCGAGTGCGCGCCGTACTTCACTGGCACGCCAAACTACCTGTACCTACCGGGCGACATCCTTGTCGGTGTTCTGGTCAACGTTCGTTCTCCTGGCAGCTCCGGCGGTGCCTGCGGCCCGGTCAAAACTGGTGAAGGCTTCGGCTACACCGAGGCCGTTAGGTGGACGCTGGACTACATTAACGGCGGGAACAAGTCAGACGTGCGCTTCGGCGGCTCCGTGAAGCTGGGCGCCCTCATCTTGGATGTCTGCGGCTCCTCATCAGTGGCCATCAGCCTGGTGACGTCCATCTCTCAGGGCACCCTGCTGCTACCCGACAGGTCGACTGGTGCCAACATCGACGCGTCAAAGATCCGGAGCTGGGTCAGCTACGGCGACGCCGTGACGACAGCGCTGGCTCCGGTGCTGCGTGACCTCGGCGGCGTTCCGCTGGTCAGCCCGTCGGCCAGCTCCGACGGCCTGACGGCCCTGGGCGTCTTCCGCACCGTACCAGCCAGCCTGTCGCAGGTGTCTGCCATCATCGCCGTCATCAACAAGTTCAACTGGAAGTGCGTCCAGCTGGTGTACTCTAACAATGATTATGGAAACCGGCTGGCTACTGAGTTCCGAGTGCAGGCTCTGCGGGAGGGAATCTGCGTGCCACGCTGCCTTGAGGTCGGCACAGACGGTTCGGTGGCCTCCATCCTGTCGAACATTATCCGTGAGTTATACTGCAGAGGATTTAATTTCAAATTTTGTATAAACTGACTGATGCGTGAGAAGCAAGTTGGTGAAAATCTCAGCTTTTGGCTCAAAATCAATTTTCTATTTAAGACTTGTGAATCACGTTAATGTGAATAAAGTGCATTAAAGTGCGCCGATTAACGAGCATAGTAATGGTTTCAAAAGGGTACCCAGCCGAGTGAGTGAAGCAGAGTTAAGCAGAGTCGGTCGCGGTTAGTTGGCAGCAGCCCTGAGCTGCAGTTGGAAGACAGAGTGAGAGTTGTCAGCGAGTTGCATGTTACAATAGCAGCGCCCCAGTACACAGACATTTTTCTTAGTATTTCGATACTTCAAATCTCAATTTCAACCGGCTTCATTTCACAGTCGACATCTCCAAGACCCGAGTAGTGGTGGTGCTGTCGGACAAATCGGCCGACCTCGTCCAGCTGACCGCCGACAACAACGGCCTCGTGTTCATCGCCAGCAACTACTGGGGCGAAATGACGCGCGACAGCGCCCTGAGCGGCCTGGGCCGGGCGCCAACAACAGCTGGGTGATGCAGGTGAACTCGCCCGACGTTGCCGGAGTGACGGCCCACCTGAGCGGCCTGTCGGCTGACAGCAGCATCGACAACCCGTGGCTGGTGCCCTACTACGAGGCTCTGTTCAACTGCAGCACCACGGGCAGTTTGGCTTACAGCTCCCGCTGCAACAACAGCTGGCCAATGGCTGCCTCGCCGCAGTTCTATCCGGGATTGTTCATGATGACAACCACCAATGCGCTGTTCAGCATTGCCAAAGCTTATGCGGATATGCTGGTCGCTGGTTGCAACAGCTCCTACACCTGTGAGTCACGGAATACGGGCCGATTGTGACGACTGTTTGAGCCGGTAGCAGGTGTTTAAATGAGAGAATCATTCAGTGAGGTGGGGGTGTTTAAATGGAGAATCAGTCAGTGAGGTGGTGGTGTTTTAAATGGAGAATCAGTCAGAGGTGGTGGTGTTTAAATGGAGAATCAGTCAGTGAGGTGGATGTTTAAATGGAGAATCAGTCAGTGAGGTGGGACTGTTTAAATGGAGAATCAGTCAGTGAGGTGGGACTGTTTAAATGGAGAATCAGTCAGTGAGGTGGGACTGTTAAATGGAGAATCAGTCAGTGAGGTGGACTGTTTAAATGGAGAATCAGTCAGTGAGGTGGGACTGTTTAAATGGAGAATCAGTCAGTGAGGTGGGACTGTTTAAATGGAGAATCAGTCAGTGAGGTGGGACTGTTTAAATGGAGAATCAGTCAGGGAGGTGGGTGTTTAAATGGAGAATCAGTCAGGGAGGTGGGGTGTTTGAATCCGAAGTTTCAAAATGATCAGCGCAAAGCAACAATTACGATGAATTGGCTACACTTGCACTCGCACTGCAACCCACCTAGCCGTCTGCCCGAACTTCTGGTTGAACCCCGGACTGAACGGACAGCTGGCAGACAGGC
>NIVC01001224.1:0-80931 GCA_002269645.1 Macrostomum lignano | reverse complement strand
GGCAGCACGAATACGGCGCTAACACTAAGCAGCGCCAGCACCAATACGGCGTCAGCACCAAAGCGGCGCCAGCACCAAAGCGGCGCCAGCACGAATACGGCGCTAACACTAAAGCAGCGCCAGCACCAATACGGCGCCAGCACCAAAGCGGCGCCAGCACCAAAGCGGCGCCAGCACGAATACGGCGCTAACACTAAAGCGGCGCCAGCACGAATATGGCGCTAACACTAAAGCGGCGCTAGCACCAATACGGCGCCAGCACCGGATTGGCGCCAGCGCCAAAGTAGTTGTTGCACAACTGATGAAACCGCGCGCTAAAATTTTCGAATTTTTTGCTCCCTAGATCTCCTTTGGACCATAGACAATGAAAAGCATGGGTTCAATAGCTTGGTTATTCCAATAAAGATTTACTTTCTGTAAGAACTGTAAACTGTAAGAAATTAATTACTTGATTCGACTTTCCACTGGAAAAATGTAATGTAATGTAATGTAATGTAAAGTACGAGCTAAAATGAAATGCAATTTCTTTCCACAGACGCCTGGCCAAGCATCAAAGCGTTGGAATGGGCGTTCGATCTGTTAAATAAGGATTCTGGAACGGAAGCCGGCTTGGCAATAAATGACAGCTACATTCCCGGAGTGAAGTTCGGTGAGTAATTGTGGCTTCACGGCGTCTCAAAGTGCATGAGCTTTGAGTAGCAGGGTTGAGTCAGTGGTCTGTAAAAGTGCATGAGCTTTGAGTAGCAAGGTTGAGTCAGCGGATTGAGAAACATTAAAAATGGGCTTTTGAGAATAATTTCTCAAATGAACACCTGCATCCGCAGTGCTGAGCGTTCACGACACCTGCGGCAGGCGCCAGGTGACGGACTCACTGCTGGACTCCATCTTCCCGAGCTGGTGTCCACCGCAGCCTCCTGCTCAGCCAACCAGACCCTGGTGCCCGGCGTCATCGGCCCAGCTACCACCGACTCGGCCGTGTCGCTCGCGCCGCTGCTCAACGACTTCGGCATCCCGTTGGTCTCCTACTCGGCCAGCGGGCCCGGCCTGAGCGACCGCTCGGCCTATCCGAACTTCTTCCGAACCATCCCGAGCGACACCGCCCAGTTTGATGTGAGTTCACGGTGCGATGCTTGAACTTCATCAATATTCTAAAATTCAACAGGATGCATCGGGTGCCAGTAGTTTATAGGCTGGAATTATTGTTGTAATAATAATACGAGCGTAATTGATTACACCTGCCCTATTGGGCACATGTGCAACCGACAGCTCAGCCACAGCTATTGCGCGGCGCATCTGAAGGCTGCGTACGGCTGTTCAGTCCAAGGACTGGGGGGTCGCCACACACACCCTCAATTACCCCAGCTAATGCTGGCACCCATTTTACAGCTGGGTGGACTGAAGCAATGCAGAGTTAGTTGTCTTTCTCAAGGACACAAATTGTTCCAGTTGGATCGGGAATCGAACCCACGACCTTCAAGTCGTGAGTCTGACGCTCTAACCACTAGGCTACGACCCCCTAACTAGGCCACAACCCCCTTACTAGGCTACAACCCCCTTTGTCACAACTATTACTGCCATGCGAAGACCACTGCCAACACTTTTGCAGGCAATCGGGGCTGTGCTCAAGCAGTACAACTGGACTCACATCGGCATCCTGTACACCACGGACGCGTACGGCACCGCCGGTCAGTCTGCCCTGGTCAGCCTCAGCGCCTCCCTGGGCATCTGCGTAGCCCAGGCGTCAGCCATCAGCGTTGCGCCAAGCGCAGCGGAAATCTCGTCCGCTCTGGGCCGCCTGCGCGACTCCGGCGTTCGAGCCGTGGTGGCCGTCGTTTCATTGGCCGACTTCGCGCCACTGTTCAACGACCCGGCGTCCAGCGCCTTCCAGTGGATCATGTCCGACTCGTTCGGCAATCCGGCCGCCCTGCTCAGCGTCAGGAACGCCCGCGGCCTGACCTCCGTGAGTCTCGGCTACCGAACGAACGACGCTTTTGAGACGTTTTACCTGAACGAGCTGTCCAACGTGGCCAGTAGTGGCAACGCCGCCTTCCAGCAGTGGTTCATGCAGACCCGCAACTGCACCCTGTCCGGCGGCACCAACCTGGCCAATCCCGGAGCTCCCCCCTGTCCGGCCTTCAACATGGCCACCGCCACCGCCCAGTACCAACAGAACCGCTTGGTCGAGCCGGCCATCGATGCCGCTTTCGCCTACGCCAGGGCGCTGCGCTCACTCTGGCAGACAAAATGCGCCGGGGCTCGCGGGTCTGCGCGGCTCTGCGCGGCGCCACCTATGCTGAGCTGAGCGCGGCGGTGGCTGCGACCGATTTTAGCTATACGGCCGCTGAGCGGATTGCCAGGTGAGAGGCTCTATGGCTCTCTGAGGTAGCTTTAATGGTCTCGTCTCACATTGAGAGGCTCAAACGGTCTAGTCTCACATTGAGATGCTCAAGTGGTCTAGTCTCATTGTTAGATGCTGAAATGGTCTACTGTAAGTCTCACGATGAGATGCTCAAATATTCTAGTCTCACAGTGAGATTCGCAAATGGTCTAATCTCAATGGGGAGATTCTCAAATGGTCTACATGTAGTCTCACACTGAGATGCCTAAAATGGTCTAGTCTAGTCTCACGGTGAGATGCTCAAATGGTTTAGTCTCATAGTGAGATGCTCAAACGGTCAAGTCTCACAATGAGATTCTCAAATGGTCTAGTCTCACAATGAGATTCTCAAATGGTCTAGTCTCAATGGAGAGATGCTCAAAGGGTCTAGTCTCACAATGAGATTCTCAAATGGTCTAGTCTCACGGTGAGATTCTCAAATGGTCTAGTCTCAATGGGGATATGCTCAAATATTCTAGTCTCACGGTGAGATTCTCAAATGGTCTAGTCCCACACTGAGATTCTCAAATGGTCTAGTCTCACACTGAGATGCTCAAACGGTCCAGTCTTACGAAAATCGAATTCCCCCGGCAGATATTCGACGGCGAGCAGCGAGCCAGACCGGCGGGTGAAGCAGCTGCGGCTCACGGACACCGGCGAACCCTACGAGACCAACTACTTTGTGCACAACCTGCGGCAGAACGGCACAGCCTTTGCCTACGTCCGTGTGGGGGTTCGTCTGGCTGGTACCTTCTCTGAATGGCGGTCCGGCAGCGTGAATGTGTACAACTCGGCCAGGTGAGGCTCATAGCGATTCGTTGCAGGCACTGGCAGCTATATTTTATTACTTAGATTGAATATGGACTGTCTAATTGTCTATACCTGTCTGACTACCCTTATGCTTACTTTGTCTATCAATATTACCTACCTGTCTACCAGTATACCTACCTGTCTACCAGTATACCTACCTGTCTACCAGTGTACCTACCTGTCTACCAGTATACCTACCTGTCTACCTGTAATACTTACATGCCTACCAATATACCTACCTGTCTACCAGTGTACCTACCTGTCTACCAGTATACCTACCTGTCTACCTGTAATACTTACATGCCTACCAATATACCTACCTGTCTACCAGTTTACCTACCTGTCGACCAATATATCTACTGTGTCTACCTACATGCCTCCCGTCGTCTACCTCTATACCCACCTGTCTACTTGTACCTGTCTATTCAACTGCTCCGTAAACGATGCAAAGGTTTTAATGCAGCTAGCTAATCGAAAAGTCACCACTACTATTAGTAACACTAAGAATTATCGACTCACCATCGCGCAGGGACGCCGTGATCCCGCTGCCCCAGTTTGCCTGCCCTGCGGCGCCCTGCTCCGGCTGCCTGGCCGCCGCGCCGGATTTCAAATTCGCCCACGTGCCCGGCCAGCTCTACCTGCTGGGCGTGTTCTCCGTGCACTCGCCCGGCTCCAGTCCGCGCAGCTGCGGCGCCGTCAGCCTCGATGGCAGCAGCGAGCTGGACGCCTTTCTGTACTCCGTGAGCCAGGCCAACTCCCTGGTGAACGCCACCGACCTCATTGGCGCCGTGGCAATCGACGACTGCGGCAGCTCCGTGCTGGGCCAGGACCTCGTCGACTCCCTGCTGAGCGGCGCCCGGAGAATCGCCGGCCTCGATCCCAGCCGCATCATCGGCGTGGTCGGCTCCGGCAGCGCCAGCAGCACCGACGGCATCGCCCAGCTGCTGGCGGCCCAGCGGCGATCGCTGATCTCCTTCAGGCCAGCCGCTCTGACCTCCAGTCCCTATCTCTACCAGACTGTGGCCTCCGCGTCCGCCGAAGCCGAGGCTCTGCTGTCCACCCTGGCGTCTCTGTCCGTCAACTACGTCCAGCTGGTCTGCTCACCGGACGCCGCCAACCAGGAGATTGCGCGCCTCTTCATTGCCGGTGCGCGCTCCCGGCGCATCTGCGTCTCGGCCACCTACGTGATCGGCGTCAACGGCACCCACGCCCAGGTGATGGCCCAGGTGAAAACGCGCACCTCGGCAGCCGTAGTTGTCGCCTTGGTGACGGCTAGCGACGCGGCCCAACTGCTGCCGCAGGTGACGGCGCCAGTCCAGCTGGTCGGCGGTGTCGCCTGGGGCTCCAGCCAATCGGCGCTGACTGCCACCAGCGTCAGCCAATCGCAGGGCGTCATCACAGTCGGTGAGCCGCGCCCGGCCTCCGCTACGCCTTACCAGACCTGGGCTGGTCGGACTCGCGAGCTGGCAAACGAGACAGCCGCGAACCCCTGGTACTCGGAGTGGTACGAGTCCCTGAACAGCTGCTCGCTGTCCGCTGCCAGCATGCGCGGCTACACAACTCTGTGCTCTGGCGCCGCCTCGCACAGCCTGACAGCCTCGGCCAGGTACACTGAGTCCGCCTACACCTCCTCTGTGCTGCGAGCGTCGGCCAGCTACGCGCTGGCCGCTTCAACCCGCCTGAGCCGCGTCTGCACAGGCGGCAGCGGCGGCGTCTGCACCGCGTTCTGGTTCGCCTCCCCGGCCGGAAACGGCACCGGAACTGGGCTGCAGGCCGACCTGATTGCTCAGCTTGGGGACGGCAGGTTCACCGACCCATCGACTGGTTCGACTTTTACCTTTGCTGATCGCTCCGTGCCGACCTTCGGCTTGGCTGTGTACAACGTGAAAAACGGCAGCGCCGCCTACGAGGCCGTGGGAGCCACGGTGCCCGCCTTCAGCCTCGACACCGGCCTGCTGCAGCTCGCTCACGGCGTCGCCACGCTTTCCTCTTCGTGCGGCGACACTTCCCGGTGCAGCGAGTGCGCGCCGTACTTCACTGGCACGCCAAACTACCTGTACCTACCGGGCGACATCCTTGTCGGTGTTCTGGTCAACGTTCGTTCTCCTGGCAGCTCCGGCGGTGCCTGCGGCCCGGTCAAAACTGGTGAAGGCTTCGGCTACACCGAGGCCGTTAGGTGGACGCTGGACTACATTAACGGCGGGAACAAGTCAGACGTGCGCTTCGGCGGTTCCGTGAAGCTGGGCGCCCTCATCTTGGATGTCTGCGGCTCCTCATCAGTGGCCATCAGCCTGGTGACGTCCATCTCTCAGGGCACCCTGCTGCTACCCGACAGGTCGACTGGTGCCAACATCGACGCGTCAAAGATCCGGAGCTGGGTCAGCTACGGCGACGCCGTGACGACAGCGCTGGCTCCGGTGCTGCGTGACCTCGGCGGCGTTCCGCTGGTCAGCCCGTCGGCCAGCTCCGACGGCCTGACGGCCCTGGGCGTCTTCCGCACCGTACCAGCCAGCCTGTCGCAGGTGTCTGCCATCATCGCCGTCATCAACAAGTTCAACTGGAAGTGCGTCCAGCTGGTGTACTCTAACAATGATTATGGAAACCGGCTGGCTACTGAGTTCCGAGTGCAGGCTCTGCGGGAGGGAATCTGCGTGCCACGCTGCCTTGAGGTCGGCACAGACGGTTCGGTGGCCTCCATCCTGTCGAACATTATCCGTGAGTTATACTGCAGAGGATTTAATTTCAAATTTTGTATAAACTGACTGATGCGTGAGAAGCAAGTTGGTGAAAATCTCAGCTTTTGGCTCAAAATCAATTTTCTATTTAAGACTTGTGAATCACGTTAATGTGAATAAAGTGCATTAAAGTGCGCCGATTAACGAGCATAGTAATGGTTTCAAAAGGGTACCCAGCCGAGTGAGTGAAGCAGAGTTAAGCAGAGTCGGTCGCGGTTAGTTGGCAGCAGCCCTGAGCTGCAGTTGGAAGACAGAGTGAGAGTTGTCAGCGAGTTGCATGTTACAATAGCAGCGCCCCAGTACACAGACATTTTTCTTAGTATTTCGATACTTCAAATCTCAATTTCAACCGGCTTCATTTCACAGTCGACATCTCCAAGACCCGAGTAGTGGTGGTGCTGTCGGACAAATCGGCCGACCTCGTCCAGCTGACCGCCGACAACAACGGCCTCGTGTTCATCGCCAGCAACTACTGGGGCGAAATGACGCGCGACAGCGCCCTGAGCGGCCTGGGGCCGGGCGCCAACAACAGCTGGGTGATGCAGGTGAACTCGCCCGACGTTGCCGGAGTGACGGCCCACCTGAGCGGCCTGTCGGCTGACAGCAGCATCGACAACCCGTGGCTGGTGCCCTACTACGAGGCGCTGTTCAACTGCAGCACCACGGGCAGTTTGGCTTACAGCTCCCGCTGCAACAACAGCTGGCCAATGGCTGCCTCGCCGCAGTTCTATCCGGGATTGTTCATGATGACAACCACCAATGCGCTGTTCAGCATTGCCAAAGCCTATGCGGATATGCTGGTCGCTGGTTGCAACAGCTCCTACACCTGTGAGTCACGGAATACGGGCCGATTGTGACGACTGTTTGAGCCGGTAGCAGGTGTTTAAATGGAGAATCATTCAGTGAGGTGGGGTGTTTAAATGGAGAATCAGTCAGTGAGGTGGGGTGTTTAAATGGAAAATCAGTCAGTGAGGTGGTGGTGTTTAAATGGATAATCAGTCAGGGAGGTGGTGGTGTTTATATGGAGAATCAGTCAGGGGGGTGGTGGTGTTTATATGGAGAATCAGTCAGGGAGGTGGTGGTGTTTAAATGGAGAATCATTCAGTGAGGTGGTGGTGTTTAAATGGATAATCAGTCAGGGAGGTGGTGGTGTTTAAATGGAGAATCATTCAGTGAGGTGGTGGTGTTTAAATGGATAATCAGTCAGGGAGGTGGTGGTGTTTATATGGAGAATCAGTCAGTGAGGTGGGGTGTTTATATGGAGAATCAGTCAGTGAGGTGGGGTGTTTATATGGAGAATCAGTCAGTGAGGTGGGGTGTTTATATGGAGAATCAGTCAGGGAGGTGGTGGTGTTTATATGGAGAATCAGTCAGGGAGGTGGGGTGTTTAAATGGAGAATCAGTCAGGGAGGTGGGGTGTTTATATGGAGAATCAGTCAGTGAGGTGGGGTGTTTATATGGAGAATCAGTCAGGGAGGTGGGGTGTTTATATGGAGAATCAGTCAGGGAGGTGGGGTGTTTGAATTCCGAAGTTTCAAAATGATCAGCGCAAAGCAACAATTACGATGAATTGGCTACACTTGCACTCGCACTGCACCCCACCTAGCCGTCTGCCCGAACTTCTGGTTGAACCCCGGACTGAACGGACAGCTGGCAGACAGGCTGTCTGCTGTCAAATTCCTAGCTCTCGGCGGCAGCAGTTTTGAATTCCGTTCCAATCGCGATGGCAACATGGGCTGGCTGGCGCTAAACCGGGTGGGCCCGGACTACCTTCCAGTAGGCAGGTACATGTTCAGCGTGCTCAGCGATCTGCCTGCGTTCCCCAGCCGCAGCTCCGTGTACAGCTCAGTGCCAGCCGCCTGTGCCGATTGCACCAACTGTCCGAAATCGCTGGATAGGACGGAGAAGTTTCTCTATGTGCCCGGCCAGCTGCTGATTGGTGGTGAGTAATTTAGCTAGCGAAAGCATTTGTCTAAAGTCTACTCGTAATAATGAAGGTGCGAGGTGATGCATTTTATCTAAACTGAATGGGTGTGAAATCTGTTTGAAAGAGATCTCGTGCTTCCTATCGGAAGCTAGGCTTTCATCCAATAGGGTGAAGCGAATAGAAATGTAGTGAGGTGGGCGCCCAGTGGCGTAGGAAACCCGCTGACAGCCAATGGGGTGAAGTGAATAGAAATGGAGTGAGGTGGGTGCCCAGTGGGGCAGGAAAGCTGTTGACAGCCAATGGGGGCAAAATAAATAGAAACGGAGTGAGGTGGGCGCCCAGTAGGTTAAGAAATCAATGAACAAAAAGGACTTATTTGAGAGAGGATGAAGAAAAAATAAAGTTAGAGAGAAGATATACTTTCACTCCTCACCCGCAGGCCTCTTCGATGTGCACTATTCCGGCTCTGTGCCGTTCAGCTGCGGCAGAGTCAACGGCCAGAACGGCTTCCTTCTGACGGAGGTTTTCAAATACGCCATCGAGTCCATCCAAACCAGTCCGATATTCTCTGGAAAACTTCGCGGCGTTAAGGTTGGCGGCATCGTCATGGACACCTGCTCGTCAGCTGTGCGCACGGACAGCCTGGTGGCCAATCTGCACTCGGGCTCCATCGTGCTCAGGGACTCCAGCTTGAACCGAATTGACCCGGAAAAGGTCATGGCTTACGTGGCTGCCTCCACATCCGAGATGGCAGATCAACTGTCTAGGGTGGGTTTTTACTTAGTTAATTACCTGTTCATCCCACGCTTGGCGGTGATAGGGGAATTGTTAAACCGACAGCCTATTGGTGTTTAGCTGATAAATGCTAAGTACCTGGAGTAGTATGAGTGTGATTTTTCGGGCTATTGCCCGAAAGTATGAGTATCGAGTTAAGCAATTTTTGGACTTTTGTTAATTGCCTCCCAGGGGGTCGTAGATTACTTGTCCATATACTAAATTCACTAGCTACTTTATGCTTCTAGGAACTAGGGACTCCTTAACGGTGTTCATATGTACCGGTATATTAGGTAATCAAGTGAATCATTCAATTTTATTTCGAGACTCGATGCTCTCACAGGCCAGCCACAGGAATCACTCATATGAGTAGTCTCCAGGAATCGAGCATAGGTCATCCGGCTACGTTGGTACAAAAGTTTTACGACGTGGTTTCTTTACCAACTCAACTCGCCCCTGCCCACCTTTACAGGTAACCAACGTGGTGCAGGTGCCCGTGATCTCCTACGCGGCCACCATGAGCTCCCTTAGCAACAAGCAGCTCTATCCGTATTTCTCGCGCACGGTGCCCAGCGACGACAAGGTGGCCTACGCTATTGTGGATTTCCTGAAGCGCTACGGCCTCACCAATGTACAATTCGTGCTGTCTCCCGGCGCCTACGGATCTAGCGGATTGCAGTCTGTTCAGCGAGCCATCGCTAACGAAGGCATCTGCATCAGTCACACTCTACAGGTAGATTTTCTGCTCAAACAGAGATGGGATCAAGACGACAAGGGGTGTCTCGTACATGTATACTGTACGTGCATATGTAGCTCGGGGAGCTTAAAAGGTGCCCCCACAGGGGGGTCATTGAATGCTAGTCCATATACTAAATGCTTAAATCTCAGCACTGTACAAGCAAGGAAAAAGCCAATTAAATCTAAATAAAAGTTTCAACTGGGCCCTGCCATTGACTCTCACAGGTGAACCGCACCGGTCTTACCGCTGTTAACGCCGATCAAGTGGCCTCCGAGCTGCTGAAGAGGCCCCAGTCAACTGTGATTGTCACCTTCCTGCAGTCTAACGACCTCGCTGAACTTCTTGGCGCCGTGTCGCGAAATAATCTTACATACGATCGGTTCCTGTTTATTGGTAAGCGAACTTCGTTGACAACAAGGTCATTCAGGTGCTTGCCTAGTTGAGGCCAGGGTGAGAAGAATTGAGACAGTCAGACAGACAGTAGAACATTATTACAAGTAGTTCAAGCAAGTAAAACTAGCCGAAAATAAGTGGTTGTAAAACTTGCAAGTACAGGGAATAACTGTAGTTAGCGGAAGCAACGATAGTACCGGAGGCAAAGATAGTACCGGAAGCAGCTGGTAGTACCGGAAGCACCGATAGTACTGGAAGAAGTTAGTAGTGCCGGAAGCACCTGGTAGTACAGGAAGCACCGATAGTACTGGAAGAAGTTAGTAGTGCCGGAAGCAACAGGATTAGTGTTGGTCTGCAAAGGAGATACACTAGAAAAAAACATTGCCTGCAGCATCTCCCAGTCGCTCATCTCAGTCTCCAGCTTACACCAGCTCTCCAACATTACCAACCCCACCTCACTCGCAAACCAGGCACGACCTACTGGGGCAACAGCAAGACTGTGCTGAGCAAAATCACCAACGGCCGCTATCCTCGAGCCATCACGTTCGGCTTCGAGACCGCCGACCTCACTGACTTCGAGCGAAGCTACCTGCTGTCAAAGAATCCAACAAGTTACGCTTCAGTGAATCCCTGGTTCAATGAGTACTATGAGCACCTGTTCCAGTGCACCCTGTCCAGCAGTTCGCCCTACTACAGTAAAAGATGCAGCTCGTCTACAATGTCGCTCACGGATTCTAGAAACTATTCACAGGTGAGCGCTAGAACCAAGGCAGCTTCATAAGAGCACATGAGATGCTGTAAAAATCTTGTAACTAGGGCTCTTTCATGCAGGTGTTCAGCCCTGCTCAACACAACGACCCATTTTGTCATTCTAGTGTCATATATTGATATCAAACCCAAAGTTGCTTCAATAAATATCTCAAAGTTTGTACGGGCTGATCTAGGATTTTTCCCGGCAAGGGGGTCAGCTGACCTTTTTGTGACCCTCTCCTGGATCTGCAATTGAACGTTTGTTCGAAAAGGGTGACGCGACACCGTTAAGACTTGTTTTAGAGAGATACAAGTATTTAAATACTAAATGGTATAAAACGATATTTGAGCGATTGGTAAAAGTTTGGGTAGAAAGTACATGATGTATGCATAAGTGAGATGCACATTTTGCGCGTTAAGCAGGGCACAAGGTGAGTTGAAGTTTAATAGTCAGTGACAGCCCTCACATTACGTCATCTTCCTCCTCCAAGTCTAAAGAGCGATTGAATTAACAGACTTCACGGAACTGCAGTTCATTACTCTAGACGGCAGTCCTAGAGAGAGTTTTTAAAACATACAGTTTATGATCTTGTCTTCAAAAGCTTAGGAGAATTTGGAGTTCTGTGTCTGATCTTTAACACGTTAAACTGGGTATGATATCGACAACATCCAATTGTCGGCTCATTTTCAACTTTTTTATTTACCGAAAACAAATTGAAAGAAACTGATGCCATTTTGAAAGAGCTGTAAACTTTTTTGATTGAAAGGAATTGCGAATAAAAGAAATAAAAGAATCCCCGCCCCGCCGTGGACACCCGCAGGACTCACTGGCCCTCTATGTTGTGAACGCTGTCTACTCCACCGCGCTGGGCATCCACACGGCTCTGCTGCGCATCTGCGGTCCGGACTACAACGGCATCTGCAGCGACTTCTACGGCTCCGGCGAGAAGCGCCAGTGGGTGCAGAGCGGCATCCGGTCGGCCGTGTTCGTCGACGCCACCAATTTGAACTTCACCGTCAACGCGGCCGGCGACAGCAACCGGGGCTACCACATCTACGAGCTGCGCACCACATCATCGGGCTTCTTCTATTCCAGCGTCGGCGCCTACAACGATACGGCACTGCTAAAACTGCGCAGCGACTTCAGCCTGGCCTGGACCAGCAACTGCAGCCTGGCCGGCTCCTGCGACACCGTCTGCCCGAATCTGGGGCGCAACCTGTGAGTACTCCCGTCTAATTGGTTGCTATGGGGAATTTATAAGAATGTGGATAGACCACCCACTGACATCATACACCACCCACTGACATCCTACATCACCACTGACATCATACACCACCCACTGACACCCTACATCACCACTGACATCATACATCACCACTGACATCATACACCACCCACTGACATCATACACCACCCACTGACATCCTACATCACCAACTGACATCCTACACCACCCACTGACATCCTACATCACCACTGACATCATACACCACCCACTGACATCATACACCACCCACTGACATCATACACCCCCACTGACATCATACACCACCCACTGACATCATACACCACCAACTGACATCCTACACCACCCACTGACATCCTACATCACTCTCTGACATCATACAACTCCTAATGACATCATACACCCCCACTGACATCATACACCCCCACTGACATCATACACCCCCACTGACATGATACACCCCCACTGACATCATACACCCCCACTGACATCATACACCCCCACTGACATCATACACCCCCACTGACATCATACACCCCCACTGACATCATACACCCCCACTGACATCATACACCCCCACTGACATCATACACCCCCACTGACATCATACACCCCCACTGACATCATACACCCCCACTGACATGATACACCCCCACTGACATCATACACCCCCACTGACATCATACACCCCCACTGACATCATACACCCCCACTGACATCATACACCCCCACTGACATCATACACCCCCACTGACATCATACACCCCCACTGACATCATACACCCCCACTGACATCATACACCGCCAAACTGACATCTTGAAAAACCGGCAGACACCTTATGCCATCAGATGTCAATCTGGATATCTACCGCTATCTGAATCACGCCCATCTTATTCAGACCAACCCTCACCCCGCCGCCAGCTCCGTGTACATGCAGGTGAACTCCAGCAGCATGGACCTGAACCTCGTGCAGTTCCTGTCAGTCCACGGCAGCCGGTCCGCATCCCTGTGCGGCCCCATGAACCTGCAGTCCGGCTTCAACAACCTCCTGGCCTTCCACTACGCCATCGACCTCATCAACAACAACAGCGACCCCGACGTCTCCGGCTTCAAATTCGGCGGCCTTAGCATCGATGTCTGCCAGTCGGAGGCTCGGGCGGCCACCTTCGCCTTCTCCTACACGTCCGGCACCGGCATCTGCGGCTACGCCGGCTTCACCGAACTTGTCGGCCCGCTGACCGCCGTCGCTTATCTCACCGACGGTTCGGCGGTCAGCGCCAGACTGGCAACCGTCGTGCCAGACTCCACCG
This sequence comes from Macrostomum lignano, assembly GCA_002269645.1. Taxonomy (NCBI): domain Eukaryota; kingdom Metazoa; phylum Platyhelminthes; family Macrostomidae; genus Macrostomum; species Macrostomum lignano. The sequence goes on along the minus strand of NIVC01001224.1, from coordinate 67,868 downwards.
TGGTGTCGCCGGATGCCACCGCGATTTCATTGAGCAGTCGAGCATTTTACCCGAGATTCCTGCGGGTGGTGCCGCCGGATAGTGTGCAGGTAAGGAGCGATTTTTTCGGGTCATAATATTCGTATTCTTATACTAGAAGTAGTCGAGATTAGCGATAAAGTAGTCTACATAAGCACTTTCATTAACCTCTGTCTCAAAATCTACCACCTGCTCATCCACATCCAACCACCTGCTCACCCACATTTATAACCTCCTCACCCACATTAACAACCAGCTCACCCACATCCAACAACCTGCTCACCCACATTTATAACCTCCTCACCCACATTAACAACCTGCTCACCCACATCCAACCACCTGCTCACCCACATTCAACCACCTGCTCACCCACATTCAACCACCTGCTCACCCACATCCCCAATGCCAACCGCCAGATCGACGCCCTCCTAGACGTGGCCAGCAGCTACAACTGGTCGGTGGTGTCCCTCATCCACGACACCACCCCGTTCGGCTTGGCCGGCAAGGCGGCCTTCGAAGCGGCGATCGCCCGTCGCAACGGCAGCCAGTCGGTTTGCATGAAGTACATCGGCGCCGGCGCTGCCGGATCGGCGATCAGCCTGGCCGAGGCCAAAGCGGCGCTGCAGTCGGCAAGCCGGATGGCGTACGTCAACGCGCTGATCGCCTACCTGCCCGAGCAGGACCTGCGCACCTTGCTGACCGCGGTGCGCGAGCTCGGCCTGCAGGGCCGATTTGTACTGCTCGGCTTGGACAGCTGGGCGGACAAGATGTCCGTGGTGCAAGGACTGGAGTCGGCGGCACTGGGAGCCGTGACCCTGCGCCAGACCTACTTCACTGTACCCGATCTGGACCGCTGGGTGGCCGAGATCGGACTGGCGCCGGCCAGACGGAAGGGCATCCCGGTGGACTGGCTGGAGGTGAGGGAGGAGGTCACGATGTGTCAAAGTTGCATTTTTTTAAAAAGATTAAATTTTCAAAGGCATCCGGTTTCAAGCGTGTGGGGTCTCTACCAGACCGCTCTCTCTCTCTCTCTCGGTAGAAGTGAGAACTTACAGGGGATAGGTGTAGGGTGATACAGAAGAAAAAGATGAGAGAGAAGGAGAGAGGAAGAGAGGAGAGAGGGAGAGAGAAAGAGAGGGGCTATGCCTCTCCCTGCTATGCTCCTCCCTGCCCTGTACATTCACCCACCTCACTCCATCAATCTTGATTCTAATTGGCTGACGGGAGAGAGAGAGAGGGGAGAGAGAAAGAGAGAGGTAGATAGGGGAGAGGGAGGGAGGAAAAAGAGAGGCTGATAGGGGAGAGGCAGAGCTCATTGAGAGCCAAAATCCCAACTAGTATTAAATGGCAATTTTTTCTCCTCAATCGCCACGAGTATACATGAATGGGCTCTGCCAATCTTGGAGAATCCTAACCCTAACGCCCACACTGAACTCTCTCGCTCACCACAGGAATTCTGGCAGCACACGCTGAAGTGCCGTCTCACGGGCAGCTCGGTGATCCAGACTCAGTACGCCACCGTCTGCGACCCGAGCGGCAGCCTGCCAGCGGGCGCGCTGACCCAGAACGGCGGCACCTACTCCACCATCCTGTCCGCATTCATCGCCGCCAAAGGTGTCGCCGATTTCCAGCGGGCTGAATGCGGCACGACGGCAACGGATGTGTGCCTGTACCGGATGCCGGCGGCCACTCGCCTGGCAACTATCTACCGCTATATTAGCAACGCGCAGTGGCGGGTGCTGCAGGGCCGGCTAGGCAACGACAGCCTGCTGTTCCGGTTCACTACAGATGGCTACGGAGATCGGGGCTACGATGTGCTCAATTTTGTCCGGTCGGGCTCCGGATATGTCTATAATAAAATTGGCTATTGGCGCAATAGATACGTGCCTCAAGCTGGCCAGAGGTGAGTACGATTCTATTTTTAGAATTCCGTGATTACGTCACTTCGACATTATGCCCCTCCCTGCCCTGTACATTCACCCACCTCACTCCCTCTATCTAGATTTTGATTGGCTGACGGAATTCTAATCTCGCCTCACGAAGCCTGAATTTTCCGACCCCAGCGAACAATCCTGCCATTCAATACTATCAGCATTTTCAGACACACCATCAGCATATTGAGACACATTATCAGCATATTGAGACACATTATCAGCATATTGAGACACATTATCAGCATATTGAGACACATTATCAGCATATTGAGACACATTATCAGCATATTGAGACACATTATCAGCATATTGAGACACATTATCAGCATATTGAGACACACTATCAGCCTATTGAGACACATTATCAGCATATTGAGACACACTATCAGCCTATTGAGACACACTATCAGCATCGCTACATATCGGTGCCCTCACCGCACTCTTCAGCCTGGCCACCTACGGTCCCGATGGCAGCGAGCTGGCCGCCACTCCGTCGTCCGCCTGTCCGACCGGCGTTGACTGCGGCTGTCCTGGCGACTCAGGCGACCCACTGGCCCTGCTGCCCAAGCCGGACGTGTGGGACCGGGCTCGAACCCCGTGGGGCGCCGTGCTGCTGGCGCTGACCACCCTTGGCGCCCTGGTGACCCTGGTCGCCATCGGCTTCTTGGCCTACGCGTTTCCCCGCAAAGTGCAGGGCACGGCCGGCACCAACTATCTCGGCTTCGCATGCCTAGTCGGCATCCTGCTCATCTTCGCCATCAACATCGCGTTCATCGCCCACGCCACCCCGGTGGTGTGCACCATCCGGCGGTTCGGCCTCTCCCTGGTCTACTGCATCGTCTACGCCAGCCTGCTGGTGCGCAGCGTGGTGAACTGGACCATCTACAGGGCGGCCGGCTCCCCAGGCGAAGGTCCATCCTTCACCGGCCTGAGCCACCCGGTCAGCCTGCTGGGCCTGTCCATCTGCATCTGCCTGGTGTCGGCCATGCTCGGCACCGAGTGGCTGATCCTGCAGCGGCCGGACAGCGTCGAGCTGGTCGCTTACGAAGGCGTCGCCTGGAGCCGTTGCAGCCCGTCGAGTTTCTACGACGAAGGCCTGGCGCTCAGCTGCCTGTACCCGGCCGGCCTGCTGGTGGCTGCCGTGGTGTACTCGCTGCTCAGCTGGGACGCCGATTTGACCGACTCGCGTCAGGTGGCCCTCGGCCTGCTGTTCTGCGCAGGTGCTCAGCTGTGCTGGGGCTGCGTGTCCACCCTCACCGGCTATAAGTGGCGCGATCCGGCCATCTTCGTTGCTAACCTGGTAGCCGCCGGGGCAGTGCTGCTGTGTCTGTATGTGCGCAAAGTGGTGCAAGTCTGCCGGGTGAGCAGGGAGAAATCTTCATCTGCTGAGGATCAGAACATCGCGTCTGGCGGATATCCGACTAAGAGCATCAGCATGGGTAGGTTGCGGCGGGTGTTCTGCTTGGTATCGGGGTGGTGGGTCGTGTCTCTTGATAAAACGAAGGGCCGAGGGTGCTAGATGGCTAAAGAAGAGGCGTCTCAAGGCTGAGGTGGAGGATGTCTCAAGGCTGAGTTGGAGGGTGTCTCAAGGCTGAGGTGGAGGGTGTCTTAAGGCTGAGTTGGAGGGTGTCTCAAGGCTGAGGTGGAGGGTGTCGCAAGGCTGAGGTGGAGGATGTCTCAAGGCTGAGGTGGAGGGTGTCTCAAGGCTGAGGTGGAGGATGTCTCAAGGCTGAGGTGGAGGATGTCTCAAGGCTGAGGTGGAGGATGTCTCAAGGCTGAGGTGGAGGGTGTCTCAAGGCTGAGGTGGAGGATGTCTCAAGGCTGAGGTGGAGGATGTCTCAAGGCTGAGGTGGAGGATGTCTCAAGGCTGAGGTGGAGGGTGTCTCAAGGCTGAGGTGGAGGATGTCTCAAGGCTGAGGTGGAGGATGTCTCAAGGCTGAGGTGGAGGGTGTCTCAAGGCTGAGGTGGAGGGTGTCTTAAGGCTGAGTTGGAGGGTGTCTCAAGGCTGAGGTGGAGGGTGTCTCAAGGCTGAGGTGGAGGGTGTCTCAAGGCTGAGGTGGAGGGTGTCGCAAGGCTGAGGTGGAGGGTGTCGCAAGGCTGAGGTGGAGGGTGTCTCAAGGCTGAGGTGGAGGGTGTCTCAAGGCTGAGGTGGAGGGTGTCGCAAGGCTGAGGTGGAGGGTGTCGCAAGGCTGAGGTGGAGGGTGTCTCAAGGCTGAGGTGGAGGGTGTCTCAAGGCTGAGGTGGAGGGTTTCTCAAGGCTGAGGTGGAGGGTGTCTCAAGGCTGAGGTGGAGGGTGTCTCAAGGCTGAGGTGGAGGGTGTCGCAAGGCTGAGGTGGAGGGTGCCTCAAGGCTGAGGTGGAGGGTGTCTCAAGGCTGAGGTGGAGGTTGTCGCAAGGCTGGGGTGGAGGGTGCCTCAAGGCTGAGGTGGAGGGTGTCTCAAGGCTGAGGTGGAGGGTGTCTCAAGGCTGAGGTGGAGGGTGTCTCAAGGCTGAGGTGGAGGGTGTCGCAAGGCTGAGGTGGAGGGTGCCTCAAGGCTGAGGTGGAGGGTGTCTCAAGGCTGAGGTGGAGGGTGTCTCAAGGCTGAGGTGGAGGGTGTCTCAAGGCTGAGGTGGAGGGTGTCTCAAGGCTGAGGTGGAGGGTGTCGCAAGGCTGAGGTGGAGGGTGCCTCAAGGCTGAGGTGGAGGGTGTCTCAAGGCTGAGGTGGAGGGTGTCTCAAGGCTGAGGTGGAGGGTGTCTCAAGGCTGAGGTGGAGGGTGTCTCAAGGCTGAGGTGGAGGGTGTCTCAAGGCTGAGGTGGAGGGTGTCGCAAGGCTGAATCCAAAGGTGCCTCACAGGCTAAAAAGATTAGCTCGTCTATCGAGCCTGAATGTGTCCAAATTCTGAAGCAGGTGTCTCATTTCGTTTATTATGTGTATCTTGAAGTTGAGGCATTACTTCATTATTTCAGACGACATCAAAGTCACCTCCTAAGTCTGCTGGAGCAACGCAGAAAGTTAATAAATAGTGGCAGAAACCACAGTCTGAAGTAATATTTCAAGACAATTATTGATACTTTACTGGAATTTATTAATATTTTTGTTCTAACCCCTTAACGTAATCTGTTTTTATAAACCTATTAGCTTGATTGCCTATTGGTACATGCATAAACTTTAATCAGCCAATTATTTGCCATCAAATTTTGTGATAACAATTTAGCTCTACACATTTTTATAGTGCAAAGATCCATGTACATGTATGAAGTAACCTGCCCCTAGTTGCTGGATAGACACGGGTGTGCTCACCTCGAAAAATTTAATCTATGGTGAAAACTGTCTCTAAGCTGTTTCCGCTTGTTTCATTTGTTTCGCAACAATATGCGAGAGCGCTACTTTCAGTAGCGTAGATCATAAAAAGGTTTTTAATATAAAATTTTTGTATCCACTTGATGACGTTAAACTAAAAGTTGGCTTTGAATAATAAATGATTTTTATGAAAAATCAACTGAGTTCCTTAACTCACATGTTTAAATGCCATCTCCCACTTCTGTTTATTTATTTTTTATAATAGAACAACTTAAGTTTTAAACAGACAGAATTGAAGACGAGTTTTGAATCTTTGGCCTTATAAACACCTTTTTTTACCTGCGGAGGGCTGAGGGCACCCTGGCGCAACGCCTTGGCGACGTGGTTCCACAACCAGCGCTGAGGCAATTCAGCCCATTCCGCTGACTCCCGAGCACCTGCAAGCGCGCCAATACTGTACACAAGCACTTAATTAATTATTAATCAATAATAATAATTGATTACACCTGCCCTATTGGGCAGATGCGCAACCGACAGCTCAGCCGCAGCTATTGCGCGGCGCATCTGAAGGCTGCGTACGGCTGTTGGGGGTCACCACACACCCTCAATTACCCCAGCTAATGCTGGCACCCATTTTACAGCTGGGTGAACTGAAGCAATGCAGAGTTAGTTGTCTTGCTTAAGGACACAAATTGTTCCAGTGGGATCGGGAATCGAACCCCGGACCATCAAGTCGTAAGTCCGACGCTCTAACCACTAGGCTATAAACACACGCTCACGTACAGTGGCCCTGACTTTCTAATTGGTCAGGCATGTACACTCTGTGTGCCTTGGTGTGACACAAGTCAGACGCGTTTACCACTAAGTTGCCCTGCCTCATTTTTTCTATAATATCTAGATAATATTTATTTTACTTATTGATTTCAGTACTTAAAATACTCTTTTTACTATTAGTACTCAAAAATTGTTTTCAATTGTAAACAGGCAAACAGGCTTTTCTAGAAATTTCCAGAGACTGATAAATACCCCATCAAAGTGCTGGTACCTGCATATGACACAAGACTGATCCATCTAGAACCTCCGCACTGCCAAGTAAACTGCTCTATCAGCCAGCTCAAGCACCTGTGTACTTTCAAAAGTCACGTGATAGCTCCATTTATGGGTGTTGCATAAACATGTATTGAATGAGAGCTTGTCCCGGCATGGACAGCTAAAGCACTCGCAAGCTTTGCGAGCGGCTGACTGAATATCCCTTGTCGCCATAAAGCTTTTCCATTTTTGGCACACTGAGACAAACAAGCAACTAAAGTCGTAGTTATGTGCTGAGGTGGAGGGTGTCTCCAGACTGAGGTGGAGGGTGTCTCAAGGCTGAGGTGGAGGGTGTCGCAAGGCTGAGGTGGAGGGTGCCTCAAGGCTGAGGTGGAGGGTGCCCCAAGGCTGAGGTGGAGGGTGCCCCAAGGCTGAGGTGGAGGGTGTCTTCAGACTGAGGTGGAGGGTGTCTCAAGGCTGAGGTGGAGGGTGTCTCAAGGCTGAGGTGGAGGGTGTCGCAAGGCTGAGGTGGAGGGTGTCGCAAGGCTGAGGTGGAGGGTGCCTCAAGGCTGAGGTGGAGGGTGCCCCAAGGCTGAGGTGGAGGGTGCCCCAAGGCTGAGGTGGAGGGTGTCTTCAGACTGAGGTGGAGGGTGTCTCAAGGCTGAGGTGGAGGGTGTCTCAAGGCTGAGGTGGAGGGTGTCTCAAGGCTGAGGTGGAGGGTGCCCCAAGGCTGAGGTGGAGGGTGTCGCAAGGCTGAGGTGGAGGGTGTCTCAAGGCTGAGGTGGAGGGTGTCTCAAGGCTGAGGTGGAGGGTGTCGCAAGGCTGAGGTGGAGGATGTCTCAAGGCTGAGGTGGAGAGTGTCGCAAGGCTGAGGTGGAGGGTGTCCTAAGACGCATCTCAATTCTTATTATACCAAAAATGTTGAGGTTAAACAAAAGCACAGATCTTTGCAAAATCCGTTTAGAAAACAAAACTCTCTAAATTTATGCATTGGGAATTATGTTTTATTTTAAACTGAACGTGCATGCATAGTTTATAGCACATAATAAGTGCAACCCAGACTACCCATTAATAATGGCAGTGTTTGAGTCAGCGACAGTTTTATAGTCTCATAGGACTCCAACCCTACTTATTATGACCAGCAGCTACCTAAGCTAATGAAATTTGCAAAGTATTCCTCCCATCTTTCCATACGCGATCGTTCCCTCCATTTCATTATGAAATTAACCGGTATGAGAATCTGGGTTGAGTTCAGGCCCGCAGGCTCATGCTGCTGACTACAGGCATATTTCTCTCACTGGCCCTAAATCTTTCCAGTGCAAACGCATGTAGAGGCTCGATTAAGACTGATTATTTATGCGTCCGCAGGCGCGCCCGGCAAACAGGATAAATGAGTCAGTATTGTGCAGTTAATAGGACAGTCTTACCTTACTCAGCTATGCTAATCTCGTATCCCGTATGTAGGCCAGCGCAGTTTTCAGACATCTGCCCTGTCAATCGGTTGCTACTGTATGGAAATCTGTCAGCCTCTTCTTTGATCGGATCTTTTCCATTCAAACCGCTGGAACCTCAGCAGTTATGCGACTGAACCTGGTTAATGCTGAGGGCGCAATCTTAAAATATAACAACTGCTGCCGCACATATTCTCAGGATGAGATTATCAATATAAATATTCTCCCAGGACGATGAAAGTACGAAATTCTCAGGTTGAGACTTTTCGTCAATAATTCTCATAAAGAGAGGCTTTCAGGGATGGTGTTCTCATGAAGAGAGACTCTCAGGGATGGTGTTCTCATGAAGAGAGACTCTCAGGGGTGGTGTTCTCATGAAGAGAGACTCTCAGGGGTGGTGTTCTCATGAAGAGAGACTCTCAGGGGTGGTGTTCTCATGAAGAGAGACTCTCAGGGATGGTGTTCTCATGAAGAGAGATTCTCAAGGATGGTGTTCTCATGAAGAGAGACTCTCAGGGGTGGTGTTCTCATGAAGAGAGACTCTCAGGGGTGGTGTTGTCATGAAGAGAGACTCTCAGGGGTGGTGTTGTCATGAAGAGAGACTCTCAGGGATGGTGTTGTCATGAAGAGAGACTCTCAGGGATGGTGTTCTCATGAAGAGAGACTCTCAGGGATGGTGTTCTCATGAAGAGAGACTCTCAGGGATGGTGTTGTCATGAAGAGAGACTCTCAGGGGTGGTGTTCTCATGAAGAGAGACTCTCAGGGGTGGTGTTCTCATGAAGAGAGACTCTCAGGGATGGTGTTCTCATGAAGAGAGACTCTCAGGGATGGTGTTCTCATGAAGAGGGACTCTCAGGGGTGGTGTTCTCATGAAGAGAGACTCTCAGGGATGGTGTTCTCATGAAGAGAGACTCTCAGGGATGGTGTTCTCATGAAGAGAGACTCTAGAGAGACTAAAATCAGGCCAATGAGAGGCCGCGTGACAACTCCACCGAGCATGATGTTGTTACGCGAATTTGACTGAAAGGGCCAAGGCTGAAGGCTTGAAAGGCTTACTGCCAAGTCTTATCAGTGCCTGTAGCTCTAACTGTTTGCTTTAAGCAGGCATGGATGGGAGGGCTTTAGCTAATGTGTGCAGCCAGCAAATCTCAGTTTATCCGTGCTCAGCTCAAACAGAGTCAATAGTATAGACTCAAAAGCTCTAGCCAGCACAGATCGAGCACTTTGCGTCATCACCGCTTACCTGTGGCCAGGCTCTGCAATAGAAATACCGTACTGTTATGCACTTTTCGATCATATAAATTTTAACTAATGTAAAAATTGACAAAACTAAGAGTTGGTACTAAGTGAAGCTATTTTAGTAGAATTCATAAATGATAATATAGGGAAATACATTTTTAAAATACAATATAAGTCAATTAATGATTTACAACAATCAATTTTTTTAAGAGTTCTTCTTTAAAGAGTTGCCTGTACTTCTAAAGATTGAATTTAAAAATGAATTTACTATTTTTTAGGATTTATGCTCCGACAACTGATAGTGACAGTATATCTGGAGAGGAGAGCTAGTCTAATCTCTAAAATCATGGAGCTCAAGTCATAGATTCTGGAGAGAAGAAGTGGCGATGCCCTAACTAAGCCATGATGATTCTGAAGAGGTAAACTGCGCATACACCATTATGGAGCTCTAATAATAGAATCTGGAGAGGCCAACTGGGGCATAAACTATTATGGAGCTCTAATCATGCAATCTGGAGAAGGTAAATTGGCGCATAAACTATTATGGAGCTCTAATCATTCAATCTGGAGAGGCAAACTGGCATAAACAATTATGGAGCTCTAATCATAGAATCTGGAGAGGTTACCTGGGCGCAGAAAATATGGAGCTCTAATCACAGAATCTGGAGATGGACTCTGATTTGCACATGTAGAATTTATCAGAAATAATATTGGTTCCTAATAGACAAGAACATTCTGAAAGTGCACAAATCAGTAAAACAATTGATTACAAACAAGGAGCACGCTTACCATATGCACAATAGTGAAAAATGAAAATGCACAGATGAAAGTTAGAACAAATTTTATACACAACACAAGCAAAATATGGGACACAGAACTCAGTATTAAATGTAAATTAAATGAGACAGCATTCCATTTGACGGCATCAATGATTATGACAGAATTGAAACTTTAAAATGTATTTCTATTTGCAAAGCTTTTCGAAACTATGAAAATATCATTACAAAATCGATGAGTGCGAGGTTCTAAAATCGTGAAAAAGTTTATGAAGGACTGTCATAAATGTTCACAAAACTCATGTAATTTTATTTTTTATCGGTATCTCGCGAATGCACGGGAAAAGCATGCCTGTCGTGGACTACCGCAGTTCATGGAATTTGGACCATCGTCCAAATTTTAAAACAGACCGACACGCAGAGGGACACCCACCCCCAAAAACTTCACCCCAAGAACACCCACTCCCACAAACACCAACCCCCACAATCACCCGTTTCCCAACTTAACGCACACCCCACAAACACCCATTCCCCATCAACGCACACCCCACAAACACCCATTCCCCATCAACGCACACCCCACAAACACCCATTCCCCATCAACGCACACCCCACAAACACCCATCTCCCATCAACGCTCACCCCACAAACACTCATCCCCAACAACGCATACCCCACAAACACCCGTCCCCCAACAACGCATACCCCACAAACACCCATCTCCCATCAACGCACACCCCACAAACACCCGTCCCCCAACAACGCACACCCCACAAACACCCATCCCCCAACAACGCACACCCCACAAACACCCATCTCCCATCAACGCACACCCCACAAACACCCATCTCCCATCAACGCACACCCCACAAACACCCGTCCCCAACAACAGCGCTTTCCTGCTATTGCATTTAAGAAACAAAAAACGACTCCACTATAAAAACAAAGTTTTGGAGTTCAGCGTCCTTGTTATTTAGTAGTCCTTGCAGAAATACAGCTTGAATTATGACCGATGCACCAGGTCGTCAAGCCTGATGGTTCGGATCGCACTGCAGAAGTTGCACAATACTCGGATCCGACTTCGCTCCTTCAATGAACTCCTCCGTAGACAGTCGGCCGTCCAAGTCTTTGTCCATCTGCCGGAAGATCTTGTCTGTTCGTTTCTCCGGAGTAGACTCGTCCTCTGGCATCCGCGTCACCATGCCAACCATGCTGTAGATGGCCTGGACGGAGTGGTGAGCCAGTTGCATGGATTATTAACAATTTTTTATTATTAGCCTGGATAAAAAAGTATAAAGTGAGCCAGTCAACTCACAAGAATTAAGTACCTTTCATTAAAGCCACAAGAATCGTCTTTTTAGCCAACAATAATCCCTAATAAACCCGGAAAAAGCTTAAAGACCATTAAAGCTTAAAAAATTCACATTGAACTCACAAGAATCTCCCACTAAACTCAGAGGAATCGGGTTTGGATCCGAGAGGAATCGTCTTGGATCCAAGAGGAATCGTTTTCGATCCGAGAGGAATCGTCTTTGATCCGAGAGGAATCGTCTTCAATCCAAGAGGAATCGTCTTCGATCCAAGAGGAATCGTCTTCGATCCAAGAGGAATCGTCTTCAATCCAAGAGGAATCATTTTCGATCCAAGAGGAATCGTCTTCAATCCAAGAGGAATCGTCTTCGATCCAAGAGGAATCGTCTTCAATCCAAGAGGAATCGTCTTCGATCCAAGAGGAATCGTCTTCGATCCGAGAGGAATCGTCTTCGATCCGAGAGGAATCGTCTTCGATCCGAGAGGAATCGTCTTCGATCCGAGAGGAATCGTCTTCGATCCGAGAGGAATCGTCTTCGATCCGAGAGGAATCGTCTTCAATCGGAGAGGAATCGTCTTCGATCTGAGAGGAATCGTCTTCGATCCGAGAGGAATCGTCTTCGATCCGAGAGGAATCGTCTTCGATCCGAGAGGAATCGTCTTGGACCCGAGAAGTTACCAAGAATTATTGGCCTTTAAACCACAAATCGCCTTTTCAATCAACAAGTCGGTCTTAGCATTCCACAAAAACAGCTTATTTCGACAGAATAAGGACATTCAAACCTTTTGAATTTTTCGTTGACACAAATCAATCAGTGCACTGCAAACCGCAGAAGATAGCGAAGACACGGTTGCACTGCGGACGACACAGAAGTACAACAAATTGCATGCTAGCCACTGATTGCTAAGCAGTTAATTAGATAGTCCGAAATGCCCAACTGACTCAATTGTCGTTAGCTGAGGACGAATTTGCTTTGGAGCAGTGAAAATTGGATAGCATGTGCTACAGGTATTGATTCACAGTGTTCACAGCACAATCATTAACAATACAACTGTGATTCACAAGAGCCTGGACAATACTGCAAATTAAAAACCTTCAAGGATGCAGAAATTGTGGTTGGTTCATTCTCTCCCCCCCCCCTCTCTCTCTCTCTCTCTTGTCTTTTTTACATGTCCCCTTCCTTGTGCCTGTCCTACTGTCTGCTTCTCCTGTCTGTCTGTCTGTCTGTCTGTCTGTCTGTCTGTCTGTCTGTCTGTCTGTCTGTCTGTCTGTCTGTCTGTCTGTCTGTCTGTCTGTCTGTCTGTCTGTCTGTCTGTCTGTCTGTCTGTCTGTCTGTCTGTCTGTCTGTCTGTCTGTCTGTCTGTCTGTCTGTCGGTCTGTCTGTCTGTCTGTCTGTCTGTCTGTCTGTCTGTGTGTCTGTCTGTCTGTCTGTCTGTCTGTCTGTCTGTCTGTCTGTCCTGTCCTGTCCTACCGCCATTCCGGACAACAACAAACTACAGCAGCCCTGGACAAGCCAAGCTGGGTTGCTTGACAAGAACTTCTATTGATCCACAATTTCTCAAGCTGTGACGGCATCGAAGGCGCCTCACCCGGACAATCTCCAGCATCTCGTCCTTGGTGATGAAGCCATCGCCATCCAGGTCGTACATGGAGAAGGCCCAGGCCAGTTTCTGCTCCAGTCTGCCGCGCGAAGTGACGCTGAGGGCGCAGATGAACTCGCGGAAGTCGATCCGGTTGTCGCCGTCCCGGTCGAACGTTCGGAACACGTGCTCGGCAAATTTCGACGCGTCTCCGTAGGGGAAAAAGTTGGAGTAAATTCGCTGGAACTCCTGCTTGCTGAGCTCCCCGGTTGGGCAGTCCTTTAGGAAGCCGCGGTACCAGCTCTGCAGCTCGGCCTCGGTGAACTCCGTGTGCTGCAGAAGGTCGCGAACTTCGCTCGGACTCAGCTTGGATGGCTTGGCTCCCATGGGCCGATGGGGGCTGATGCAAGCCGGATAATTTGTCTAAAATTATATAGAATTATACCGCTAAAATAAACTAATAAAATGCCAGTATATTATTCTTTGTGTGCATTATTCTTCATTTAATTTTTTTTATAAAAACTAAACAGTAAAATAATAATTGCTAAATTCTATAGTTTAAAATGGAAACCATACAATAATATATACTATGAACATATCTTACTTAAGCAGCAATTTTAAGAAAAAATTTCCATGAAAATATTTCTCAAAACTCACAAACTCTATAAGTAGCACCTCAATATTCAACAACTGACATTTTATTTAAACTGTTTTTTCACCCAGGAATGAATACATTTCTGTTTCGGCCATTCAAAAGTTAGTTACATATAATCTGCATGCTATACATGTAAATGCTACAATGTACATGCATTTTTAAATGCAACTTACCAGACTCCAATTCCTGGGGGAAACAGTGAGATGTCTTGTTGTTTGAATTTTTTTAGTATTGTTATCCTATGATGCTTTTTTATACCGTTGCAAAAAACTTTAGGTCGTATGAACAAATTCTACAATGAAATTATGTTACTATCTGCCTCCACTGTATTGACTGTCACATTGACATTTGCGCAGCAAACCGTTCTTTGCAATTAGAAAAAAATTGAGTGCTTCCTTCTCGTTTTCTGTCAAATATCTTTTTAGGCAAGGGAGCATTGCTGCTTCTACGTACTTGTAGACTTAATGCAAGGATGTATCGAGAAAGTTTAAAAAAGTCCTTTACATTTTATCGATGAAAATTATAACAAAGTTTGAACCAACCTTTGTAGGCATGCTTAACTAAATTACCTTTGTAAAACACGTACAGCGAATTTTATTTCGATATGCTTTAAATATTATTTAAGTTATATTTTTATTGTTAACAGTGAAGACGGCATAATAACGGATGGCAAGGCGTATTAGGTGATTTCGGTCTTCAATGTACCCTAATTCCTAATGAGTCGCAATTTACATGCGCGTCGATGTCAGCGGTAAAATATCCAGGGAAAACGGAATGCTGAGAAAGGTAAACTAATCGTGATTGCAAAGTTGTGATTTATGCGAAATAATCGATTTACTTGAAAAAAACGTCTAAAATAATGACAAGACCAATTTAACATGAATAATCAATCAATGCGTTGTTAGAGCAGCATGTGAGACACAAAATAGTGTGATTAGGACTTTCTCTGACACTGTTAAGAGACCCAATCACTGTTTAAGTGTTGAAAATCGTGAAATTTCCAATCTCCGTAGTGTATTTTTCCGGTGAAACCTGCCTTTAAAACTATTTCTGAACGAAAAGCTTTATGAATATCGATAGAGCAATAAGAAAGGCACAACATATCAAAAGATGAACACTGGATCTGCCTCCTATCAAAAGCAATAACAATTTTTGTGCTGAAAAAATTAAAACCTCCTATCTCTGTAGTGTATTTTTCGGCGAAAAGTTGCCTTCAAAACATTTACCATAGATTTCGAGTGTTGCGTCCTATATATATGTTACTACTTGAGTAGTCCTTGTATCACATCAGCAAAAAATCTAGAGAATCAATCTCTTAGCTTTTTTATAAATCACTACTTTAACTTTCCCCAGTAGTCGTATCTATAGTTGGTCCCCAAAAATTATCAAAGATGATTGTGCATGGTAACTGATGATTGAAAATGTAATTAATTAGCTCCTATCAGTGTACGAGCGTCGAGCGTATTGCAGCTTTTTTACTATCCAATGAACTATACGGACGATTGATTTACAAACAGAGCGATGTACGACTAAATCTTAGCTACTTTCTACATGTATAGATGCAAAATATGAGTACACAATAAGCGGTTTTAGTTGCGCATCGAAACCTCCCATTAGAAAATATTCTCTAAGCCCCTGGAGGCGGAATTCGTACACACGCTTTGTATTGAACAACGATTTACTGAACGACTCTCACACGTACCGAATTAAGTTGATGGATTCGATTCCGTTCGCGGCAACATTAATATTTGCCTCTTACACGAAAATTGTCCTGCTGGGGCTTAATATTGTCGTGTAATTCATCGGCCATGGGTGCGCGCCGCCACCGAGGTTGCAAAGCAGTTTTTATGCCCAATTCCGCTGCATGATACCCGATCATGCACGCACGTCGCACACGCACGATACGCTCCATGTACGCAGACGCCCTCGGCCAAACAAAGTGCACTGCAGTTGCATCATTCATTACTCTTATCAGCAAGCTAGCATATATAAACATATGTAGACAGTAATTTCATTTGGGATAATGCGACTGTCGATCGCAGCTCGATTTTTGGCGGTGCCCAAAAGATCCCTTCTGTAGACTACATGTACAATGTAGGAGGGTGTTTCCGAGACCTTTAGCCATATTACGAGTACTTTTTCCCGGCCCTTTGCATAGAAATTTCGAACACAATTATTAACGAGTACACTCAGCAACATCGAAAAGTCGCCATCACAAAAGATTTCGTCTGTGGTCGCCACTATTGAGAGTGCAGGTAAAGTCTCTCAATCTTTGCGAGTGACGCAACTTAGCTACTTGGGTTGAAGAATGAAGTTGGGCGGAGAGCGGTGTGCCAGGGTTGAACTGATAAAAGCTACCCCGATCAGTTTTCTGGCATCTTTTAGTTCAGAATAGTCCAAGAGAAATTGCTCACGGGCGCATAGAGTGGCGACTTTTCAATGTTGCCGAGTATATATTCATTTTTTGAATCCATCTGGCTAATTACGTTCTATCTATTCTGTAAGCTTCATTTTTATATGAAATGCAAACTGCTAACAATACCCAACGAAGCCATCATGTGCACGTTCTTTCTCTGACAGGAAGAGATCAAGCCAGGAAGGGGTCAATGAGAATTGCCCGTCGAAATTTGTCCGCCGAGCTTTTCCCGCGGAGGTTTGCCCGCAATGCTTTTTCCTGTAGCGCATTAGCCACGCGGCAGATCTTGTCTGCATTGCCCCCCATGCTTATTAATTGTCTTACATGTAATAAAAGATTTTACCCGATGGTTGCAGTATGGTCGCCAACCAGAACCAAAAATGAACAATCCCGCTAGCTCGGTAGGTTGTCAGCTAGCCCAGTAGGTTGTCAGCTCTCCCGGAGACTACCCAGGCTACCCAGTCAAGGCCCATACTGTTCCCTGGGTGATCCACATTGACTTCCGCGTATCAGACAGATCGATCAAACGCCGTCTATTACGCTGACCTACTCAGGCGGGCCAATTCGCCACAAAAACTATAGCTGAGAAACGGCCTGGAAAGCTCGGGCTCATGCATAATCGGGGCAGCTTCTCCACAGTGACAATGCCCGGCCTCAACCGATCGTCTGGATCCCTTCGGTCACTATTTTACCAGCCTGACTGAGGTGAAACACAAGATGAACGCATGACTACACCAATAAGCTTCTTCGATGGACGGCCTTCGCAAGTTGGTGCGTCAAGAGGTCAAGAGGCTTGCAACAACTTTCTCTAATTTGAGTTCTTATTTCGAGCAACTGAATTCCTGTAGTAAGTAACTTGAGAAGCATTGAAATTATTTAAATTACTTCATGCCCAGACTGTGAGTAGTGGCAGTCCAAGGACACACAAAATCGTAGCTTCATTTATTGTTATTTTTAACGTCTGAGACACAGCAACAATTCTATGTACGCAAAACTAATGGTCTAATTTGACAAAAAGGCTAGAGAAATACAAATACCCAAATAGCATTTTTAACTGATAACGCGAATAATAAATCAAAAAGGGCTTGAGAATAGTAGAATCATTCAGAGCAGGAGAGAGGAAAATGTTGACACAGGAAATACACCGAATTGCAAAATGATTAAAAAAAACTCAACAAACAGAAGAAAAACTCTATTGTGACTGCTGTGTGATCTGCTACTTTTGTGATAACAATGACCCGAAACCGCTGCTAGTCCGCCACTGACAAGTAATATGCAGATTAAATTAAAGCTTGCAAATCTGCAATAGCAATGGAAACTATTGAAGTTAAATATAAAGATAACCAACTAGTTAGTTTGAAGTCTTAAAGCAGAGCAATTGTCGGAAATTTTGATCCATAGGATGCAAATAATGATGCTGGTGCAGCCAAGCATGAATCAGTTGCCCAGGTACGATCTGGAAATTTGATGAGGTAAATATTGTAAAAATGGTTTTCTTTTTTATATTAGGATATATTGAGATTCCAGATAAGGACATTAAAGATCCCAGATTAGTTTATTAGAATAACAGATTAGGATATTGAGATTCTAGATTAGGACATTAGGATTCTAGATTAGGATGATGGGATTCTAGATTAGGACATTAAATTTCCAGATTAGGATATTAGAACAACAGATTAGGATATTATGATTCCAAATTAGGATATTAGGATTCTAGAGTAGGATATTGAACTTCCAGATTAGGATATTAGACCAGATTAGGGTATTAGGATTCTAGATTAGGATGGTGGATTCTAGATTACGATATTGGGATTCTAGATTAGGATATTAGTATTCTAGATAAGGATTGGAATTCTAGACAAGGATATTGGGATTCTAGATTGGGATATTAGTATTTTAGATTAGGATATTGGGATTTTAGATTAGGGTATTAGTATTCTAGATTAGGATATTAGTATTCTAGACTAGAGCGTTATGGACATTCATTCAAGCATACAAACAAACCTTAGAGATTTAGTATATTTAGATTAGGATATTAGTATTCTAGATTAGGATATTAGTATTCTAGATTAGGATATTGGTATTCTAGTTTAGGATAGTGGGATTCTAGATTAGAATGGGATGCTAGATTACGAATAGGATATTTTGATTCCATATTAGGATAACCGGGATCTTTATGGGCCTTTGCCAGTAAATGCTTCTTTCAGTTTATTGTCATAATCCTATCCTTAATCCTACCAATGCCAAGCTCAACAAGCCTCAATAAACTTACGGCAGCTTGAACTTGATAAACACCCGGCTAACAAAGAATCCAACTAGGATGGCCAATAGGCCAATAGCCAATAGGATAATCCGGTTCAGCTTAGGCAGGCTAGGCTTGTTAGTCTGATCCAGAATGATGAAGCCGCAGCCGCCAAGCAGAAACATGAAGCTGGAGGCCAGACCCTCCATGATGTATTGGCCATTGATACGGTAAGCCATGAAGGCAACCTGGATAAATAATAATAAGAAGTAATTTAAGAGTAAAAAATATTAACCTTTAAGCAGATAACTTATGCATTAGATTTTAACTTACAGGCTTGCTCTTGCCATTGGCATCTGTAGTTGATCCAATTGATGGTGGCTCAACAATTACATCATAGATGACACCTACAGATAGTACAAATAGTGACATAGATTAGATTACTGTAATATAGCCCATATTTAAGCCCATACTAAAACCTTCTAAGGTATAGATTTGGTAGCAAATAGTGATTATATTTTCACATAATTGTAGTTGATTTATTATGATTTAGTTTTTATAGACTTGCAATTAAGCAAATTTGTTATCTAAGGTTTAACTAACAAAACTAATAAAATAATTAGCCATAAAAATAGTCTGTTAATAAGTATTAGTTCAATAATAAGCATTACTATTTACTAAGCATCAAGTTTTTTTTCGACTAAGAAATATTCAGTTCTCAAACAATAAACATTGGTAACATTATGCTTGTAAATTAGATTAAAATCTATCAATAAAACAATAAGAATATAAAGGGACTTTTAAAGGGACTATCATTTAAAGGGACTTCAATGTTATCTAAATAGCACCATAGCAAGGGTACATTTTTGGACTAGTTTTTTTCTTTTCCAAAGAATGCTATCAAGGAATGATATACTATAGTGCATTTTCACAGGTGCCAAAGCTATTGCAAAGGAGGTACTACAAGTTTTTGCAAATCTTAGCAAACATATTTTAATATAATTTCTATTTAAAAAACAAAAAACAATTGTGGATATATTTTTCTGTTCATTTCCTATGTACATTTTCCTATGTTTTTTAAATATGTTTTATAGAAACTATAATACTGATATATTTTAATTAAAAAAGCAGTCAATATATTTTCTATTAGCAAAAATATTGTCAAACTAAAATATCTTATCCTATACCAAATTGCACTGATTTTTTGTCTTGTTCCATACTGTGTTAATTTTTTTCCTTGTCAAGAAAAAGGCATATATGCTAAAAACTTCTAGGGTATATTTAAGTATTTGGTATACACATTGGCCAATTATATTGGCTAGTTATTGGCCAATTACATTATCAATAATTGTCACAACAGTTGTCTATGCATTTATAATCATAAATTTTGATAACTAATTAATGCAAAACTAATTTCTGTTTTTTTACAAGATAAAGGTATGAATTTCTAACGAAAATATAAATTTTGATTTTGTTCTTTATATACATTATACATGAAGCATTATATAAATATAACTACTATTTTAGTTTCTAAGGTTCAAAGAAAATTGGTTGAGCAGTTTCTTTCTGAAATCAATCATATACCTTTACCTACCTAGATATTGACAAACCAATTTTTAGTATATAGACTTTGTCTAATTGAAATTTAATATAAAAATCACTAGTCTAATATAAACATTTCAAGACTGACAAATTTACAGCTTTGCATAAGGTACTATATTGGCATATATAAAAAATGTAGTTCCTCTTTTTTTTCTAAGATATATATAGTGTTCCAAACTTAGCCTACATGCTAATATGCAAAAATATACTAGCAAAATATATGTGCAACACCTTTTTGCACTATAATTTTTCTATGAAAAAGGTAATTTTTCTGTTTATGGCACTGTATATACATTTGTAATTAATAAATAATTACAAAACTGCTTTGTATAAAATCTAGAAAAATTCCAATGTTTAGATGTAGAAAATGCTTATAATTTTAATATATAAGGAACACCTTTGTCAGCTAAAATTATTTTTAATATGCTTTTTGTTTATAAAATACTAAGTTTTATGCATAGGCCCCTATTGCACTATTATTTATTTATTGTTAATTCAAAGTAAAAAATGGTTCAAATTCTTTAAATTCTTAAAAAAGAACTTTAAACTTGAAAAAGATTTAAACTTCTATTATTGAATAATAATAATTGCTAAAAATAAATTTTAAACAGTCTTTAGGGTCTTCTAAAAAATAATTGTTTTGTACAATTTAACCTAAGGCAAAGCTTGAACTATATAAAAATATTAATACTGACATCATTTATTTTACTTTTAGCCCATAAAAGCTTGCATTACCTAATAACAAAAAAGCTATATATTATCCAGTTTCTTCTTAGTGCATAATGATTTCATTCTATAGTCTATTTAAATTAAAATTTATTTAAATTTCATTTTATATTTTTACAAAAAATAATTATACAGTCTGGAGAAATCCAAAAACATGGGATAAAATGGTAAAACAAATCTGTGGACATTTGATGGAAGGTAATGTATCTAAAAAAAGCTTTTTGAAAGATAGATTAGACTTTGAAAAATAGTTCTAGATAAAAACTATTGTTTTCCTGCTTTACATTACTGAATACATGAGAAAAAAACATCAAGAAACCACAACAAAACAGAAAGTATTTGGTGTTTTACTTTTTATTTTATTCAAAAAGATTAAGGATTTCTAATGATTTTAATTTTTTCTAAAACCATATAAAGTTTCAAAAATTCATACTAATTTAAAGTGCAAAGTTTGCCAGCAAACATCTTTTTCTAAAAGTAAATATACCACTACTTCCTTGTTGCAAAATAATCTTTAAGTTGTTTTCTTTCATTTAAATATCAACTTGTATGGTATTAGTGTATGAAATATGCCTATATTTAGACTTAAAATTTTTGGTTAAAAATGGTACCACAAAATATGAACCTGGCATCCAAATCAAATCCTTTCTGTAGGCTTATGTGGCAATTACACTGAAACAATGAAAATACACTTAAATATATATCATTGCGGCGCATATACAGGAAAAAAAAGAATTTTCCAAATTGCTTTAGTAGAAGCTAAGTAAAACACAATTTTCTGATCCTTATGGTTCCAATGTGTTACCTGGCTTCCAAATTAGATATTTACTATATGCTTATTAAGCAACAAAGAACAATGAAATTATACTTTAAAAATATGTATCATTGTGGCATATATGCAGGAAAAAATAATTTTCTAAAAACTTGCCCCCAATTTTTGAATTTCGCCAGTCTACATCCTATAATTATAAGATATTATCTATTTTAGCCAATTTAGGTATTCAATGAGTTTAGATCTACCTTTAGGTTGACTGCTAAGATATTAAATGAGAATTATATGGTTTCCGTTTCAAAGCTTTTCGGCATGGGACTAGCTAGCATTCTGACATTGCCTTAATCATTTCCTAGGCTAGAACTAAATTTAATAAATTAATAATACAAAACGAATGAAAACGCGCACAACAAAAAAATCGAGCACTGAAACATCTTAAAACCCTTTATGCCATTGTTTCAGCAATTAAATATGCACTTAAAGTTACAAACTTACCTCCAGTTACAAGAAAGTATGACACCAAGATAAGCGCGAAGACAAACATTGGAGATGGCGTTTTAAGCCATGATGGCTTGCGTAATTTTAGATTTGGGCATATGAAAACTTGGAAAGGCAAACTAAAAAGGGCTTCCATTCTCTGAATGACAATATAAATAATAATTAATTATAAAAAATGAGTAGGCTCAAGTGCTGTGACCAAGTATCAACTACAAGTTGATCCTCTTTGGTGGTCGGTCGATCTTTTGATTTTTCCAAGAAATGATAGGAAGTTCATACTCGTCAAAAGTCGTGGAAAATAAAATAAAACAATAGTTTGAACTAAATAGCATTTACTTAAGCAGTTAATGTAATATTACTGCTTTAGTGTAATTTTACAATAAAAATGCCAATTTTAAACACATTCATAATTAGTAGAATCGCATTTATTAAAGGCTTACACGATCTAAATATCTTGCATCGTATAATCAAGGACGACTTAAGTAGGACGGGAAACCTCGTTTCTTAGAAAAGTTTTGAAGGCACTTTTCCCGAAAAAAATACACTACGGAGATAGGAAGTTTTCATTTTTTCAGCACAAAAATTGTTATTGCGTTTGATAGGAGACAGGAGTGTTCATCTTTTGATATGTTGTGCCTTTTTTATTGCTCTATCGATATTTATAAAGCTTTTCGTTCAGAAAATTAGGATTCTATGTTAATTTTTTATTTTCCGTATATTTTCGCGTGTCTTGTGCTTGAAATACATTAGAATGCCACGGCTCGGCTCTTTGGTTTCATGAGTCTATTTTATCATTCTTACCCGACTGTGTAGCAAATATTTGTAACAGAGATGATAAAATAGGTTCATAAAACCAAATATTGGAGCTGTGTCATGCATTTTTGTGATTTTGTAGATACAGGAAATATACTTAGAATAAAAAATTAACATAGAATCCTAATTTTCTGAACGAAAAGCTTTATAAATATCGATAGAGCAATAAAAAGGCACAACATATCAAAAGATTAACACAGGATCTGCCTCCTATCAAACGCAATAACAATTTTTGTGCTGAAAAAATGAAAACTATCTCCGTAGTGTATTTTTCGGGAAAAAAGTGCCTTCAAAACTTTTCTAAGAAGCGAGATTTCCCGTCCTTCTACTTAAGTCGTCCTTGCGTATAATTCGCTTCTTATATCCGTTACTAAAATTTGCATTTAGAATGTTTGACTAGAGCGTTATGGACATTCAAACATACTTTGTACAAACCTTAGATATTTAGTATATTTGGATTTTATTTGATACTCATTAAAAATAAATCTGCGACTTCTGGGTCACAGATTCAAGTTATAATGCAAGGCACCAACATTAATTAATGTCAGTGTGCACTCGATTGTCAATAAATCAAGATTCGAAAATAACTTAATGACTCATGTCTGTCAACATTAATAAATTAATCATTTGAAAGTATCCTGATAAACATAAATAAACTAGTTGTAACCAGGGGTGAGGGGTCGGATCGATTTGATGGATTTAATAAGATTATGAATCACACTTTCCTAGAGCGAAAAAATAAGAACCATGACGTCAAATTAATTAAACAAAAACGACCCACTTTAGTTGGATGCTAAAGATCGATCCAGTGTAGTAAAAATAAACGCAAGTGACGCGCAGTTAAGAAATTTCCGCTTTAATAATCTGTTAGCTAAAGTGTGGCAATCATATGTATTTGGAAAAATATTTCAAAACGCTTGATTATTAAATGTACGTAATGATAACCGAATTAAATTTACAAAAATTTACAAACCCACGGATCGACAAAGTCTACATACATGTAATACCGCGACCAAAATAATCAGTTCTACACTGTAAAGGACAACACAAGACATAGATAGTAAATGAATAAGACAATATCTAGACCCAACAGAATTGAGCAAGTGTAAACTCCCGATCATACTGCGCATGTGCATGTACATGATGTCGAAGAAGGTTGGCTGGCAATTAAAACAAAGCATGGAAATAAATCAATGATTCCCTAAATCAAATATTTTGTCATTAGAGATGTGTCAAGTCAACCTATTATCTATTTCAGTGTCGGAATAGAATGACGCAGTGTACTTGTACTTCAAAATTGTTATCTTAGCATCGTTATAACCATTGTCACCGTTATAAAAATAAATTATCCAGCCCGTATAAATAAATAAAACAAAAATGACGCGTATACCTAAAAAGTGGAAGGATGCGATGGTTAATTAATTTGAATGAGTTAATTAGGTCATTCATCTAGTCAATGCTAGAATACAGTGAGACCAATGATCTTGTACATGTGATCCTAATTTTGCAAGACACAGGGTAAATATAACTGATTTATGATAATTTTTATGGTTTTAAAAAGACATCAAAATCAACAGGCAATAGCAAAGGAAAAGTGAAAGAAACAAAAGAAAAACGAAAAAAATCTCTTTTAAGTTTCGAGGTCAGTGTTACTTGACATAGGATAAATCTCTCGAATCTGAGAACTGGGTCAGAATCTGTAATCTGGGTCAGAATTTTGAATCTGGGTCAGAATCTGAGATCTCGGTCAGAATTTGGGATCTGGATCACAATCTGGGATCTGAATCATAATCTGGGATCTGGGTCAGAATTTGGGATCTGGAACAGAATCTGGGATCTGAATCATAATCTGGGATCTGGGTCAGAATCTGGGATCTGGGTCAGAATCTGGGATCTGGATCAGAATCTGGGATCTGGATCAGAATCTGGGATCTGGATCATAATCTGGGATCTGGATCATATTCTGGGATCTGGATCAGCATCTGGGATCTGGGTCAGAATCTGGGATCTGGGTCAGAAATTCAGAATCTGGGATCTGGGTCAGAATCTGGGATCTGGGTCAGAAATTCAGAATCTGGGATTTGGGTCAGAATCTGGGATCTGGGTCAGAATCTGGGATCTGGATCAGAATCTGGGATCTGGATCAGCATCTGGGATCTGGGTCAGAATCTGGGATCTGGGCCAGAAATTCAGAATCTGGGATCTGGGTCAGAATCTGGGATCTGGGTCAGAATCTGGGATCTGGGTCAGAATCTGGGATCTGGGTCAGAATCTGGGATCTGGATCGGCATCTGGGATCTGGGTCAGAATCTGGGATCTGGGTCAGAAATTCAGAATCTGGGATCTGGGTCAGAATCTGGGATCTGGATCAGCATCTGGGATCTGGGTCAGAATCTGGGATCTGGATCAGCATCTGGGATCTGGGTCAGAATCTGGGATCTGGGCCAGAAATTCAGAATCTGGGATCTGGGTCAGAATCTGGGATCTGGATCGGCATCTGGGATCTAAGTCAGAATCTGAAGGACTGGGTAGGAATATGAGATGATAATTACAATCTATGATCAGGTTGATAGCAAGGATCAGAATGACAATCTGGGATAAGAAATTTCGGGTTCGAGATGGCTAGCAGCCATTAACAAAGACATCCAACGATAGTCCATCACGCGTACAGGCAGACAAAGCGCAGCTCCAGCGCCAGCTCGGATCGCAGGCCGCGGCCCAGCTCGCTGAGCGCCGGCACAAGCGCCTGGTCGAGCCGTTCGGCGGCTCCTTCGGCCAGCAGGGTGGCACCGCCGCTGGCTGCCGCCTCGTAGTGCAGGCTGTCCGGGCCAAGGCGAGCTCGGACGGCCAGAATCCGCTGACCGTAGGCCAGGAGCTCCGGGGCGCACCCATCTAGAGCTTGACAGACGGCACCGGCCAGGTGTCCCGCAATGCGCAGACTGTCGGCCGGGGTGCCATCGGTCTGGTCGGCGTCGCGCAGCAGGCTGGCCAGGGTCCACCGGATCCGCCTGCAGGACTGCCGCTGCCGCTGCTGCTGGCCGGCCGCTATGGGCATCGCCTGGCGCCCGGCGCCAGTCAGCGGGGCGCCATCAATCGGACTGACATCGGCGTCATCGCCGTCGAAGTCCGTCTCGTCGTCGTCTAGCCAGCGGAATTCGATCAATTCGCTGCCGTCGGGTACAGCCGAGAATCCGAGCGAGGCCTGCGCCTGCGGCTGCTGGCAGACGGCCGACCAGTTGCGCATGGCCTTCAGCGAGTCCATCAGCTGGGTCAGCTGGGCGTCCGTCAGCTGCACCATGACGCCGTCTTCGACAATGCTGGCCCTGCTGGCTGCGAAGCCACCAGCGTTGAACACAACAAACAGGCCGGCCGTGGTGGCCAGCTGGCGGCTCTCCGCGCTGACAGCCTCGGTTGAGTAGTCGCCTGGGATTCGGGACGGGCGTGTGGGGCATACTACGGATTCTGAACATCTACGGGTAAATAAACAGGATAGCCGATATCTGTAGATGATATACATGGGATCTCAATGATCGACACGGGATCTCAATGATCGACACGGGATCTCAATGATCCACACAGAATCTCAATGATATATATGGTATCTCAATGATCTACATGGGATCTCAATGATCTACATGGGATCTCAATGATCCACACAGAATCTCAATGATCTATATGGTATCTCAATGATCTACATGGGATCTCAATGATCTACATGGGATCTCAATGATCCACACAAGATCTCAATGATCTATATGGTATCTCAATGATCTAAACGAGATGTCAATGATCTACGTGGGATCTCAATGATCTATATGGTATCTCAATGATATACACGGGATCTCAATAATCTACACGGGATCTCAATAATCTACACGGGATCTCTATGATCTACACGGGATCTCTATGATCTACATGGGATCTCAATGATCTACTTGGGATCTATAATATCTAAATATGTCTTGGATCTTTAAATCTACATGAGACATTCCATAAATAGATGAGATTCGCAATGTAAATTCCCAAGAATACCCTAATACCCAAAGTAAAGTTCACAAAACCGCGGCACCCGCACCAGTTTCCATATTCTGATGGCACACCAGATGGGCGTCGGCAGAGGGACTGAACTCGGCGCCGAATGCCAGCACCTTGGCGTCCGGCTGGCACTGGGCCAGCGCCTTCTGCACGGCGGCGTAGGAGGCGGTCGGGCACAGCACCGAGGTGCAGCCGGCGCGCAGATGGACGCGCAGGCCGGGCGGGGCAGGCAGGGTGTAAGTGAAGTTGCGGAAATCGGCCAGCAGGCCAATCAGAGAGCGGCCGAGTTCGCCAAACACAGGCGCCCGGTCGCGCACGGAGACCAGCGGCGATGGGTAGAGGCGGCTCTCGGAGCCAAGGCGCAGCAACAGGCGCTCGGGGAACAGCTCGGCCCAGGGCGCTTCCCATCTGCGATTTGTTGTTGAATTGAGATGGAAATCGAATGGAAATTGAGGATCTACTCGTAGATAGACCTAATCGATTAACATTGGGATGGGATGGATCACAGTCTAACAAGGGGATCTGGATGAGATAAAAGTCTAACATGGGAATCTGGATGGGATGACAGTCTAACATGGAAATCTGGATGGGATGACAGTCTAACATGGGAATCTGGATGGGATCACAGTCTAACATGGGGATCTGAATGGGATCACAGTTTAACATGGGGATCTGGGTGGAATCAATGTCTAACATGGGGATCTGGATGGGGTCAAAGACTAACGTGGGGATCTGGATGGCGTCAAAGACTAACGTGGGGATCTGGATGAGGTCAAAGACTAACGTGGGGATCTGGATGGGGTCAAAGACTAACGTGGGGATCTGGATGGGATCACAGTCTAACATGGGGATCTGTATGGACTTGCCAGTGTGGCAAGTGGCCCACAATAACAGCCGCATACCTGAGCACTAGCAATCCGCAGAGAAGCTGCCGACAGACCAAGTCAGCCTCCATGCCCAAATTCTGGAGGCAGTGCAGCCGGCTTGGCCGGAAGAATAACCAGCCGGCGTTGCTACGGTCGCCTAGCAACGGCCGGCCGGCGTGCCAGCCAACAAATGACAGGTGCCGAGCCCAGGAGCCGGCGTAGGCGCGTTCGTACACGGCGTAGACCAGGTGCAACAGGTGCAACGGTGGCAGAATGGATTCGTCGGTGCCGTCAATGGCCGGGGGCCGGCGGCTGAGCAGCAGCAGCAAATCGGTTTGACCAACCGAGTCCAGGCCGCGGGTGACCAGCAGCCAGGCTGACGGATGGCCGCAGCAGGGCAGACTGACTAAGCGGCATTGAGCAGAGATGTTCATCGTCACCTGGTAGGTTACCTGTTGATGGTGGGATAGACTACTATGGCAATAGTTGGATCACTAGTACTCAAACAGCAACACAGAAGTGTTAGACACTGATATAGGGTGTCGAAGGCTGCGCGCCGCTTTCAAGATCGACAACGAGGTCCAGTGTCTAAACACGGCGCTATATCGCTGCGCCGGCCTGGTCCGTCGCGCCGTCGGCGACACCCAGCTGACAGGCCACATCGTCCTAACCACTACCCAGTCGTACTACAGAATCTGGAAGGGATCACAGTCGCACAGGGGGCCCACAGGGGGATCTAGAAGGGATCACAGTCGCACAGGGGGCCCACAGGGGATCTAGAAGGGATCACAGTCCCACATGGGGATCTAGAAGGGATCACAGTCCCGCAGGGGGATTGTGATATCCCTTCTAGATCCCCTCCACTAAAAACGAACACACTGACCGATCCACCGTTCCGCAGAGCAGCTTCAGGCGACAGAGCGACGGCGCCGGAGTTGCTATCGTCGGTTGGCAGAGGCTCGTGCGGCGGGTATCTCTCCCAGTCGGCCGGTAGCAGGCTCGGCTCAAGCGAGGATGACGACGAAGACGACTCGGCAGGAAAAGACGAGACCGCGGCGGCGGCGGCGACTCCTCCGACTGTGCTGTCGTTGACTTGAAAATCGTCGGCGTCACCCGCGTTATCTTCGAGAAGATCGCCGCCAGGACGGATGCCGTCGCTGAATACGACCGATCGACTGCGAACAACTGCGGAGTGAGGAAGTTCGAGTCTATTTCTAGGAAATCTGTATCTACATGTAGTTCTAAGAAAATCCTAACCCATATTCGTTCCTTACTAAGGAACCCAACTTAGTAAAAGAAAAATACATCGATTTCTGATATGAAAATGACCTATTTGTTAGTGACTTTAAGACTACGTAGCAGCGAAAGACCCTTTCTTTTTCCTGGACTTCCAGCTAAAATTCTCAAACAGATTATATATCTGCTATATAGCTTTGCGGGTTAATTGTGTACATGAGAACTTCATATATAGAAGAGTAATATGCTTTGACTCTGATTGTATAGAAAAAAGCATGCCTTAACAAAAAAAAAACTAGGTTAAAAAAACTTATTAAAGAAACCAAAGAAAAAGAATATTTTTCTAGGAAGCAACTAAATCTTGTCCACAGATAATAAAACACTAGATATTTCACTATGCATTGAGTTAAGCAATTTTTGTGTTATAGTCTATGGCTTAAAAAAGTGTCTACTCTTTGGGTGAGCGTCAGCGTGCGCATGGCAAGAAAAATTGCTAGTTGCTCCAAAAATTAATTTTGACGCAAGGCACTGCTGTTTGATGCATCCATGTTCGTTCACGCTACTAAGCAAAGAGTAGTTGCAAAAATCTAAACAAGAGTGAACTATCTGTGATCTTGTCTGGGAAATCAGCAGTTTTCTAGGAAACAACTAAGCATTGTCGATGAACCATTTTCTAGGAAACAACTAAGCATTGTCAATCAACTGATTTCTAGGAAAAACAAAGCGTTTTCAATCAATCGTTTTCTAGAAAACAATCAAGCCTTTTCAATTAACCATTTCTAGGAAACAGCCAAGCCTCTTCTGTTAACAATTTCTAGGAAACAGCCAAGCCTCTTCTGTTAACAATTTCTAGGAAACAGCCAAGCCTCTTCTGTTAACCATTTCTAGGAAACAGCCAAGCCTCTTCCAATAACCATTTCTAGGAACCAGCCAAGCCTCTTCTGTTAACAATTTCTAGGAAAAAGCCAAGCCTTTTCTGTTAACTATTTCTAGGAAACAGCCAAGCCTCTTCCGATAACCATTTCTAGGAAACAGCCAAGCCTCTTCCATTTACCATTTCTAGGAAACAGCCAAGCCTCTTCCAATAACCATTTTCTAGGAAACTGCTAAGCCTCTTCCATTTACCATTTTCTAGGAAACAGACAAGCCTTCCAATTAATCATTTTCTAGGAGACAGCCAAGCCTTGTTTAGGAAATCAAGGCGTTTCCTTGGAAGCAACTGAGCCTTATCTAAAAATCAAGCATCTGATAGAAAAACTTTCGTCCATATTAAAAACAGGCCAAAGTATTTTGGTCTCACCCTGCGACCTCGTCGACTTCAGCACACTGACTGGCGGCTGCTGACTGACGGACCGAGCCTCCGGATTGGACTCCAGCCTGATCAGCTCCTGGTAGCAGACGGCGCACACTCGCGCCTTGTCGTTGTCTAAGAAGGCCAGCCTGGCAGTGTAGGCAGCGCAGTTAGCGCAGAACACGCGGCCGCAGGCGCGGCAGTGGTGCCGCCGGCGCAGCACGGTGAAGCGAGCTTCGCACTGCATGCAAACTGGCGCTTCGCTGTCGGGAATCCAAGCCGGCTTTACCCAGCCAAGCGGCTGCTGCTGCGGCGGAGTCTCGGATTCCGCGACGTCCTCCGCAACGTCATTTTGAGACGGCAAGTCAGTCTGCAGCTCGGCCTCCGCGTCCGACTCCGCGGCGTCCGTCAGCTGCTGCGGCGGCGGCGGCGGACTGGGAGGCGACGTCACACCGCCGCCAGTGGCGCCCAGACTGGCCGGCTGCTGCCGCTCCTCCTGCAGACTGTACATCGGGTTCAAACCGCCTCCGCCGCCAACAATGCCGGGGTTCGAATCGGCAATTTGAGACGACGAAACGGCGGCCTCAGTTGCTAAGCAACCGGCGCCGCCAACTAGACCGTACATTGGATTGAAGCTGCTAGTCTGCTCGTCTTGTTCCGCGTAGTCTTGGTAGTTAGATCTAGACCATTGAGACTGCAGAACTGCTGATTGCTGAGTAGGTTGCGCAGGCTCCTGCTCAAGTATCAGCTCAAGATCGGCCTCGGTGAGCTCTGGCAGGCCCTTGGCCAGGTCGGCAAATCGAATAGAAGACACTAGCGAAGTTGGATTCGACGATGCTTCAGCTATACTGTTAGAAGCACTGGTGGAAGGACTGGCAACAGCTGCAGAGTTCGCCGGGTTATTAATTGCCTTGCTGGTATTCGTTGGGGCTGCCAAATTATTGTTTAATGCTGATTCTTCCTCGGCAGGTGCGCCGGCTGAAGCATTTGGCACTGATGTAGACACAGGATCACTGAGCAGTGACGAATCCATTGGAGCACTCACTAAGGCATTGACGGCTGTTGAATTCGCAAGACTGACCGGTGCTGAATAGGCAGGAGCACTGTCCGGTGCTGAATAGGCAGGAGCACTGACCGGTGCTGAATAGGCAGGAGCACTGACCGGTGCTGAATAGGCAGGAGCACTGACCGGTGCTGAATAGGCAGGAGCACTGACCGGTGCTGAATAGGCAGGAGCACTGACCGGTGCTGAATAGGCAGGAGCACTGACCGGTGCTGAATAGGCAGGAGCATTGACCGGTGCTGAATAGGCAGGAGAACTGACCGGTGCTGAATAGGCAGGAGCACTGACCGGTGCTGAATCCACTGGAGCTATGTCACTGGTTAGGGCACTGACCGGTGCTAAGCCCACAGACTCACTGACCGGTGCTGAGTCCACATCCACACGCTCAATGACCGGTGCTGAATCCACATGCTCACTGACCGGTGCTGAGTCCACATCCACACGCTCAATGACCGGTGCTGAATCCACATGCTCACTGACCGGTGCTGAATCCACACCTACATGCTCACTGACCGGTGCTGAATCCACAGGCTCACTGATCGGTGCTGAATCCACACCCACATGCTCACTGACCGGTGCTGAATCCACAGGCTCACTGACCGGTGCTGAATCCACAGGCTCACTGACTGGTGCTGAATCCACATGCTCACTGACCGGTGCTGAATCCACAGGCTCACTGACCGGTGCTGAATCCACAGGCTC
The DNA here is from genome assembly GCA_002269645.1 of Macrostomum lignano. NCBI lineage: Eukaryota > Metazoa > Platyhelminthes > Macrostomidae > Macrostomum > Macrostomum lignano. Next base: position 36,331 of record NIVC01001224.1, on the reverse strand, counting down.
ACTGACCGGTGCTGAATCCACAGGCTCACTGACTGGTGCTGAATCCACAGACTCACTGACCGGTGCTGAATCCACACCCACATGCTCAATGACCGGTGCTGACTCTACAGGCTCACTGACTGGTGCTGAATCCACAGGCTCACTGACTGGTGCTGAATCCACAGGCTCACTGACTGGTGCTGAATCCACAGACTCACTGACCGGTGCTGAATCCACACCCACATGCTCACTGACCGGTGCTGAATCCACAGGCTCACTGACCGGTGCTGAATCCACAGGCTCACTGACTGGTGCTGAATCCACAGGCTCACTGACCGGTGCTGAGTCCACAGGCTCACTGACTGGTGCTGAATCCACAGGCTCACTAACCGGTGCTGAGTCCATTAAAAAACTGTCGAATGTATTAGACTGCGAATGCACGGCTTGAGGCCATCTAATTTCAGGTTGCCATTGCTGTACACTATTGTCACTGCTGTTTGGCAAGGCTGAAAATAAGATAGCAAAAAGGATTGAGAATATTGCACTGTGCATACAAAGGCTTCCAAAGCTTAAGCTATACTGTAAAAAGGATGGAAGTCATCTTTCCGCTACACTGACAAACAAAGAGCTCTTAAGCCCGCAAGAAAATTTACCTGTTGGTTGCTGGGCGTAAACTATGGTGGCACTGGTTGCACTATGGGCCTGTCCATTGCAGTCTCCATTGGCTGCGCTAGCAGAATTTGAACTGGAAGCAGTCGGAAACTTTGATGCATCAGAAGACAATTCGCGGCTTGTACTACTATCTAGTAGCATTGATTGCATAGGCTGTTGATTGGTTCCAGCCATTTCAGCCTCAAGCTGGTCCAGGGCGGCATCCAGGTCAACTGAGAATGCGTCCATTAGCCCCTTAGCTGCTGGCTACTGCAAGTTTGGTACAGTGAATAGAGTCCAAGTTAAATAATCCATTTGAATTGTCTGAGTTTCTGCCAAAAATATCAACAAATGACAGACAGATCAAGCTTTTGCTTTGCACTGCATTATATGCTTGTATAACAATGAGACCATACTTTAAAACAGTATCCTCTATATTTAGATGAATATCTAGACAACTTTGACTAACAAAAACATAATGTACGCTCGTATTACTCTAGTAATTTTTAAATGTTTTTATAAAGATATACAAAGAAATATGATAGACATAATCTTGCCATAAGTGGTTATATAACTTTTTGCTAATACAACTTTTATATAGTCAGTACTATATAAAAAATGCTTGATGGTATATTTAGCCTATTTTCCCAAGTTGTGATACATAAAATTCAAAATATTGTTTCCAAAAATCAAAATAATAGAGCAATTTGGTACCCTGAGTCCAAATTTAGGATACCAGCTAGCATTTTTTAAAGTTAAAAATTAAAATATGCATTAGAACAATTCTTTAGGCTCTATAAAATTGAATCTATGCTATGCACTAGACTGTTTTATACTAATTATCAATTATAGTCAAGGTTTATATCATACTACATAGTTATTTTAATGTAATAGACTAAATACTAATGTGAGACTATTTACATTATCCTTTTAAATTTTTTCAACATGTGCTAAACCACTTTCCCAACTAGGCTAGCTATGGTTTAGCTTTATCTAAGCAAGATTTTAGCCTATTAGATAGTAGGTACCTTATCAACTAACCTGGGAACAAAAATAGGCTAAATTATAACATATTTATAATGCTATAATATACTAAGATGGTGAATTCTGTTCTTCTGTTTGAATGCTTTAATAGTTCTCTAGTAAGCTTTTTAGATTCTTTAAATAAAATTTTAAACAAGAAAGATTTATGCAAAATGCTACAAGATAGCCCAGCTAATTTATTTATATATCTAAAACATTTTCTATCCCTATGAAAAATTGGCCCGAATTTTCACCCTACTCTTCACCCGAAATCGTCAGCACTTTGCGGGTGTAAAAATTGCCGGGCTACTGGCCCGGAATCGTTACGAAAAGTTCGTTTTTCGGGCGATGCACCCGTGCATGCAACCGCATTTATACCCGAATATTTACGGGCGATTCACCCAGAATTATTTTGCGCCGAAAAATCCGGGCCAGTTAACCGATATTTTGCTTGCAAATCCGGCCCGAAGAGCTGGTCATATTTCCTGCTTTTGGTCTTAGTGATAGTGCACGATATTATAGTAAGTTTTTAGAGGGCATAAACTTAATTACGGTGACTGCCACTTTTCATACTGTAATAAAACTTGTATCTAGTTGAATAGGAAGATTTTGCATGTACGAGCTAAATGACCCCCTCCAAGAGAGCTACATGTATCGAGAAGAAAAATAAGGCAATTCTGGAGGGATTCAATAAGAAATCTAGATCTAGATAGAAATGTTTAAGCTTGGCCACATAATAAGAAAAAGTGTGAGCGATAGTTTATTTAAATATTTAATGTATGCATTCAATACGTTCAGTAAACAAAAGCATTAAAGCATTAAAGTAGTAAAAGCAAAGGAGGGTTAAGAAAAGAATCGAAACAGAAACAAACAAAGTTGTAAAGAAGATAACATGAAGGGGCTTGACGTAGAGAAATTCTGAAGAAAACCATAAAAAGGAGAAATAACTAACTATTTATAGGGCATTTGCAGCTAAGAAATAACCAAATATACTAGTACGTTTGCAACTGAAAAGAGGTAGATCTAAGGCACAGAGTGCAAGGAGAGGGGTGCACACAGAATGCACATGTGAAATAGCTAAGATAGGGAAAGTATTAGCGCGACCACGGAGAAAGGAGAGAAACGATGTGAGGGGGAAATAGCAACATTCGGAAGGATAGGAAGAACCGAGATCAGTAATGGGGTCTGGTGCAAATTAAGGTGACTTCGAGATCCCTCCCTCCCAGTCGCAGCCACATTACGAAGCAATGAAAAAAACAAATCAGTGTAGAACAAAAGCAAATGCGATAGAAATTCATAAGTTCAAAGTTTAGGTATAGATTTATAACTCAGCGAGCGACAGGATGCGATACTGCGCTTGATTGAACATGTTAGCAGTGTCACTGGTTGTGAGCCTGGTGCTGGGTGGCGTAACAGCAGATTCTGGCAGCTGAGATGCTGCAGCACCAGCTAATCGAAGCAGCGCACCTGGAGTAGAAGGGGGCGCAGTTGCAGAAAAGCGTAAATAACGTTTTAAACAACACTACAATACAAAAAAATGAAAACATCACCTGGTTTGGTCTTCGTCGCCTTTCTAGCGACGCTGGTCTTTCTCGGTAGTTGGCCCTCTCGGCATCGGGAGTAGGCACACTGCAGCTCGGATTTTGTGATTTTACATGACTTTAAAATAGACTGTTTGGGCTGGAGTATGTCGCCTAACACCAGTCCTGTAGTGCACGGCATAATCCCGGCGACGATGCTTAGCAGTCCAATGTCATCAGACATTAATGGCCAGAGGAAAACTTGGCTGAGGGGCATGTATACATAGCATAAATGACTTAGGAGCATGGTATGATGATGCTAAAATTCTGTTTATTGAGCAATAAAATCTAAACCTAAATTAAAAGGCAACAAAATTGATTATTAATAATTTTTCTTTAATTATAATGGTATAAGTACAGTGCTTGGAATGTTAAATCTGATGGTAAATGTTTATTCTACAAAACATATTCAGATTATTAGATCTAAAACATTCATATAAGAGCAAAAAGAAGGCTTATTTATAAGATATAAAGGGCCTTTATCTCTGGGAATATGTTAAATTGCAAAACTTTTTCAAGTTATTAGCTTCCTTGAAAAATGCTCAGTTCTAGGCTTTAGGTTCCCTTAGAATATAATAAGTTATCAAAATTATATTAAATAAAATACAAAAAGCATACAGATTAAAAAATAATGTGAATACATAGCTTTCTAAAAAGTACTATATAGACTATACAAACTTGAAAAAGCAAAAATTATATTAATGCTACTCAGAGTTTTACGAGCTATATTTGGACTTTATAAATGGTTTTTTAAATTGATTTGTTACTTATGTTCTAAAACTTTTTACCATTCAGCAAGCTCTCTGTGCTCATATACAATACTATCTTCATTATAGGTGAAATATTAATCAGGATAAGTTTTCTAAATTATTTTCTATTTTTACTAACTTTAAGAAATAAATAAATAGGCTAATTACTGGACTTAATTAAATTATAATTAACTATGTGACTGCCAATTCCTGAACCAGGGCAGGGGCAGGGGTCAGTCCTTGCTATTGACTCATTTAGTGAAATAATTCACATTGACTATTTTTGAAGTTAAATAAACTTTGTCTGTTAGATTATGATAAATTAATACAAAAGTAACAAAACACGCTTCACTAGCTAGCACATAAAATATCGAAGTTCTGAAAACGTGGCGTCTGAAATTTAAATATTTTTCGAGTAACAAAAACAAACAAAATAGTTTCCTAGCTTTTTTTCACATTGGTCAGCGCAATGAAAGAGTGAAAAGCACAGCAAATACTTAATAAAAATAGATTTTAGCCAGTGAATAGCTTATTCAGAAACAGGTATTTATAGTAAGCGATTGTAAATGATTTCACTTCCATGTCGCCAGCCGCATCTCAGCCGCGTCAAAATTTTAAACGCAGTCCCCAGACGCAGCTCGTGTAAAAAATTAAAGATTAGCATGCAAAAAGATTCCCCAAAAGGGCATGGAAGTAATGATTTCGACACATTATTTCCCACCATTTGTGATCGATATATAAACTCCTATAATAGTACTTTTTAAAATAATAAACATACATGTACGGTTGAATCTTGGAACCTGGGCACCTAGCTTCCTACTCGTTTAGCTATATTGATTTAAACCCATTTTTAATCTGCATCGTCACGTCAAAGTCCCTCAGGACACGCTTTTAGAAAAAAACGGGCTAGAGACCCGCACGTCTGGGCCGTTTCTGCTTTCCCCGCTTTCCGGGCGAGAGTCCCGCTTTTTCGCCCGATTTAGTTTCAACCGTTTTGTCGGCGTGCTTTCCGGGTGAATCGACCGCTTTTTAGTTTTCACCCGCAAATTTAAAGTTCCGGGCCCAATTTCATATGTTTTCGGGCGAAAATTCGGGCCAATTTTTCATAGGGATAGCAATCATATAGGCCCTATGCTTAACAACCAGCTAACCTAACCAATTTGACTAGGTGGCAAGAGTTCTAGCCAAGGTAAGTTGCAAGTTACTGACAAAAAAATACATGCATAGTACTACTTAAATAACAAAACATTTGATTTAGCCTTTGCAATGAAATTATTATTAATCTTTCAATTTACTTAAATTTATGTTAATCTTTGCTTTAGGGTTCTTTGATAGGTAATTAAGTTGCATTTTTGGTCAAAAAGTAAGTCACACAGCTAAGACTAGGTGAAACTTTGAAGTTAGGCATGATTATGATAGCAATGAATCTTTGTAGATTTAATAAAACATAAAGATAAGGCCTAAAGTAACAGTGGGGCCTAGCTTAGCTATTAGAAGGTAGCCAATTTTTTAAACTGTAGCAATAATATAACATTATAAAGGAAATTATATAATTTTTAAAACAAAACTTGGCCTTTTAGTCATAGTATCATTGCCACTTAAACTTAAAGGTCCTATATGCAATGCATTAATAAGTCATATATGTCATCCATTGTCTGCCATAAGTGTATTAACTAATAGTATTAGGCCCTAGCATTAAATGGTCTACTGTCTATTATTAAGATTTTTTTGCTGACCACTTATACAGTATAATATACAGTAACAAATATTCTATTATTAATTTAACATCAATTTACTTTTCAATCAATCAATCAATCAACAAATCAATCTTATCTCGGTTTTGTTCTTGGGCAAGTCGCAACTGAGGTGGGTGTTTGCATGACAGTGTTTGCATGTGTTCTTTGCATGTTAGGCGTTAGGCCTAATTCTTGATTATTAAAATCCTACTAGTGAGTGAGTGCAAGCTTTAAATAAAAATGGACCTATCGATTGTTACATTTACATTCTAACCAGTCATACCAATTTAGTCATGTTTCTAAAAGGATAATACTCGTAAGCCTAAACTTCAGTGAGCGATCTCTATAGGCCTAAGCTTGTGTGAAGCAGGTTAATGTTATCAGGATTAGGCTTACCAGTAATAATAAACAAACGTCAATCAACCGATAGCGATAAGCGATAGGATAGGACAACGAAACTTTAAAGCGCAGTTCTAAGAAAAATCGGTGTCTTTTAGTTTTTTGAATCCATTCCTTCACATCATTTTAAGTTTTCGCTGTGATAAAATAAACTTTTTAATTAAAGACATTACTCGGAGAGATACAGTAGCATAGATATTTATCATATTTTAGCAAGCTTCTTTACAGAATATTATAAGATAGAATATCCAGAAAGACTGGAAAATTATTGCCTGGGGATTGAGACTGATTTCATTTGCTTCTTCAATCCTCAAATACCAGCTATAACAGCTCCCAACAGTGCTTAGAACTTTGGCTGCTCCCAGATCTGGTGAAGTAGAATTACATGAATTTGAAATTGAATTAAATTACATGAATTACATGTAATATTACTTTAGCAGAAGAACGAGGCTTTTCACCAAAGGGCTTTTTCGCTACACTAACAAGGTGGAGCTTTGTTTCTTGGAGATATGTGTTGACTCGGATTAGGCTATAGACTATTTTAGCGAGATAGAGAAAAAATTCTATAGGTTTAAATTCGGTGCTGATTAAATCTACCGACCAAAAAACCGTAGACTAACCAATTAAACTACTGTAAACTCCACTTACGCCAAAATTAAAAGCTCGTACATAATGGTCCACTTATTTTTCGGGAATAGGCTTGTCTATGACCACACTCAGGTATCACTGGACCATTATCTAGAAAATGGGCTTGCTGTCAGGACCATTATATAGATAATGGGCTTGTTTGCATATATGATGCACCATTTCGTAAATTAAGTAACGTAAAGCAAAAGTGTCTTCAGAAGGCATACATGTATTTAATAGCTCGTACAAAAATAGCAAATAATTAAGATAATAGCAAATAACAGTTTGATCAATTAGCTTCAACCAAAGGTAATCTAAATCTGGATTTTATGACTCGACTATATGACTCGAGCTCGCCTTGAGACCATCGTAAGCCTCAGTCTCAGCGATATAACAATTCTACTGGGCACCCTTGGAATCCGAAGAGGGTTGGCACCATAGACAGCCGCGCCAGACATGGAAAGCGGAGATAACTCATTATATTCGAGTCGCACAGGCCGTGGATTACATTCAAAGAATCGCCTAATACGAGGAGATGAGCCGTAAAGAATCTCCGAGGCTCATCTCCTCGTATCAGGCGATTCTTGTTTATAAATCCCGGAGCCGCGTGTCTAAGGATACGCTCGTATGTCTACATGTAATGGTGGTTGAGATATATATACCTATTTCGGCTAGTTACATGGTTTTTTTTCATTTCAATGGGTGTGTGGCCGTTGACGTAGCAGCGTAACAGAGATTTTAGAATACTCGTACATCTAGACAAATCACAAAAAGCCACAGACAACGGAATCAATCTAGTTTTAACTACAGCTGGAGCTACATATGTACAGCTGGAAGGTATAGCTGTAAAGAATAGCGCAGCAGAGAGGACCCATGTTCTGAAATTATAGTCTGGTGCAGGGACAGAGAGAGGACAGTGAATGCATACATGACTGTTGGTTTGGAGTTTAAACTTCGTGAAATGAACCAAATGGTGATTTCAGTTCTTTGTCTATGGTGAACATGAACTCTGCTGAGCACTTAATTGCGACGCACCAAATTGGACGCAGTAAAAACCACATTAGAAGCAAAAACGTATACTAAATATTCTTTATACTCGTAGATGTTTCCTGGACTAAACGGCAGGTGTTAATGAAATAGATCAGACAGAAAGGAACAAGTTAGTCCTTCCGTCTGCATGGATTGACTGGGTGAATCCCATAGACTAATATGAAACAGTCGTGTTATAGAACTTTTTAGGGAATTTAAAGCCATAAACTAAGCTTAGAAGTACTTTTATTACACGTAAATTCTATATAAGTTATAAACACACTACACAGCTATGGTTCTAATCAAATGGTCGCATCTACCTGTAAACAGTCTCAACAGAGTATCTACGGTAGTAATCATAAATTAGAGCTTTATATCCGAGATTAGTTTAAACAACCATCAACGTGATTCTGTATTGACTGCATTTGTCGATGCGCCACAGTCGAGACCTTGACAAGTTTTTGCGTGGACAATACAATTGAAGACTGCACTACGATGCCTTTGTGTACACCTTTTACCTCCTATTTTGAACAAACTCCCCTTTTATTCAAACAAGCGGACACACCAATTCAGACACTGATTCAGACGTAAGGGTGTTTGTTTGCCTTGATTAATTTTCTGCAAGCAAAATGCAGCATAGACTGCTGCTGAGTGACATGTCTGTGCTGCACCTGCAAGGCTTGCAGAGATTCAATTAAGACACTCCCTTTTCTATTTAACAGAACCTTTTGAATTCAGTCAGAGCCAAAGTGTCTATGGCCAAACCTACATATGATCCCCACCGCTTCGCTCGAAAAGAATTATCTGTACTACATGTAAGAGTACATGTGCTAGACCTTTCATACGCAGAAGAAGACCGAAAGAGAGAGACAGCGATCCAGTTTGCTTTGAAATCAACTTTTCGGTCGGAAATTTACATCAGGGATATGTAGAAGAAATTTTTGGCAGTAAAACTTTTCGACTATGCTCTGTCAGATTCAAGCAATCCCAAAACACTGCCACATGATGAGCAGCAGAGTTGAGCAAAATGAGGCAAAGACAACTCAGGCAACACGATGGTGCAAATGCGGTTCGCAGCTGCAGCAGCAGGTCTCGTGTATTTCTGCTAGTTAACCAGCCATACGCCGGTACTCAGCATTGCTGCAGTGGAAAATCCCCAGTCCAAGGTCAGTCCAGCAGTTTAGCTGTCGGGGGTCGGCAGGCCCTTGGTCTTCTCGCTGCACGGCTTTCTGCCCTCTCCGCGCTTCGGCTTGTAGAACTTGGCGCTGGCACACAGCTCGGGCAGCTCGAAGTACTTGTCCTTGGGCTGGTGGAAGCCGAAGAAGAAGAGAATACCGCCGGAGCACTGGCCGTTCTTCCTGTACTTCTTCTTGATGAGGATCGGCACGCAGCGGTCATCGATGACGCCGCCCAGCTTGATGGAGAGGTCACCCTTGGTCATGCGGCCGCAGTGCACGCTGATGGGCACCTTGCGGCTGGTGACGGTGGAGCGGGCCACCACGCGGTTGTTCGGCCACATCTTGGGGCACAGGGTGAGGAAGTACTTGGCGTGGCTCACGGGGATCTTCACGCACCGGGCGTTGGCGGCGCTGGTGCCCCAGGCGTAGTAGCCGACGCCGGCCTCGAAGTCGAACATGGTGTAGTGGTGTCCGGAGTAGTTCTGGGACTTCACCTTGAAGTAGGCGGCCACCTTCTTCTTCTCCTTGGAGCCGGCGATGCCTCCCAGCAGCTTGAGGTAGGTGCCGTTGTGGTAGCCGAGACCGGCCACTCCGATGGCTCCCTCTCTGGGCGGGTTCTCGCAGGCCAGGGCGGTGGCCACCAGGGCGGTGAGCAGCAGCAGCAGCTTCATCTTGAGTCAGAGAGTCTGGATGTCCGGCAGTGAGAAATCGAGTGGACTTGATGGACTCTGGTCGCTGGCCAGGGGTGCTTTTTATGCACCTGGACTGCTTGACCACCTGGCAACTCGGCGTTCAAACATTTGGCAACAGAATTTGTTGGCAACCAGCAGGTGCGCAAATTGATGCTCATGGCTACTGCCGGTGTTTGCTCGGGGATCGATGGTCAGCTGACTTGAGCACCGCTTTTCTGCTTGCCGATTCCATAGCGCTCTGGACACGGCGTCAGAAAGTTTCTGTTGGATTTTACATTGTGACAATCCAAGCCTTTGTTTGCTTGACTTTGCACGCAGAGTTTCAGCTGGCTCACCCGAGAATACTGCAGGTAAAATTGCTGAGATTGCAGGAATTGGTTTTTTCAGGTGAATTGAGAATTTTCTGAATTTGTTTGACAGGGGTCGCCGACAGCGAGAGGAAGGCGACGGGGCAAAGGTTTTGAAGCTTGATGTTGAAGATTCAATTTCATTGAGACTAATTTGTTTTCAACGTTTAAGCTTTTAAACCAATGTGTTTGGTCCAAATCGCAGGCAAATAAAGAAAATATTCCTGCGGAAACCCCTGTGCAACCCTCCCTGCCGAGAAAGCCTCCCTGCCGAGAAACCCTCCCTGCCGAGAAACCCTCCCTGCCGAGAAACCCTCCCTGCCGAGAAACCCTCCCTGCCGAGAAACCCTCCCTGCCGAGAAACCCTCCCTGCGGGGAAACCCTCCCTGCCGAGAAACCCTCCCTGCCGAGAAACCCTCCCTGCCGAGAAACCCTCCCTGCGGGGACACTCCCTGGGGGAAACCCTCTCTGCCGAGAAACCCTCCCTGCGGGGAAACCTCCCTGCGGGGAAACCCTGCTGCAGGGAAACCCTCCCTGCGGGGAAACCCTCCCTGCGGGGAAACCCTCCCTGCGGGGAAACCCTCCCTGCGGGGAAACCCTCCCTGCCGAGAAACCCTATTACGAAGAAAGCCTCATATGGGGAAACCCTCCTGGGGAATATTTCACAGGAAACTCGGCTGTAGGAAACTCTCGTGCTCCGGAAATTAGTGTATAATAAATTGCATATTAATTATTGTATATTAAATTGCTAGTGCTAAGGCCAATAAGATCAATAACACAACTGCTCACATGTCATGATAATTCGCAGTTTTAAGATAGCCAGCCACTAAGCAATAAACTTGTGACAGTCATATTTATTTTTTGCAACTAATTGCTGAGCTTGCAGAGTTAAAATATTAGCTATCAATCAAAAGACTACTTGCAGTTCTATTTAGCTGGAACGCAAAGAAAAAATGTTTGTCGGTGATAAACAGTTTTTACATCGGAGCAATAATAGAGATAAACGGGTGGAAAAACTTGGCAGAGTCAGTTGGTAAGCGATTCGTTGCGAATATCGGAAATCCTAATCGTTGCCATATCTGCGTGGGAATAAGAGTTGTAAAATTAGTAGATTTCACACCTCATAGAAATTTAATTACTGAAAGGTACACCATCAAAGCAAGGCCACTAATAAAGCACATATAAATAAGGGATTTAATTCGTGCAGTTGGAATAAAATAAAATAAAGTAAATCAAATTTGAAAAAACCTAAACTAGACACAAAATTAAAATATGGGTCTGCGGCAATTTACTGTCAGCCACACTGCCGACCCCAATCCTAACCTAAAGCCTAACCTAAACCTAAACCCTTATCTAAACCTAAACCCTAACCTAAACCTAAACAATAAATTTAAACCTAAACCCTTATCTAAACCTAAACCCTAACCTAAACCTAAACCCTAACCTAAACCTAAACCCTAACCTAAACCTAAACCCTAACCTAAACCTAAACCCTAACCTAAACCTAAACCCTAACCTAAACCTAAACCCTAACCTAAACCTAAACCCTAACCTAAACCTAAACCCTAACCTAAACCTAAACCCTAACCTAAACCTAAACCCTAACCTAAACCTAAACCCTAACCTAAACCTAAACCCTAACCTAAACCTAAACCCTAACCTAAACCTAAACCCTAACCTAAACCTAAACCCTAACCTAAACCTAAACCCTAACCTAAACCTAAACCCTAACCTAAACCTAAACCCTAACCTAAACCTAAACCCTAACCTAAACCTAAACCCTAACCTAAACCTAAACCCTAACCTAAACCTAAACCCTAACCTAAACCTAAACCCTAACCTAAACCTAAACCCTAAACTAAAAATTTATCCTAACCTAAGCCCTAACCTAAACCCTAGCATAAACCCTAGCATAAACCCTAACCTAAACCCTAACCTAAACTCTAACCACACCTTAGATACACACTAAATGAATCCTATACGTATTTTAACAGTTTATGGTAAAAATCGTAACTCTATTGAAAGGCCAATTGACTAATGTAGACTAAGCCATAATCAATATTTTGGCTACGAAAAATATCTAGGTAAAAAGCAAGGCAGTAAAAGCGGTTTCTAGCTCGTATACTATAGTAAAGTAATTTTATGTAGGAAATTTTATCCAATATAATAGTCAGCATCGCCCATGCCCAAATAAGCTGGTTAACTTCTAACAAATTTTCGGCGCCAATTTAAATGACAAATACTCTTGAATCAGTATGGTTGCCAAATTGCCTTTATTCATCTTGCACAGTGCTGGTTGTCTCTCGCTCCTTAGTGTAGGTGTTGCCTCGCTCCTTAGTGTAGTGTAGGGGATGCTGAGAGGGGATAGGGGATGCTGAGAGGGGATAGGGGATGCTGAGAGGGGATAGGGGATGCTGAGAGGGGATAGGGGATGCTGAGAGGGGATAGGGGATGCTGAGAGGGGATAGGGGATGCTGAGAGGGGATAGGGGATGCTGAGAGGGGATAGGGGATGCTGAGAGGGGATAGGGGATGCTGAGAGGGGATAGGGGATGCTGAGAGGGGATAGGGGATGCTGAGAGGGGATAGGGGATGCTGAGAGGGGATAGGGGATGCTGAGAGGGGATAGGGGATGCTGAGAGGGATAGGGGATGCTGAGAGGGGATAGGGGATGCTGAGAGGGGATAGGGGATGCTAAGAGGGGATAGGGGATGCTGAGAGGGGATAGGGGATGCTGAGAGGGGATAGGGGATGCTAAGAGGGGATAGGGGATGCTGAGAGGGGATAGGGGATGCTGAGAGGGGATAGGGGATGCTGAGAGGGGATAGGGGATGCTGAGAGGGGATAGGGGATGCTGAGAGAGGATAGGGGATGCTGAGAGGGGATAGGGGATGCTGAGAGAGGATAGGGGATGCTGAGAGGGGATAGGGGATGCTGAGAGGGGATAGGGGATGCTGAGAGAGTATAGGGGATGCTGAGACATCGGTGAGTTTGAATTTTAAAAGTACAATGCTGGTTCACTGCTGACAGCCAACAGGCTGACCGCACTAACCCTGTTCCGTCTCGGGCAGCACGATCTTGCCATCAGCCGGCGGCAGGACGTTCTTGCCGAACTCGCCCATGTAATTTCCGGCCGGCCGGTAGCGGCCAACCACGTACACTCGGCCAGATTTGGACACGGCCCGGCCAAAGCCGACCTCCTCTGAGGCTTTCCACACCACCTGGGTGAAGTGGCCTGTCGTAAGAATGGAGAGCAGCCGGTTGTAATTAAATGTGACACCATCCCACCGCCAACCTCCCAGATCCTCAGTTGCTGGGCCAGCCTCCCAGATCCTCAGTTGGTGGGCCGCTGCCGCCCTCCCAGATCCTCCCTCCCAGCCTCCGAGCACTCACCGCACTGAATCTGGTCCTCGACATTCCCCTCAAAATTGTAGTCCTCAATTTCTCGGTACCAATAGTCGGTAAACAGGTTGCCTGAGAATGTTAACATTTGCTCGCATAGAAAGTCATATGAATCTAGCACACACTCTACTATTGTTAGTAGCTATCAGCGCAAGTTAACTAACCCGGAAAGTCGCTGTGTACGGAGCTGTACTTCATGGCCACATTCTCGCCAATTTTGTCCTTCTGGCACTGGGTATCGTGCTCGAGCTTGTCGTTGCCGGCAATATGCTCAGCCCAGCTCTGGGCGGACTCGGTCAGGTCCTGGCTGAGTCGCAGAGCCGGCGCCTGGTGCCGCTTCCGGTAAGCATTGTGCGAGTCCAGGATCTCCTTGATGAACTGCTCCATCCTGGCTTTGGTCTGCATATTGGAAAGTACCAGGTGGAAGGCGATGTGATGTGATAATAAAAGTCAGTTGTCAAGTGCCCACACGATACTCAAACCGACAGGTAACTCTACATGTGGCACTCAAACCGAGAGGTAACTCTACATGTGGCACTCAAACCGAGAGGTAACTCTACATGCGGTACTCAAACCGAGAGGTAACTCTACATGTGGCACTCAAACCGAGAGGTAACTCTACATGCGATACTCAAACCGAGAGGTAACTCTACATGTGGCACTCAAACCGAGAGGTAACTCTACATGCGATACTCAAACCGAGAGGTAACTCTACATGTGGCACTCAAACCGAGAGGTAACTCTACATGCGATACTCAAACCGAGAGGTAACTCTTCATGCGATACTCAAACCGAGAGGTAACTCTACATGTGGCACTCAAACCGAGAGGTAACTCTACATGCGATACTCAAACCGAGAGGTAACTCTACATGCGATACTCAAACCGAGAGGTAACTCTTCATGCGATACTCAAACCGAGAGGTAACTCTTCATGCGATACTCAAACCGAGAGGTAACTCTTCATGCGATACTCAAACCGAGAGGTAACTCTACATGCGGTACTCAAACCGAGAGGTAACTCTACATGCGATACTCAAACCGAGAGGTAACTCTACATGCGGTACTCAAACCGAGAGGTAACTCTACATGCGATACTCAAACCGAGAGGTAACTCTACATGTGGCACTCAAACCGAGAGGTAACTCTACATGCGATACTCAAACCGAGAGGTAACTCTTCATGCGATACTCAAACCGAGAGGTAACTCTACATGTGGCACTCAAACCGAGAGGTAACTCTACATGCGATACTCAAACCGAGAGGTAACTCTTCATGCGATACTCAAACCGAGAGGTAACTCTACATGTGGCACTCAAACCGAGAGGTAACTCTACATGCGATACTCAAACCGAGAGGTAACTCTTCATGCGATACTCAAACCGAGAGGTAACTCTACATGCGGTACTCAAACCGAGAGGTAACTCTACATGCGATACTCAAACTGAGAGGTAACTCTTCATGCGATACTCAAACCGAGAGGTAACTCTACATGCGATACTCAAACCGAGAGGTAACTCTTCATGCGATACTCAAACCGAGAGGTAACTCTACATGCGGTACTCAAACCGAGAGGTAACTCTACATGCGATACTCAAACCGAGAGGTAACTCTTCATGCGATACTCAAACCGAGAGGTAACTCTACATGCGGTACTCAAACCGAGAGGTAACTCTACATGCGATACTCAAACCGAGAGGTAACTCTTCATGCGATACTCAAACTGAGAGGTAACTCTACATGCGGTTCTCAAACCGAGGGACAGTGAGCCTCACTCATAAATACTCAACTACTCAAATCCAAAAAATCAATAGAATTCAATCAAATATTTTGACACAAACCCAAAATAAATTAAATTTCGGTCACTTACGCCTGTATGAGCTGCGTGTGAGGGCCGCGACTGGGAGTATAGATGAAAAAGTATTAGAGCAGCTAATTAGATGCCGGGTCCTTATATAGGCCGACAGAGATGGATGAACTTGATACCAAATACGAGCGTAGCTATTCCAAGGCTTCCCCAAACGCCAATTCAGTTAGCTGGCTGGCGGCGCTAACCGCATTGGGAGGAGGAGCAACGCTATACTATTCTATAGCTGTCGCAAATACTGAAAAATCCCCCCTCGCAGTCGCCATCAGTAACTGTACAGCCAGTGGTATTGATCCGGCACTGTACCTCGGTCGCTGCACTGAGAAACTTCAGTGTCCGCATGAGCAATAAGCGCACACTCCGTGCTGGCAGGCTGAGTATAGTCTCCGCCCAACAACAAGAACAGTGCACAGTCAAGGCACGTGCAAGGCCTTGAAGTCTAAACTGCTATTGGTCTGCAGGGAGCTGTAGCCTCTCTCTCTCTCTCCCTGTCCCAACCTCTCTTCCTCTGCCACTCCTCTATGCTCTCCATAATCTTCCCATCAGCTAATAAATAATCCGAGGCAATACTAATTTGTTATTCTTCTGCGGATTCAGTAGCTCTATGCGATAAAAACGCAATTCTTTTTCAGTTACTTATTTAGTTGAAAATCGTACAGCTGTCCATGTGCAACACTGCTATCTGACTCTTATCTGTATTGAGAAGGGGGTATTTCGGATTTGAGCACGGTCTTAACCTGAAATTCAACGAGTCTAATTGAGCACATGCAATGCCCAAATCATTTAATAGCAAGATATTTTATCGTAACTCACCATTTCCAATTCTAAAATTGCAGCTATGAACTAACATAAAATGAATTCCACTCAATTCATAGCTATAGGAGTGTTGCAGTTTCGGTAGAGTACAGATAGCATTTTTATACAATTCTTGCTTGAAGTCTCGCCTACAAAGAGAATCAGTGTTTGCCCAGTATTACTGGCTGCGAGTTCCACAGCATGGCAGCGGCGGGGGGGGGGGGTTGCTATGCGCAGGCAATGAAGCGCTGGCTCGTCGCGCAAAAACTACGTGTGTGGCAATTGAAAGAAGAACGACAAAGAACAGAGACAGCAGAGCAAAGAGGGAGACAGTGAGAAAAGCGAAAGCATCGAAGGCAGGATCAACACTGCATGAGCTGGCTTGGCCAGTCTCTCACCTGTAGAGTTGCAGGCCATGAAATTCCCCGTGCTCCAAGAGCAGAGCTTCAAAAGTCTTAGTTGAAATGGGAATTTCGAGCTTTTCCTAGCCTAAATCTGGTAACTGTCTGATGGGAGGCCAGCTTCACTATACATAGGGAGATGTGGTTTAATCTGCTTCAATGGAAACTCAGCCGCAGCCATTGTGCGGCGCATCTGAAGGCTGCGTACGGCTGTTCAGTCCAAGGACCGGGGGAGGGGGGGGGTCGCCACCCTCAATTACCACAGCTAATGCTGGCACCCATTTTACAGCTGGGTGAACTGAAGCAATGCAGAGCTAAGTGTCTTGCTCAAGGACACAAATTGTTCCGAGTTGGGTCGAGAATCGAACCCCCGACTTTTCAGTCGTGAGCCCATTATTTAATACTAAATTCACCCAAGGAACATATCCCAACGATATCCTAGCAAGGCATACCGAGTTCTTAGCGTAATCAAACCAGTAATCTAAACCACGCAAGGTCATAAACAAGGACCACTGTACTCGTAGTATAAAATGTCAAACTATGATCGTGCACTTTTGGAGGCCTTTCTTTCTAAGCTATAAAATCAACGATTGCATTTGATCTGGGCAGTGAAGATTGTTAAGAACATTATGAACATTTTTTCATTTTTAGTAGCTCGTAACATGCGCTGTATATGCTAAATTAACTAAAGAATTTAAAGAATAGATCAAATAAAATAATTGATTTTGTGATGAAAAAAGTAATTTTCCTATCTCCGCAGTGTATTTTTTCCAGGAAACAGGCCTTCAAAATGGCACGATCTTTGGTCCAGGCCCTCGGTCATAAATTTTAAAACATCACGGTATGCCGCTAAAAGTGGCACTTCACTTCACAGTGAGTTTGGCATCGGTAAAATTATATTTTTTACACCTAGTATAATTATCAGAAAATGATGCGGATTATATGTTCACAAGTAAAAAATTTACCGCTCTCTACTGCGTACTGCGCAATTAATTTGGTTGTCGCGCTGAAAATCAGCTAATAAAACTGCATACGCTTGTATATGTAAAATGTTAAAGAGCGGTAACAAGCTGCTAGGCATAAAAGTGGCCGCGACACGGAAGCACAGACGGTCTAAACAGACTGAATCTCCTGTGATTTCATTTTGTACAAAAAATAGTGTTATATACTAAACATGCTACTTAGTAAAATGTAGGCCTGGTCAATTTTTTTAGATTTCAAACAGCACTGCGTCTATGAGGTTAATCGTACATGTTGTACCGACTGCTGACGGTGTTTTCAAAATCTTCAAACGTGGCGGACAGACTCGCAAATGTCGGCCGGTCCTCCGGTCGGGTTCGCCAGCAGTACAGCAGCACCTCTTCGTACAGAAACTTGGCCTGCTGACTGCGAGGGTCGTCTCGGTCGAAGCGATTATCTAAGGGATTTTCCAGCCGCTGTCCCGAGTTCACGAACTCGGTTACCTGCTGGTTGTTCCTGTCTGTAATTAAGGTTTTGTGGATTGGCTGGTATAAACTCAGTGCCAAGCCTGCATACCTGAAAGTGAGAATCTAAGCTAATTGGTGGCCATAGACAGTGCCAAGCCCGCACACCTGAAAGTGAGACTCTAAACTAATTGGTGGCCATAGACAGTGCCAAGGCCGCACACCTGAAAGTGAGACTCTAAGCTAATTGGTGGCCATAGACAGTGCCAAGCCCGCACACCTGAAAGTGAGACTCTAAGCTAATTGGTGGCCATAGACAGTGCCAAGCCCGCACACCTGAAAGTGAGACTCTAAGCTGATTGGTGGCCATAGACAGTGCCAAGCCCGCACACCTGAAAGTGAGACTCTAAGCTAATTGGTGGCCATAGACAGTGCCAAGGCCGCACACCTGAAAGTGAGACTCTAAGCTAATTGGTGGCCATAGACAGTGCCAAGCCCGCACACCTGAAAGTGAGACTCTAAGCTAATTGATGGCCATAGACAGTGCCAAGCCCGCACACCTGAAAGTGAGACTCTAAGCTAATTGATGGCCATAGACAGTGCCAAGCCCGCACACCTGAAAGTGAGACTATAGGCTAATTAACGGTCATTTTCATTAACAAAGCCGTCTGTATACGATTACAATCAGCTGGTAAAAATTCATAACAAGCTTATATAAATTCTATTAAAAGTGCTGATAATTTTAGCTCACCTTGATAGGGCTTCCTGCCACCGGTGACAATTTCGTAGGCGCAAACTCCGAAGCTCCAAACGTCACTCTTGACGCTGAACTCATGCTTATTGATGCCCTCCGGAGCCGTCCACCGGATGGGGAAGCGGCACTCCTGATCGCCCCTGTACACCCCGGCCTCCACAGTGTACAGGCTGTCGGATTTCTCAATCACCCTAGCCAAGCCGAAGTCCGCTATCTGTAAGAATTTACAGATCTGCTAGCAATTTCCAGCTAAAATGCCGTCATTATACGCTCGTATCTAAATGAAAACCGAATGCCTTACCTTCAGCTCATCCTTGTCAGTGAGCAATATATTGGCTGCACGCAGGTCTCGGTGCACTACCTGTTCCTTCTCTAGGTAGGCCATACCGTTGGACACCTGCCTGATGTAGTCAATCTGCTGGCGGAACGGCAACTGCGTGCTGGTGAGCTGAGAGTGCAGCGAGCCCTTCTCAGCGAACTCCATGATTAGCCAGAATTCGCCCTTGTCTGTTTGAGAATAACCAATGAGCTGAATAACGTTGCGGTGGCTTAAACGGTACTGAGTCTGCGCCTCCTCAATCAGGCTGCTCTCAGTGCTGAGGTCTGACCCCATCTTCAGCTGCTTCACGGCTACGTCGATCTTTTCCAGCAACTTGCCTTGAAAGACTGGCGAAATGTTTTGTGGTTTGCAGACATTTAATATTTGTAGAAATCGTTTCTCTTACTTTAAGTAGCATGACGCAAAATCGTGAATTAAGAAACCTTACCAACTCCAAAGCTGCCACTGCCCAGCTTTGTGGTGCACTTGATCTTCTGCTGGTGGATAAACAGCTCGCGGAATGGCACCACCGGCTTCGTGTTCGTGTCCACGGGAGCGCTCAACTTGCAGACCAGACCGCTCTCTGAGAAATACAACAAATTATGCATTTAGAAATTTGTGACTCAATGGTTCAAGATTGCAATTAACAAATTTTCCACCCAATCACTTTATGAGCTTCTGGACACTCGGACACACACTCTCTGCAATCAGACACGATACCGACTGCATGAGCTGCATCAATGGATGCTCAGACACTCTCTGCAATCAGACACGATCCTGACTGCATGAGCTGCATCAATGGATGCTCAGACACTCTCTGCAATCAGACACGATACCGACTGCATGAGCTGCATCAATGGATGCTCAGACACTCTCTGCAATCAGACACGATACCGACTGCATGAGCTGCATCAATGGATGCTCAGACACTTTCTGCAATCAGACACGATACCGACTGCATGAGCTGCATCAATGGATGCTCAGACACTCTCTGCAATCAGACACGATACCGACTGCATGAGCTGCATCAATGGATGCTCAGACACTCTCTGCAATCAGACACGATACCGACTGCATGAGCTGCATCAATGGATGCTCAGACACTCTCTGCAATCAGACACGATACCGACTGCATGAGCTGCATCAATGGATGCTCAGACACTCTCTGCAATCAGACACGATACCCACTGCATGAGCTGCATCAATGGATGCTCAGACACTCTCTGCAATCAGACACGATACCGACTGCATGAGCTGCATCAATGGATGCTCAGACACGATACCGACTGCATGAACTGCATCAATGGATGCTCAGGAAATACTTCGATATTCAGAATATTCCATTAAAATCTAGAATCTCATCTCAAGTCCCACTCAGACTTTCCCAGCTGCTTCATCAGTAGTACTCACCGCCTTTGTAGTACTCAATCAGCTCAGAGACGGTGGGGAATTTCTTCGAATTCGAAATGAAGACCAAGCCGCCACCAGCGGGATCCTTCTTGATCTTATAGTGATAGATCTTGAACGCGTCCAAGTGCTTGTATTTGACGCTCAGTGCCAGCGAATCCGAGTTGTTGCCGCAGGGTCGCACGATGTACGAGCCCACCGGGTGGGCGGCCCGGACCAGCTCCTTCTCAGCGTCCGGCCGGCCGTAGTTATAGTAACCAGGCAGCAGTTTGGGATCGTCCGGAGGCAGATCGGCCAGGAAGTTGCCTGGCACGAAACCTTCTCGAGTGTCGTCGCCGGCCACCCAGCCTTTCAGCCACCGGCCTTTGGCGCTGCTATCGTCTCCCGGCTGCATCACCATGATCACTTCTCCGCGGCGGAACGTCAGATCGCCTTCTTCCTGGCCGTCAAAATCGTACAGTGCGCGGTACATTCGCTGCTGCATCGGTGAAGGCGACTCTTCCTGCTGCTCCACCAGTGACGCTGGCGTCGGCATAGGCACACGGCGTAGCCGCGGTCTCACCGTCGGTTCCACGCTCGGCTCTGGTTCGCTTGGGGGATTGGTGACAGTCTGGCACGGTTCGTTGTTTTCAACAGGCGCTTCCTGCTGCTTACTGCTGGGCTTCTTATCCTCATTCTTCTTTTTATCCTTCTTTTTGCGGGCTCCATCGGTGCGATCGAGTTTGCTTGGTTTGCCGCCCATCCTGTTCGGCTATGAATTCTCAAGGCAGCCTGCGGACAGCACTATTACGCTTCTTGAATGCTGTTTATCTGCCCTGGTTTGTTTTTATGCATGAG
This sequence comes from Macrostomum lignano, assembly GCA_002269645.1. Taxonomy (NCBI): domain Eukaryota; kingdom Metazoa; phylum Platyhelminthes; family Macrostomidae; genus Macrostomum; species Macrostomum lignano. The sequence goes on along the minus strand of NIVC01001224.1, from coordinate 15,138 downwards.
AGGTACAATGGGGCTTGTGAAACTCAGCACTCAGCCTCAGGCTTTGAGCTTAATTCACCCCTCTCCTCTGTACGATCCTCGTTCTATTGTCTAAAAATAGCTTTTGAGAACTTCGTCACGGGCAATTTTGGCAGAAATAATAAGTAACTAACACGCGGGCAGCGACAATTGTAAAACCCGCGGGTTAGAGGGGGGGGGGAGAAAAAATGAAGTACGGTATGAAGCCTTCTTATCAGAAAGCAGGATCCTGAATTCTAGGATTGCGCCCTGTGTGTTTGTGCTCACTCACTGAGCTCACTCCACCTCGCTTCGGAACCGGAGCGAGAGAGCAAAAGAGCTCCGATGGCAAAAGGTTCCATATTGAATCGTCTGTTTTTTTGTTTAGCCAGGTCTGTTGCTTGTTTAAGCTTTCTTGTTTCTATTTATTGCACACATATAAATTATGGATGGCTGAGAAGGGCTATTGACAATAGTGTTGAATTAATGGCTCGTAGTCTGAAGATGCTCAGGCATGAGAACATGCTCAGGTATGAGAACATACTCAGGTATGAGAACATGGTCATGTGTGAGAACATGCTCAGGTATGAGAACATGCTTAGACATGAGAACATGCTCATGTGTGAGAACATGCTCAGGTATGAGAATATGTTTAAGTATAAAATTATTATGCTGAAGAAAAACCCAAAATCAGCGATTTTGCAGTGCACTAGCGGTGACAAGTCGCACCCAACTTGCCGCAAATTTATTGCATTGCTCTGCGCATAGAAACGCGAGACGCAGATAATTATAGTCACAAGATTGCTTCGAATTACTCCGGAAAGTTGCGAGCATAATTAACAAAAAAATCCAGACAGGTACAACAATTTTCAATAGCGTCTACTGCTAGTAAGATGATATGGAAACAGTTTGAACAAAAAGACAATAAATTTCAGATTTACAACGGAAAATTTCTGTAATTGTTTTTTTACCAATTTTTTTAAATGTCAGGTAGAATTATGAAATTAAGAGTGTGCATAAATTGTGTACATCATTTTGTCATGGTGGAACAATCAGAATCACAAAGTTAATAGCGCAAGTAAATTGCATGGCTGCATTAATCTCTTCCAGGCTGCCTTATTTAAGACATCTGACTAGCGACTCTGGAATGACTGAACAGACAGTGTTTGCCGGGACATCCTCATACCAATCTATACTAGAGAACTACACCTTTGACATCATGTTCAGGTACATAAAATACAAGTAATTTACATTATCATCGCGTGTAAAAGCTCTTAAGAAATAACACCTTTGTTATTCATGCTCGGTTATCTACATGTACTTCAAAAGTGTACTTGTACTTACGCATGCACATGTATCATCATGCTTAGGTTACAAATTGAAATACCCCTTCGACATTATGCCCAGGTACCCTTAGAAATACCCATTTTTCATCATGTTCAGGCACCCTTCGTCAATACACTCAGGTACCCTTAGAAATACCCGTTTTTTTCAATTTGCTCAGGTACCCTTGAAAATACCCCTTAGTGATTGTACTCAGGTACCCTTGAAAATACCCCTTAGTGATTGTACTCAGGTACCCTTAGAAATACCCCTTAGTGATTGTACTCAGGTACCCTTAGAAATGCCCCTTAGTGATTGTACTCAGGTACCCTTAGAAATACCCGTTTTTTTCAATATGCTCAGATACCCTTAGAAATAACCCTTTGTCATCCCACTATGTCATAGATACGCCTCTCCTTCATGCTCAGCCGTCCGCCAGAGTCAGGTGTCGCATCAGCCAGTCTGTCTCGGCGCAGAAGCCGATGCACTTGCGCCTCAAGAACAGGTGCATCTCGCGGAACCGCGGCCGCCGGCTCTCGTCCCGCTGCCAGCACTCGCTCATGAGGTCGTACAGCTCTCGCTGGCAGTCCGTCGGTCTGGACGGTCGCAGCGCGCTCTGCTCGCCATCCATGACCCGGCGGCAGTTCTCAACCACCTGCTGGTCGGTGAGCTGAGCCAGCGGCAGCTCCCGGCAGAAGGTCAGCAGCTCCCACAGGAGCACGGCGAAGCTCCAGGCGTCGCTACGACTGGAGAACCGGCCGTGCAGAGCCGCCTCCCAGGACATCCAGCGGACTGGCAGGGCGACAGTCGCCCCGGCGTTGGACGCGCCGTCGCCGGCGACGTTCACCCGACAGTAGCTGGCCGAGTACAGCGGCCTGGACATGCCGAAGTCGCAGATTTTCACCTGGCAGCCGGCGCCCAGCAGGCAGTTGCGACAGGCCAGATCCCGGTGGGCAACCTGCATGGCCTCCAAGTACTTCATGCCGCTGGCAACCTGACTGGCCAGGTGCACCAGGCAGCCGTGGCACTTGGCCGGGCTGTCCAAGGCCTCGGCCGGTGTCCGGCGCAGCAGCAGCTGATGCAGGTCGCCGAACTCCGCGAACTCAACCAGCAGCATCGTTTGTCGCCGTCTCGCCGTCGCCGTCGTCGTACCGTCACCGTTGGCCATCGACTCGGACACCACGGCCAGCAGGCGGACAATGTTGGGATCGCGCAGGCGCGCCAGCAGCCGAGTCTCCCGGCGGAAGTCGCGCCGAGCCTGGGCGCCGGCGTCCGGTCGCAGAATCTTCGCGGCAGCCGGCACCGGAGCGGAGGCTGGCGCGGGCCGCCAGTCGACGAGGCGGACTTCGCCGTACTGACCAACGCCGAGGCGGTCGCGCAGCGTCACGGCTTCGGCGAGCACCTCCAGGTCGGCCAGGACCTGGCGCTCGGCAGCAGGAACGGCTTCGTCGTCGTCGTCGTCGTCGTCGTCGTCGTCCGCATGGCGTCGATCCGAGTCGATGGCGGGCGGGCAGGCGTACACTGCCGTGCCGGTGCAGCCTGCGAGGCGCAGTTTGAATACTACTGTGAGTAATACGAGCGTAGAGCGTCTAAATAGACGAAGTTGTACGAGAACTTCGTAGGCGAATTTACGCAAGGTGCAATCTACTGTGTCCTTGTGTGCAATCTACTGTGTCCTTGTGTGCAATCTACTGTGTCCTTGTGTACAATCTACTGTGTCCTTGTGTACAATCTACAGTGTCCTTGTGTGCAATCTACTGTGTCCTTGTGTACAATCTACAGTGTCCTTGTGTGCAATCTACTGTGTCCTTGTGTGCAATCTAACTGTGTCCTTGTGTGCAATCTAACTGTGTCCTTGTGTGCAATCTACTGTGTCCTTGTGTGCAATCTAACTGTGTCCTTGTGTGCAATCTAACTGTGTCCTTGTGTGCAATCTAACTGTGTCCTTGTGTGCAATCTAACTGTGTCCTTGTGTGCAATCTAACTGTGTCCTTGTGTACAATCTACAGTGTCCTTGTGTACAATCTACAGTGTCCTTGTGTACAATCTACAGTGTCCTTGTGTGCAATCTAACTGTGTCCTTGTGTGCAATCTACTGTGTCCTTGTGTGCAATCTACAGTCTCCCTGTGTGAAATCTACAGTCTCCCTGTGTGCAATCTACAGTCTCCCTGTGTGCAATCTACAGTCTCCCTGTGTGCAATCTACAGTCTCCCTGTGTGCAATCTACAGTCTCCCTGTGTGCAATCTACAGTCTCCCTGTGTGCAATCTACAGTCTCCCTGTGTGCAATCTACAGTCTCCCTGTGTGCAATCTACAGTCTCCCTGTGTGCAATCTACAGTCTCCCTGTGTGCAATCTACAGTCTCCCTGTGTGCAATCTACAGTCTCCCTGTGTGCAATCTACAGTCTCCCTGTGTGCAATCTACAGTCTCCCTGTGTGCAATCTACAGTCTCCCTGTGTGCAGGTATAATTAAAAGCCCTCCAGCGACGACCCCGACAAGATTCGCTGCACACCCTGAATGTTGAGATCTGACGGGAACCGGGGCACCGGAGGAGGCGGCGGCAGCGGCGGCAGAAGGGGGCCCGCCGCTCCGTTGCTGCCAAGAAGCGGAACGCCGCAGAGGCCTCTGGCGTACAGCGGCTGCTGCGGCTGCTGGCCACCGCCGCCACCGCCTCCGCCTCCGCCGTTTGCATTCAGCAAGAGCAGCGGGGCTTGCGGGCAGGGAGGCAGAGGGCTGCTGGCGTAGTGAAAGTAGAGCGGCTGCTGCTGCTGCTGTTGCTGCTGTGTCGTCTGCGAGTGCATCTGCGATAAGCGCGGGCCGCACAGGGAGGCGCTGGCGTACTCGTGGCTGGTGCGGCTGTGCAGCTTGTGGCCCCGCGGCTGATGCTGCTGCTGCTGCTTTCGCCTCCGACGCCGCTCGGCGCCGTTCTGCGCGACTCGGTGCAGCGCGCGCCGGTCGCCGACTCCGTCGCCGATCTCATCCTCCTCCTCCTCGTCGAAGTTGTCCATCGCCTCCAGGCGCTTCTCGTCTTCTTCTTCTTCCTCGTCGGACTCCGGCAGGCTGTTGTAGGTGCCGAGGACGGCCGGACGGCCGCTGCCGCCGAAGTCGAGGTGGACGGCGGCGCCGATTGTGGCATCGGTCGAATCAGCGGCAGCTCCAGCAGCTCCGGCGGCCGGAGAAGCGGTGGTCGATTTGCTAGGCAAGCCGGACATCGAGCAGCCGCCGCTTCCGCCGTTGCCGGCGCCGATGAAGCCGAAGCCGATCGCCTTGCCGAACAGGCGCCTGCGTCGGCAGTGGCGTCGACGGCGGATGCAGAACAAACCGACGACCAGAAGCAGCAGAGTTGAGCCCAGCAGGCAGGCCGAGATCAAAGCAATGTAAGCCAGCTCGCTGCCGCCGCCGCCGCCGCCGCCGCCGCCGCCGCCGCCGCCGCCACTCCCGTCGTCCATGTGCGCTTCACCGCTGTTCGTGTTTGTGTTTGGAATCTCCGCATCTCCTGGCGTCTTAGGAGGCGGTTGCCGCGGCGGATGCGGCTGCTGAGGTGGCACCGCAGCCGCCTGATTGCTGACGTTGTCGTCAAAGCCGAGCCAGCTGTCGTCGCGTTCCGGCGACGGCGGAGACCGAACGATGCCTGTATTAGTGTGAGTATGAATATGAGTATAAACATGAGTGTAAGCATGAGTATGAGCATGAGTGTAAGCATGAGTATGAGCATGAGTATGAGCATGAGCATGAACATGAACATCATGAGCATGAGCATGAACATGAGTATGAGTATGAGTATGAATATAAGTTATGAGTATGAGTATGAGCATGAGTATGAGCATGAGCATGAGTATGAGCATGAGTATGAGCATGAGCATGAACATGAACAACATGAGCAATGAGCATGAGTATGAGCATGAGCATGAGTATGAGCATGAGTATGAGCATGAGTATGAGCATGAGTATGAGCATGAGTATGAGCATGAGCATGAACATGAACAACATAAGCAATGAGCATGAGTATGAGCATGAGTATGAGCATGAGCATGAACATGAACAACATGAGCGATGAGCATGAGTACGAGCGCACTAGTATGAGAAAGCTGTTCTGAGACGAGAAGGAAAGTTAATGAAGCAGTAATTCAATGATTGCAGTTCCAATTTTTTGGCGAGATTGAAACATTGAAACAAACTCCCCCACTCCCTCGTGTCCAACAGTAACTAATTTGTTGATGAACGGGAGGCAAGCATAGGGATCTGGGAATCAATGCTTCGCAGCGGGATATTTTCTCCCACAAAAACTCGTGCTAATTAAAGCCTAAAAAAGCGAGCCGGCTGTAGCCGAAAGACTGAAAAAATGACTAAAAAAATCTCGTCGCAGAGGGGCGGTGGCTCCTCGACTTGCCTTCAGGCATCAATCAGCGCTGGCCAAGCCGTATAAACACGGCTAATTCCCGTGGATTTCATCCCATCGCTGTCCCTGCCGCAATAGCCATCCCGTTGCGCTAAAAACGTCGCATCAGTAATAATCGGTTTTGGTTTTATCGGGGTTGTCAACTTGGCCAGGCTCCGGCTCTCTTGAACCCTGGCCTAGCAGCAATTCCCTGCATCTGCAATCCAGAAAACAAGCTGATAGAAATGACTCATTTGTGTATGTTTGCCCCCAGGGCTTGGGGAGGGCCGAGTCTGACTTTGGTAGGGGCCAGGGGGCATGTGCCACTGTTCACCTGCACTCGAAGGGCGTCGTAGACATTTTGAAACGCATTTTTCACCTTTCCCAGTTCCTATTCTGAAATCCTCTCAAATAGAATTCCCCAATTCTGAAATCCCCTCAAATAGAATTCCCCATTCTGAAATCCTCTCAAATAGAATTCCCCAATTCTGAAATCCCCTCAAATAGAATTCCCCATTCTGAAATCCTCTCAAATAGAATTCCCCGCTCTGAAATCCTCTCAAATAGAATTCCCCGCTCTGAAATCCTCTCAAATAGAATTCCCCGCTCTGAAATCCTCTCAAATAGAATTCCCCGCTCTGAAATCCTCTCAAATAGAATTCCCCGATTCTGAAATCCTCTCAAATAGAATTCCCCAATTCTGAAATCCTCTCAAATAAAATTCCCCAATTCTGAAATCCTCTCAAATAGAATTCCCCAATTCTGAAATCCTCTCAAATAGACTTCCCAATTCTGAAATCCTCTCAAATAGACTTCCCAATTCTGAAATCCTCTCAAATAGAATTCCCCATTCTGAAATCCTCTCAAATAGAATTCCCCAATTCTGAAATCCTCTCAAATAGAATTCCCCAATTCTGAAATCCTTTCAAATAGAATTCCCCAATTCTGAAATCCTCTCAAATAGACTTCCCAATTCTGAAATCCTCTCAAATAGAATTCCCCATTCTGAAATCCTCTCAAATAGAATTCCCCGCTCTGAAATCCTCTTAAATAGAATTCCCCATTCTGAAATCCCCTCAAATAGAATTCCAAAATTCTGAAATCCTCTCAAATAGAATTACCCGCTCTGAAATCCTCACAAATAGAATTTCCCATTCTGAAATCCTCTCAAATAAAATTCCCCGCTCTGAAATCCTCTCAAATAGAATTCCCCATTCTGAAATCCCCTCAAATAGAATTCCCCATTCTGAAATCCCCTCAAATAGAATTCCAAAATTCTGAAATCCTCTCAAATAGAATTCCCCATTCTGAAATCCTCTCAAATAGAATTCCCCATTCTGAAATCCCCTCAAATAGAATTCCCCATTCTGAAATCCCCTCAAATAGAATTCCAAAATTCTGAAATCCTCTCAAATAGACTTCCCAATTCTGAAACCCTCTCAAATAGACTGCCCAATTCTGAAATCCTCTCAAATAGAATTCCCAATTCTGAAATCCTCTCAAATAGACTTCCCAATTCTGAAATCCTCTCAAATAGACTTCCCAATTCTGAAATCCTCTCTCGGCCTCATTCTGAATCGAAAATTTCTTTCACAAATTCGTTAACATTTTTTACTAAATAAAAGTCAAATTGGCATCCAAAAAAGTACCGCCGCCAGCTCAGCTGATGGTTCAAAAAAGATCAAAGGCCAGGAGCCGTGCCAGTTTAATTAAATTAGGCAAACTTCCTGGCGGCCATACTGGAAAGTTTATAATAAACTTCACTAAGCCCCCGGAGAACTTACTATTACTAAATATGCTCCCTGGTCGGCCTTGTAAATGACTGTCTATAATCACTGAGCAGGGCCAGGCTGCATCGAGATATTCTCCCTGCCGCTGAAATTCGGCCATGCGGATAAATTGCCCGAAAGGCATCAGGCAGAATTAATCCCGACTCCGCTCGAATCCCGCAGAGAGAGAGAAAGAGAATGGAGGGGTCTGAGGAGGGAGATGGGGAACAGAGACCGTCTCCAAGGCTTCACAGAGCTTCCCAATGACTCTGAGAAGTAAGAAGGCCATGGCCAGGGCTGGCTAGAATGGGGAAAAACTACTGACAAAATGGGGAATATTCGTATAATACATCTTGCAGCATTCTCTGGCATTCTCTCTCTCTCTCTGGGAAGAAAAAGGCCGAGTTCCAATAAAGTTAGCTTAGGTTACTCGTATTAGGAATCCAGGCAGGCTGCAGTTTCCAGGTGAGCCGCATTAGCCGTCTATTTCACTATCGAATAATTAGTAAGATGCACTATTGCCCCCCCAGAGAGGCCCTGATGCTTATTATTGATTTATTAGCTCGGACTGCCCTTCCCTCATTCGCTTTTTCCAGTCTAAAATGCCACTTCTCCCTGTGTCAGCCGCTGTGGCTGACCCGACTGACAAGGGGGAGGGGGTGCATTAACTCTGCCAAAGTCCGTATCAGGAGTTCTAAATATAGAAACTGGAGTGGAAAACTTTCTTTATATCAGTCGTTTTTGCTCAATCTAAGCAAGTTTTCAATCCAGGTTCTCTATATATTTAGTAGTCCTTGGCCAATCTGAGCAAGTTTCCAATCCAGATTCTCTATATACATTCAGTAGTCCTTGTCAATCTGAGCAAGTTTCTAATCGAGATACTTTATACATCTAGTAGTCCTTGGCCAGTCTGAACCTGGACAGATATGAAGCCGCACCGTGGAAGGGGGGGAAGTGGGCGGCTCTGACTCCCGGCATGATTGATGAGTCCGGGACATGCCATCGCTCTGAGACCAGCGGATTCGGGACCGACTCTAACCTATGTCAGCTGAGCTTCAAGGCATTCCTGAGCACACTTGGCCCCGCCGATCCAAACAAAGGTTACTTACAATACTTGGGTTGGCTAGACTGCCGCCTAATGTTGTTTTACTGCCAACCCAGCCCAACAGTTATGGCTTAGCGGGAGGGTCACGGCACTTAAGTAAGCTGTGCGGTCGCGAGCTTTTTTATGACATTTTCTTTCCCAATGCAGCAGATAAGACTCAGCGTGTAGTGCTGTTTATAAGTTTATATTTGCGGATATAGGTTTATACGAGCGTAGGTAATATTGATAGTAATATACAAGTGACTAAAAATAATAACTAAGTGTGGTTGGGGAATCTTGTAGATTGTGCTTAGATAAGGCATCTTTGCATTGGATGCTGCAGTTGCACTAAGCTGGCCTGCTGCCTCATCCTGCTGTTGCCCCTGGGATGGGAATGAGGTGTTCAGGCCTCGGGGAGTGGGCCAGGTTGACCTGAGAGCAACAATCAGCAGTTGCGGGGCATTCATTTCTCTGTATACAGTCTAGTGGGAGGCAAATTCAACGCGCTAATCCCCCTCATTCCTGTGGACTGCCTGAATGAATAGAATAGCCGAATATGCGCACTTCATCATTGCCAGCGTTTGCATTGATGTTGTATTTGTGCGCTCTTGTGTATTTTCCTTCCCCCCCCCGCCCTCCTCCCCAACTCTCTGTAACTGCCGTCAGTGAGACGCGGAGATTTTCGGCTTTTTTCTCTGCTTCTACGGAAGCAGACGAGCGGGAGAAAAAAAGGTTATAGCTACAGGCTCGAGTTGGATGAAAGCCAAGGTGCGCCAGAGGCTACAGAGGTTAGTTTGCTAGGCGACTGCTTGAGCGGGATGAAGCAAAGGAGGAAGCTGAGAGAGAAGTAGAGATGACGGGAAACGAGGGCCCACGGCAACAGGGCGAAAAGCGGCAAGACAAAAAGCAGGGGACTAAAGAGTAGTGTATATAGCAGTCTCTCTCTCCCGGGTGTTTTCTATGCGTGTGTTTATACGTGTGTTTATGCGTGTGTTTCACACGCGGCCTGTGGGAAGCTGGACGCGCAGCTGATGATGCTAAGGATGATGATGACGCATTCGTGCTGGTCGGCCTGTCTTTGCAGTCCCAATACACGCAGCTCTGTGTTTATCTGTGTTTGGGAGCAGACAGAGAGCAGCTCGGCGGGGGGCGGGGACGAGTGGAGAAAACGGCCTATTTAGGTAAGGGAAGAGAAGGAGTGGGAAGTCGATACAGAATCCGTGAGACTTTGTTGAGACATTTTCTTTCAATAGCTATCTATACGCAGTAGATGCTTCCAGTAGATGACTCAATGCCCCAGATGACGGGGGCAGGAGGAGAGAGGGAGAGGAACTCTCTGATTTCATCGTCGCCAGTTTTTGAGTGAGCAAAATTTTTAGCAGCTAGAGAATTATTCGATCCGCTAATGCGTCAGGCAACCTTTATGTAACTCGAACTGCCACAGTGAGTCTGCTAAGCCCTTAATCTGCTAAAAACGCTGACGCTCCATTTGCTAATTGCTTCATCCCATTGAAAGAGAAGTCGCGATCTGAAATTTTAGGATTTTTCTAGAGACCTATATGCTTACTGGTGCTGAATATTTGGCATTTGCCAGTTACTCGTTGAAAAGCATCTGTGTGACACAGATTTGCGAGAGCTGCTGCATGTCGTGTCTGGTAACGTTAATAATAGCTCGTAGTAGCTACAGACACTTGAGAGCCGCGTGTGCCATAGGGGAATCGGAGAGTGGTAGCGTCCCTACTTGAGGGGAATCGGAGAGTGGTAGCGTCCCTACTTGAGGGGAATCGGAGAGTAGTAGCGTCCCTACTTGAGGGGAATCGGAGAGTGGTAGCGTCCCTACTTGAGGGGAATCGGAGAGTGGTAGCGTCCCTACTTGAGGGGAATCGGAGAGTGGTAGCGTCCCTACTTGAGGGGAATCGGAGAGTGGTAGCGTCCCTACTTGAGGGGAATTAAAGGATCAGAGGATCAGAGCAGCAGAGGATCAGAGCAGCAGAGGATCAGAGCAGCAGAGGATCAGAGCAGCAGAGGATCAGAGCAGCAGAGGATCAGAGCAGCAGAGGATCAGAGCAGCAGAGGATCAGAGCAGCAGAGGATCAGAGCAGCAGAGGATCAGAGCAGCAGAGGATCAGAGCAGCAGAGGATCAGAGCAGCAGAGGATCAGAGCAGCAGAGGATCAGAGGAGCAGAGGATCAGAGGATCAGAGGATCAGAGGATCAGAGGATCAGAGGATCAGAGGATCAGAGGATCAGAGCAGCAGAGGATCAGAGCAGCAGAGGATCAGAGCAGCAGAGGATCAGAGGAGCAGAGGATCAGAGGATCAGAGGATCAGAGGATCAGAGGATCAGAGGATCAGAGGATCAGAGGATCAGAGCATCAGAGCAGCAGAGGATCAGAGGATCAGAGGATCAGAGGATCAGAGGATCAGAGGATCAGAGGATCAGAGGATCAGAGGATCAGAGGATCAGAGCAGCAGAGGATCAGAGCAGCAGAGGATTAGAGCAGCAGAGCAACTCACTGGACTGAAACGTGGCCTCAGCCAGCAGTATCCAGTTGGCCGCCGGGTCAAAGTGCAGCCTGAGCCGCACGAAGCGGGCCATGTGGCGGTGCAGCTGCAGCTGGATGACCCTGGCTCCCCGCCGGTTGGGGTCGGGCCGCACCCGGGTGGCTGTCCACTTGGGGAACCGGCGGCCGCCGATGCTGAAGGACACGTTGGCCAGGCTGAACAGCCGGGCGTCCCAGCCGACGAAGTCGTTGCTGACGTCAAGCCGCAAGCCGTCGAACAGGCGCACCCTGTCAAAGTCGAACTGCAAATCGATGTAGTCGCGGCCAAGCCGGCGTCGGTCCCAGCCAACGAACGGCGTCAGCGGGTCGCCGTTGGCGTAGGCGGCCGCCTCGGCGCCGCTGTCAGCCCCGATGCAGTCGGTCAGCTGGCCGAGGCCGTCGCGAAGGACGCCGTCCTGGCCGCGCCTGCCGTCGTAGTATGCGTCCTGGAACTGGCGGCCGTGGCCCACGGCGGCCGAGTACGCCATGACGCCCTGGTAGTCGGGGCAGCCGAACAGCTCGAACTTGAGGCAGGCGTTCACCTCGCCCCGATCCGGGTTCACCGGGTACATGCGGATCTGGCTGGCCACCAGCGGCGGCCGCAGGGTGACGTAGTTGCGCCGGTCCTTCAGGTCGGAGTTTCCCTTCACGAGCTGCAAGATTCACGACAGCAGATCAAATATGGTAGCATTATGGTGGCCCATTGATGCTTCATAGAGGGTTTGAGAGCGGCTTTCTCTCAACCCAAGACCTCAGGAAGGGTCAATGACCCAACCTGAGACCCACCATGAGAGGGTCCAAGAGAGTCGGTGGCCCAACCTGAGACCTACATTGAACTCAGATAAACTCAGTTGAACCCAGGTGAACTAGGTGAACCCAGGTGAACTCAGGTGAACCCAGGTGAACCCAGGTTTAGATAAACTCAGGTGAACCAAGGTTCAGATAAACTCAGGTAAACCCAGGTGAACCCATGTGTACCCAGGTAAACCCAGGTGAACCCAGGTGAACCCAGGTGAACCCAGGTGAACCCAGGTGAACCCAGGTGAACCCAGGTGAACCCAGGTGAACCCATGTGCACCCAAGTAAACCCAGGTGAACCCAGGTGAACTTAGGTGAACCCAGATTCAGATAAACTTAGGTGAGCCCAGGCGAACCCAGATGAACCCAGGTGAACCCAGGTGAATCCGGGTGAACCCAGGTGAACCCAGGTGAACCCAGGTGAATCCGGGTGAACCAAGATGAACCCAGATGAACCCAGGTGAATCCGGGTGAACCCAGGTGAACCCAGGTGAACCCAGATGAACCCAAGTGAACCCGGGTGAACTCAGGTGAACTCACCTTGCTAGCCTTCAGTTCGCCATCCCGAGTGGAAATCAGCGAATAGTTTCGATAGTCCTCCGAGTCAGAGCGCCTGTACTGGATGAACAGCTGCTTGGTGAACTCGCCCTGGCAATCGGGAATTAATGTCCACTTTTGTCTTCAAAATTCAGAATAAAAATAATTAATTAAATTTGGCACGGAAGAAACTCCAGACCCCGCTGGCTGCAATCCGAGTGCAGATCTCAGCCTGGAAGGAGTCAATTTTGCTCAAGTCAGTCAAGCTGGCCAGTCAGTCGGCTCTCGAGTGCTCACAGCTGGCCGCAAGCCCTTGGCTGTTTGCTATCCGCAGGAAGCGGGAGCTGCTTCGGCTCTATTATGCCGCACCTGCTCGCTCTCCAACCGCGCACAGGGGCGCCCATTGAGTAGCCTCTCTAGCGATCCTGCGCAGACTTAATTTCCCTTCGCCACGGTGACAGGCGGGCAGGGCCAAGACAAGGATTAAGCAAACAGGTCGCGCCCGAGAAGTGAAGGTAGCTAGTTAATTATTTTTCTCTCCGTCCTCTGTTTACCAGACCGAGCAAGGGAGGAGAGCGGCAGGCAACAGTTCGGTCAGGATCTGATTCTGAGTCCTGAAATTTTACCTCCTGTGAAGACTCAAAAGAACTCTGTCAGTAAGCTTATAAGCTACAGTGACTGTAACAGAGGAACAAAAATGTGAATTCTCGCCTTTCCAGGACAGCCAAAGCAGAAAGAGTAAAAAATGGTGTCAATCTCGCTGAAAATACTCATAAATGTCTCAACTATCTTACCATCCGGAGGCGGAGATTAGGCAATGAGGACAGGCAAGCAAGCAAATTTCAATCAGCTTGTTCTATTTTTTATAGAAAGATTTTTCTCTCTTGGATTTGTCTATGGCCAAACCATGGGCTGTAGCCTAGTGATCAAGGCATCGGACTCACGACTGAAAGGTCGGGGGTTCGCTTCCCGATCCCACTGGAACAATTTGTGTCCTTGAGTAAGACACTTAACTCTGCATTGCTTCAGTTCACCCAGCTGTAAAATGGGTGCCAGCATTAGCTGGGGTAATTGAGGGTGTGTGTGGCGACCCCCAGTCCTTGGACTGAACAGCCGTACGCAGCCTTCAGATGCGCCGCGCAAATAGCTGCGGCTGAGCTGTCGGTTGCATATCTGCTCGAATTGGGGCAGGTGCAATCAACTATTTTGATTATGATTTTGATCATGATTATGATTATGATTCTAGGACTACTTAACAACTCAGGACGCTACACTCGCGAATGGTAGAAATTCTAGAAAAGGTTGGGTCGATGGGGCGTGTATGGCGGTTAATTCGTTTCAGTGGTGCATTTTCAGGCCAGTGATTTTTGCAGACTCCCATGTAGATGCTAGCCTTCTACAGATAGAATGAAATGATCATCACAATTCAGTTAATATAAGTATCTTATAGTAGAAACGAAAAATTAGGTTCAAAAGGCAACATAAATTACCTTAACTTGCACAGGCAACGCATTGAGCCATGCCACAGCTTCAGCTTCTTCCTTTGGAAAGCCAAAAACAGTGCATTTTTCACCGCTCTTATAATTGCTTCTGCATCCAGGGATGCAGCACTTCATTGACATTTTGATGAAAAGAGTGTTGCTATTTATCAAGATTTTAGACGAAACAAATTATTGCTACAAACCAGCAGTGCTGGTCTGAACCAGCATTGAGAATATGAAAAAATGTTAGTGAAAAGGCTTCATTGCCATAGACACAGCTAAAGCAAGCGGCCTTTTCTAGAATTTCTACCATTCGCGAGTGTAGCGTCCTGAGTTGTTAAGTTCCTTGTTATGATTACTATTACTATCATTTTGTAGCGAAAGTCAGCATCCAGCTGTCAATGCACCTGCTAGGCAAGAAAAATTCTCAATTTTGGGCGTCACTTCGGCACCCCCCCCCACCATAAAATCTGTGGCGACGCTCGGCTGATTTGAAAATTCATTTCTACAGCTCAGCAGAAATCCCAGTCAGATAAATCCTGCATCCACAGTTCCCAAGCCCGCACATCCCCAACCCTGAAGCGAATTCTTCTGAGACAGGCGGGGGGAGGAGGGCGAAGGCAGAAGTGATTGTTTTGTTCTTATCTCTGCAGCTGTAGGCATGGAGATGAGAGTGAGACGATGAGGGTAAGGCAGAGCGGGAGGAGGAGATGCCGACAGCAGAGCAGACAGGCGGGCTTGAGAAGCCCTTAGGCGATAATCCATCTGCCTACAGATGCTGCAGAGCAGTGAATAAAGATGGGGCACTGGGCGGAGCCTCCGGTAGTCCCCAGCCTCCCCCCCTCTGAGCTCCTGCCGCCATGGAAAATGGCCGATTGCTGCTCAGCCAGCCGGGACCGCCAGCAGTTATATGGGAAGAAATAATAGGGGAAAATATCCATAGCACCAGAGGGCCTCCGCCTCTCTTCCCCAGGTCGTGCCAGGAAAATAAGGGAGAAACATAATCTTCTTTTAAGCCTGTCAGCTCCAGCAGCTGCTGCCGGCATGCTACAATGTTCTTCCTATATTATTTATCCATTACAACACTGGGGAGACAGGGAAAAAGTAGAGAATTAAGCATATTTGTTAACTTGAGTAATTATTATGATAATATAATTATTGTTCAAATTCCGCTCGATCAACTGGCTGGTTGGCTTGATGGTCTGTGCACAATAATTATTTATTAGC